>JAGSMP010000388.1:0-600000 GCA_029286625.1 Parnassius orleans | reverse complement strand
GACTAAAACGCCACCTATCGGTTCCTATCGGTAACTATGAACCATCCTCTCGACAAAAGAAATAATATATTGTGAATATGACATTAATCGGTCAAGTCGTTCATTATTTACATGATTAATAACAGACGCACCAACGATTATATATTATATCATAAAGATGAATGTAATGTCATTCAGACTGAGTTTCGGTGACAGCGGCCAGTCTCAACGGAGACAAGTTATCTGCACAGAACAGGATTATATTGTTCGAGTGCACTAAAGCTGCTCTTTTTATTGACTCACTTTTATATTAGTTAGTTCCAACGGGACGGCAATCCGACACGACGGGAGAGATCTCACGCGTAGGATATGCGGATTTATGTGCTTTCCGAGGCACCATTAATGCAAATGAAAATGAAAGTGAAAACTCACCGACAGCTTCCTGACTCCGGGCTGCTATTGAGATTTTTTTGACAGAAAATCCCAATACCTGATATGTGTCCGATCTGGGATTAAAACCCGGGACTTCAGTCCCGGGTTATTCTTATTCAGACAGCAGTCGTGCTTCTGAACACTAAACCAACGAGGCTTTATCTATTATATAGGTACGCGTAAACGAAATCCGCTATAAAAACATTTAGGATCGTCTACCTCTTACGCACACCATCTCACTTACTTTACTTTCGAGAACTTTTAGTGTATATCACTATACTGTGACTTACCTTTGTCTATGGTTATCGGTACTTGAGCTATATTTTTTTAATGGTATAAATCCTTTTCTAACTAGGAATTCGTCTGGGTTGCTACCACCCTTTTAGTCCTCAGAAGATGCAACTCATCTGGAGCCTTCTTTGTTTGAAACTGGTTGCACGTGTCCATGGGCTGCAGTAGCCACTTACCATCAGGTGGACTATAACTTTCCAAATTCCTATGTTTGTACCTAAGTTTTATAATAAATAACAATATTATTAGAGATATCTTAGACGGTGGAGTCGAAATAATGCGTAGAGAGATAGGTTGTTGAGTGCAGTGTGTACTGAACTTTGCTTTATTTCTTGAAAATATGTTTACTTCCATTATTTTACTAAATTGACTTAACTGAGTACTAAGGGGACTGTATAAAGAAAGGTGGGACAATTTAACAACTATTTATTACACTATTTACAATAATATTGCGGCAGTAATTAATTGTAACTAATTAAGCTAAGGAAACACTAGAGGGAGATTTCTTCTTTTTCTTGAGTCTTCTTTCTTGTTTGCCGCTTGCAAATCGAATGAATTGACGTTTTTTTTTCTGAAAGTATACGCTGTTGGCCCTGTGGCCTTGACAGCTTCATCGAAATTAGGCTCGTAAGCGAGGATCTACGAGCTATTGAGTGCAACGATTCTGCCGGCGGCAAGGTACAGTCCGAGGCACCCCGACCCCCTCGATGTGATTCAAGGGCACCTCAGAAGGAGGTACGAACCTCGGCTTGAACCACTATCGCAATGTTGGTTACGGGGCGCAAAGCTAAAAACGCCCCATATCACGGGTATTGAACCTCGTGTACGGGGTGTGTCTGTGACCTCACGTTCGCCGGCGAACGCGGTGTGCCCTATTGTTATTTACTTGTGTAGTGTCTGAATGTGTGTGTGTGTTAGATATATGAATTCCCTCTCCTGTGGAGGGGGTGGGCGGGATCGACCTATTTATGGAAGTGATCTCGTCGTCGGAGTCAAGAAGAACGTTCTTAGGACGTCTCCTATGGGGGGCAGCATCCCTCACTGGGGAGTACGAGCCCGCCTCATTTACAAACGGATTTATGTGCTCTTTTATCGAATCGAAGTATCTTAAGAATAATTCGTTATGATACGAATGGATGGAGGGCATGTCGAGGTCGCGGTGGAGATCCGCGTTCCTCACATAGCAAGGAGCTCCTGTGATATGTCGCAGGAATTTGTTCTGAACGACTTGAAGTTGTCTAAGCCTCCCTTTGGGGACGTGGGCAAAGGAAACACCCGCATATGTCATAATAGGACGTACGCAGGTTTTGAAAAGATGCAGTTTGTGTCTCAGGGACAGCTTACTGTTTTTATTGGTTAAGTTGAAAAGACGATATAATACGAATTTCGCCTAATTTATAACTGTTTTAATGTGCTGAAGGAAGCTCATTGCTTTATCTAATAGTACCACTAGATATTTCACCTCTCGAACCCATGGGATTGGGCTACCGTAGATGATGAAAAACTGGAGATGGTACCTTTTTTGTGTCTTTTAAATTTTAGGATTAATTTATTATATGAATGTCTCCTGTTGAATATGATGGCTTTACTCTTATCGGGGTTCAATTCGATTCTCCATTTTCTGCACCAATCGCCTAATGCGTTTGCTGCAGCTTGGAGCCTAATGCATATTCTGATAGGGTTGTTATTAGAATAATAGTTAGTTGTATCATCTGCGTATAGTGCAAGATGAGTACTTGGAAGTGAAGGGATATTACTTACGTAGAGTGAGTATAGGGTCGAAGAGAGCACAGAGCCCTGGGGAACTCCTGCTCTGATGGGTCTGGAAGAGGAGAAAGAACCCTCAACTCGAAAGCGGAAGGATCTATTAACAATGAAGTCTTGTACGATTTTGACAAGTCTTATAGGCACACCTATATGTATAAGTTTGAAGACCAGTCCATTGTGCCAGACTTTGTCGAAGGCCTTGGCCACATCGAAGAACAGCGCTCCTGTATAGGTAGTTCGCGTGTTTGACTTTGCTGCCTGATCTAAAATGTGCTCCGTGAGGCGGTGCACCTGCTGAACACATGAGTGTTTGGCTCGAAAGCCAAATTGCTCGTTTGGAATTAGATTTTTGTCTAGTCTAGCACGACATCCTTCAGAAGGCTGAGGATGATGCGCTCATAGTTTTTCCTCATTGCACTGAGGAGACTGATGGGTCTGTAACTAGATGCCCTATTTCTGGGTTTATTCGGTTTGGGAATACCGATAACTTCTGCTTCATTCCACATTTCTGAGAAAGTGCAGGTGGACAGTAAGACATTGAAAATTGCCACTAGGAGGCAAATCAACTTGGAGGGAAGGGCTTTAAATACTTAATTATTAATGCCGTCAGCGCCTGGCGCTTTTCGAGGCTTGAGATTTTAGATGATGGTTTTCACCTCATCGAAAGTAACGGGAGGGAGTGGATCCGTTGGTGATATGGCGGACAGATTAGCCGCTTTCTTATTCAACTTATTCAGGGTTTTCATCGATCGCTAGCTGACCATCAGATCTAACTAATGGGGGCATCGAAGCGACTTTTTCTGGTTTAAGAGCTCTCGCCAGCTTCCAGAAAGCAGTATGCGAGGGCGAGATATCCTCTATCAGATTATCCCATCGTGTCCACCTCAGCCATGCGCTCTTTGAACTATCTACAGAGGTGGCGCAAATTGGACCTATTATTGTCAGTTTTATAACAGTCATAGGCCCTCACCGCAGCATTTTGCTCTCTCAGTAATCGCCGTACATCTCCAGGGAGTTCAAAGCGACGATCTTTCGACGCCCTAACCTGCCTCGAAGACTCTCCGGCAACCACCTTGATATGAGAGGTGATATGAAAGATGGCTTCTAAAGCCATCTATTTAGTGTCATTAGCGTCTGGCACTTGATCTAAATATTCTGAGTTAATAGATTCGAGGCTAACCCAGTCTATGCCAGTCCGTTACAGTTTTGGGTGGAAGAACCTCACTGTCGGACTGTCCTAAAGTCATGAGGACCGGGCGATGGTCCGATGTTAATTCATGCACCACTTCTATAGAGCGCAACGTTAGGGTTACGTTCCTAAGGAGTGCTAAGTCGATTTTGGATGAGCTATGGGACGGATTCAGTGAATGTCTAGTGTCCTCCGGAGGAGCTAGTATATCGAAATTCAGGCTATCACTAAGAGCTAATAAGTCAAGACCTCTAGTGTTATTTCTAATATTTTTATTATTAATCCAACAAGATGTTTACTATTAAGATCGCCAGCTAAAATAACCGAGTTACTGAGATTTAACAGTGCTTCGAAGTCGCCTTTTGATACTTTTTTGTTAGGTGAGAGATATACAGAGGCTACCGTGATCGGTTGATGACCGGTCATGGCTACTCTGCAAGCGGAGGCCTCTAAGTTAGTTAATTGTGGCGTGTCAATGGGAACTACGTGTAGGAATGATTTATAATATATAAGAGTCCCTCCACGATTTGCCCCTTTGCGATCGTTTCTGACTAATCTATAGTTAGCTATTTTAGGGTCTCTAATGCTAGGCTTACGAAATGTCTCTTGCACCAGCAATATGTCAATCTGATGATCAGTGAGGAAGGTTCGGACTTCGTCAATTTGTTCTTTAAGGCCGCACGCATTAAAGAAGGCGACAGCTATCGACCTAGGTTTTATTCTACCTGTTCTTGTATTATCCATTACGATAGAATAAAAAGAGCCAAGTTAATAGTAACCAAGTACTTCAGGCTTAATTAGCTCTGAAGTTCTTGATTGCTTCGATCACTTCCATGTGATCCAGTGAAGCCTGGAGGCGCTCTTTAGCAGAGCGCACGGTCCTAATTTTGTGCGCCAAGGTGCGCAACTCGTTGACGTCGAAACTGTCTACGAAATCGCAGACCAGGTTGAAATCCTCAGCTAGATCCTCCAAGGGCGGGGAGTGGGCTGACTTTACAGCTGGTTTGGGTGGGGACTCCTTAAGTGGGGCGCGGGCGAATTCTGGTGCCGGAAAGCCGGAAGTGAAGTGGACACCTGCTTAGTTGCTCCACTGGCCAAGCTCAGCGGCTTCGCCCAAGCACTTTGCTTAGGGGCCGGAGCCGGGACGAAGGCAGGGGGAGGGGGGCCGTCCTTCTTTGGAGGGCCCTGTGCTCCCTTCTGCTTGGGGGGTTGCTTGCGACCCCCAGCGCTCTTCCCCCTCTGCTTTTGTGCTTTGGGGGCTTTTTGGCACCTGCGGAAGTTCGCAGTATGCCCCTCCGGCCCGCATAGCACACAGCTCGGGGAGGACGAAGCGTCACGGTCGCACTCCTTTGTGCCATGGTTCCCTGTGCACTTAACGAACCTGGGACGGGCGAAACAGTTACGGGCTGAGTGTCCATAGAGCCGGCATCTATGGCATTGCCCTGGTACCTTTTTCTTATGTGGGGGTTCTATGGAGACGCCCGAGATGTGACACACAGTTCGTATGTCAAAGACTTTCTTGCCCTCTTCTGAGAGTGAGCAATACCAGATTATAGGGGGTATTGGTGGTCTTATTGACCATGCCGTGCACCTCTTGCACCAGCAGTCCCTGTTTGATGATATCTTCCTTTACAAAGGCAATCTCGAACTCCTTTGGATTTCCGCGTATAACTACGCGGAGACGTTTTTCCTCCTCTAGGGAGTATGTGTGGTAGGGTGTGTCCTTTCCCCTAAGGAGGCTCGTAAGAGCTCGAAAATCTTCGACCGTGTTGGCCGAGACCACGATACCCTGTCCGGAGGGCTTGGCTTTTGTGAAGCCTATCTTTTTGTTGGCCATGATGCGGGATATGCGATTCCACGTGGCCTTATCCTGTATAATGACAGGGGGGGTGGGGCTTTTGGGACCTTTTTTTCCCGAAGTAGCCTTGACGGCTTCACCCATCTTAAGGGAGGATTGACCCCCATGAGTGGGGGGAGGAACGGAGGGGGCTGAGGCCACCTTCTTTAACGGCCTGGGAGAATCCACCTTCTTGGAGTACCGTCGCCTTTTTCGTCTCCCTCAAAAAGGATACTCCCTCTGGGCGCCTCTCAACCTCAGTGTCCTCTCCCGAGGAGGCCGCCGAGTCAAAGGCACCCGCGCTCGAGGCCCTAGAGGACTTACGGGAGGAAGCCCTAGAAGTGGGCTGGGAAGGGGTTGGAGAGAGAGAGGGGGTAGGGGACAACGCCTTCTTGCGCGCGCCACTCCCAGCGCGGCCGGCCGGCCTTGTCGCCTTTGCGCCAGAGTTTACTGGCGCAGTTGCGCCGGAGTGCTCCATGTCGGAGTCTTCACGCGCCGGGGATAATCCCGGAGAGAGGGGGGATAACATGAGCTCCCCTGGATTAACTTCAGGAAAGCGCTCCGTTAAGAAGCGGAGCATCTCCCTTTGAGCGTTTTGTATCGCAGACATCCTAGCGCTTCACTACTTAACAAGAATAACTAAAAGGACCCTAACACCCTGCTTAAGGCAGGGTGTTGTGCAAAAACCCGTAACGGACACAAGTCCCGTTACGACTTTTGCACCAACAAAACTATTAATATGATTTAAAAGTCCCCGCAAAATGGGGAGAAATGATACATAAATAAATATAATACTTAAATATAATAAAGTGTAAGTGTTAAATGTTATGGAGTAACACTTACCAATAATAACTGCGTGGGAATACCGGAATTTAGCTTTAATCACTTTTTGCTTAAAGGCTAAAAATAGATTTAACGAATTGAATGAAATTTAAAACTCGCTTAAAGCGCGCGACCTTGTCTGCAAACGTGAGACGCGAGGCCCACACGGGGCGCCTAACGGCCGCCGGACCCGACGGTGGCCGGCCTAAACCTACCCTGTATGGAGCGAATTACGGTCGACAATCTCCTAGCACGCGAGGGGGAAATTTAAAAGTAATAAACCCGGAGTCTATTTATAGAACAACGCGACGCGACTGCCGAAATTCTCCACTGGCTAGCAGCTTTGAATTCCGGGTTGAATTAATTCACTGTTATTTCACTATTATCGGACCGAAACGCAAGGACGGACCCTTCACTTTAATCTTAATTTTAAATTTAATTTTAATTTTAAAATTAAAAATCGCAATCGAAAAGTAGTCTATCGGATTCGGCTGATGGCTAGAGAGTGAAACGAATGAATTGACGCGGCCGGATGCCTTTCTTTTAATTGCGCGGCGGGGGTTTCACTGGTGTTGTGTTCCCACGCGGCATCGCAGGCATCACGTGAGGTCCGGCGGTGTGCGGTATGCGGGGCGTAACAGGGTATGAGGGTAACGCCGTCCGTAACATCCTCCCCGGCGTAGTCCACGAGCCTATTCTTCCTTCGGGAGGACAGCGATCTTCCTCACCGGTCTTCTCAGGATTCCGCCTCTTGTTCTAATCTCAACGTTCCGCACCACACCGTCAGGTCCGGGAAATATCGTGGTGACGACTCCTTGCGGCCATACGTTCCTGGGAAGGTTGGCGTCTTCGATCACGACGAGGTCGTTTTCTTTGACTTCTGTCTGCTGGGCGTTCCGTGATTCTCCTCGCGGGACCAATGTCGGTAGGTACTCCCGCACCCAGCGTCTCCAATACTCATCGACCAGTCCCTGTGCTGCCCTTCATGCTCCCGGATCCACTGATGAGCACGTCGCGGTGATAGGTCCACTTGAGGGTCCCAACATGAGGAAGTCGATGGGAGTTAGGGCTTCCTGGTCGTCGATGTTGACTGGCGCGTGAGTTAAACGACGAGAGTTGACAGTATGTTCGGTTTCTGTCAACAAATTCACTAATGTATCTTCTTTAGGTCTCCGAAGACTGCTGGTCGTGGTGCTGCTTTACGTACTCGACAGCGTAGACATCTTCTTTCTACTTCTCGCACGGTCGGTTGCAGTCGGATGATGTGGTACTTGATGCGCAGATCGTTGACCACCCTCTCCCTATTGGCGTGGCTTGCATCCTGGTGTGCCTTTTCTATGAGCAGCTTTACAAATCTATGTCGACCATCCAAGATGATTGGCCGCTTCATTTAGTCGTCCACGTTGGCTGCGTTGATTCTACCTCTCGCTCGTAATATGCCATCTTCGATTATGGGGTCGAGCTTCCTTAAGGCGCTGCCGTTGACCAAATTCTTATCTTGCTTAAGTCGGCTGATGTCTTCAGCAAAACTGTCGAGCTGGCTGCATTCTATCCATAGCCGCTCTGCTCTCTGGATGTGCTATAGGGTTAGCTCTCGAGCTCGTACGACTCTCGCTGTGGCTCTGATTAGCTTGTCGTACGAAGAGAATCGTTCTATCTCCGGCAGGTGTGGGGCTTCCTTGATTTCACTGTGATGCGCCACAATTTCTTCTATATTGTTGTCCTCTCCTGCTTTCTCTTCTGGTTGCTGTGGCCATTCGCTTTCTTGCTTGTAGAGAAATGACGGTCCGGTGAACCATTGGTCGCTTTCTCTCTTGCTTGCGAAGTTCATGCGCGTCGCCTGGTCTGCTATATTGTGTGCAGTCGGAATCTATCTCCATTGATCGGATGCGGTTTTCTCGGCTATCTCCCCGAGTCGATGAGCTACATATGGAGTGTAACACGCTGTAGTAGAGTCCGTCCAATATAGGACTCCATCTGCTCTCACTCTGTGTTCGTCCTGTATAAATTCCGCGAGTCGCGCCTATCAAGTTCTCCTGCAACTCTAATCACGGTATACTTTGAGTCTTAATCGGGGCGACTTTCGCCTTGGCCGCTACCATCGTAACTCTAACCGTACCGTCGCGATAACGGATACGCCAATATGTTCACGTATTCAACTACGCGTTCACTTGCGTTGTTGAATACGTGAAGTTGACGCTCTACTACTCCCCCTGTAGGAGCATAGCATCTCGGAAGTCGCAGTTGGGATACTACCTCGACGACTCGCAGCCATCTCTGAAACTTGTCTGCTGCCTCCTCGGGTAGTTCGTCGTCCCATCCGACCTTCTTCATACGCCACAAGTCCTGCAGCAGGATCTTTGCTGTGATGTAGCTGAGCAGTTCAAGCGGGTCGAAAACCGACATAACTGCGCTCAACGCCTCCCTCTTGGTCGGTGGTCGATGGAGCATCTTTACTTCGTACGGCACCCTGTTCATGGACGTATTGAATGTCAGTGCGTCCTCTTCGGCCATCCATAACAATTCTAGGGTCCTTCCTGGGCCATCTTGTGTCGCTTCCACCTCCTTGGGCTTTCGTGCCAGCAGCTCCTCTGATTTGTCCTCTAATAAAGCTGCATGGTTCGAGTTCCACCCGCCAAAGTGAAGCCTGCCTTCTGGTGTACTTCGGTGCCCTGCTTCGCTGTGTCTATTGCCTCTTCTAACGTCGCTTAACTGTCTAGGTAATCATCCATAAAGTGGTTGTTTACGATAGCGTTAAGCGCTTGCGGATGCGATGCGGCTTATGCGCGCGTGCTAACACTATGTGCAAGGAAAGGCGAACTCCTCGCACCGAAAATCATCGACGTCATTACGTATTCTCGCGGCGGACTAGAACGCTCGTTTCCTCGCCACAAGAACAGTTGCGTGGGTTGGTCGCGGCGATCGATCTTAACACGCAAAAACATTTCACGGATATCCGCGGACACAGCTACTTCGTTTTCCCTAAACCTAAACAATATACCGGGTAGGTTCCGTAACAAGTCGGGGCCGTCGAGCAGGTAATCATTCAAGCATTTGCCTGATGCGCGAGCTGCTGCGTCGAATTCTAATCTCATCTTTCCTGGCTTTTTTGGATCCTTAACAGCGAAGTGTGGCAGGTACCAACTCTTAGGATCCTCCTTTTCTGACCCGTCGGCTTCCTTGGCGTAGCCCTTCTCTAGGAGGTTGTTCATCTGCGTCGTATACGCATCTCGAAACTCCGGCGACTGATCCATCCTTCGCTCGATGGTTCGGAGCCTTCGTGCTGCCATCTCGTAACTCGGTGGCATCCTGACGTCGTCGTTCCACCATGGCAGTCCGAGTTGGTATTGCTCGCCAATTTTCATGACGGTGCGCTGGAATATGTAGACAGCGCGCTCCTCTTCCCGCCTTGGTCTGCGAGTGAGATACGTATGGAGTCGGTCTCGTACTGCCTCTTGAGAAGATCTGTCAGCTCCTCATCTGGACTGGCGAACGTCTTTACATCTTTATCTATCCGCCCGTTAACGTTCGATATGTGTAACACTGTTTCACCGTCTTGTTTACACATTACGCGCGGCGCGGTTCCTTGTAAGATCCATCCTATCAATGTTCTAGCGGCAATGGGTTGCTTACGACGTCCTATTTGTAAATTACGCGTTATGACTAAATGCCAATTATCTGAACCTATCAACACTTTCGGTTTCGCGTCGTTATAACATACTCCGCTCGGTAAGCCACGTAAATGTTTCAAACGTAGACAGTCCTTACCGACGGACTGCGAACCTACTGTCAGATTTTTTATTGTTCGAGCACTCACTGTGTACGTATCGTTTCGCGTTTTTCCGCGTTTCACTACGCGGAAAACGCGGTCTCACGACGCGGCTATTAGCTTCACGTTGGCTATTCCTTCCGCACCTAATTCGCGAGCTAAATCGTCGTCTATTAGCGAGATTGTGGACCTCTCATCGAAGAGCGCGTAGGCCTCGATCTCTTTACCACGCGGTCCGCGCACTATAATAGGACACACTTTTAATAACACTGACGCATTTTTAGCTGTATTCGACGCGATGAGCACTGTTTCACCTGGATATGCAGATGTTTCCGGTGTCTGAGTCTTACGGGCGTGAAGTAACGCGTGTTGAGGGGCGTTGCAGCCGTCGATGCCGCATTTCTTGGCCTTGCACCTCAGGCGCCGATGCTTGCTGCTTAGACACTTGAAGCATAATCCCTCATCCTTCACCCACTTCCACCGGTTATCCACGTCCATCTGCACCAATTTTCTATACTTGCCTATCACATGTTCACCACCACAACACAAACACTTAACACTTTCACTGCCTTCTTGTGTGGTGAATGTTCTTACGTCGCGGGGCCTATCCTCTACGCGGCGTGTGACTATGACTCGTTTCGACGGCGGCGCTTCTCTCCTTACGGGCGCCTCCCTAGTCGGCGCGGTGGACGTATAGGCGTGACTTAGCGCGCGGCTAGCCTCTCTTATCATAAACCGTGATATCGTGACGAGATTCGGTTCATCAGCACTTTTGTGCTCCGCATAATCGCACCAGCGCGACCGTAAATGAGGACTCAGCTTACTAGTGACCTCTCCCCTAAGCATAGGATTTTGTAAATATCCTTTACCGACGACGTTATTCATAATACAGACGATATTCTGTAACCTAATTGCGAACGCGTTTAACTCCTGAGCGGTTTGACCCGGGCGCGGAAGAAGTCTCAAATCGTCTAACGCACGATCTATAATAACCTCGGGCGGCCGAAACACTTCTCCAGTGTCCGCATAATATCCGCTGGATCCCTAGCGGTAAATAGCAGTGCCGATACTGCTTCCCTAGCCACACCACGTAAACAGTTTCTCAATCTTGCCATATTTTACGTATCTGTGAATCCGTACAACCGAGTGGATCCTTTCATCGCGGCTTTAAACGCTAACTATTCCGCGGCTGAACCGTTAAAATAGGCAAGTCCTGTGTTTGCTTCGCGGCGGCTGGTCTGAATCGTACCATACTCTCTCATGCTTCCGCTAGCCGTTCGATACCCCTATCTTTCCCTCTCGGGGTGAGCGACCTACCTCTATCCCTATTTCCCTCTAGCAATACATGGCGACTGGGGACCTTGACCTATGACCTACATCGCGACGATACGGTGACGATAATCTACGTTCCTCGCGATGATGTGGCGATGGCGACCTATGTTTTGACGATAGAGTGCGGCATTGGGCGCGCGTCGGTGACGTAACCCTTACATGACGATTATGCTAGGGGACATGGGTTCCTAATATTCGAATTAGCGGAATGGTAGTGGGGCGGCGTCGTTTATGTTCGAAGTAAACAGCGGTGCTCTTCTCCGGGTGCACATCGATACGCCATTTGGACTGTTGGATCTTGTTCCGGATAGATAGTAGTGAGGTACCTTTATAATATAGGGCTGTGTCATCAGCAAAGAGGGAGAGCTGAACACCATTCGACGGGATGGGAATTTCGTTCGTGAACAGTATTTATAAAAGAGGGGCAAGCATGGAGCCTTGAGGGACACTGGCTTGGATATGACGCGGAGAGGAGAGCGTGCCTTTGTGTATGAAACGAAAGGTACGATCCTTCAAGTAGGAGGCCACGAGACGGACAAGACGATCAGGGAGGCCTAATTTGTATAGTTTGTAGATAAGGCCTTCATGCCAGACTCTATCAAACGCCTTAGCTATGTCAAAAAAGACCGCGATGGTCTTATAACGACGAGGATAAAAACCACTGAGGATATGTTCCACTATACGGTGAACTTGTTGGGGGCATGAGGGTTTCGCTTGGAAACCAAATTGGTGGGGGATGACAAGAGGGTCGCCGTCTATGGGAAACAGATGGCGCCTCATGCGAGTGACGATGACGCGTTCGAAGAGTTTGCCCATGGCCTTGAGGAGGCTGATGGGACGGTGACTGGAGGGGAGGTGGTGAAGCTTTCCTGGCTTGGGGATGCCAATGACAGTTGCCTCTTTCCACGTGGTGGGAAAGTAGCTGAGATCGAAGCAGACGTTGAAGATTATAGCCAATAAGGTGATCACCTGCTCAGGAAAATGTTTGAGGGCTTGGTTGGAAATGTCATCCGCACCCGGAGCCTTTTTGGACTTCTGTCCTTTGATGATGGATGAAATCTCATCTTTGGATACAGTGATAGGGTCAAAAGCAGTGGGGGGTGAGTTCCCGTGGCGGACCTCATCCTCCATTGCCTGGATGTGGGAGGGGTCCATGGGATGTGAGCTGGGAGAGCATTGCGCGGCGATGCTGTCTGCATAGCACTCAGCCTTTTCATCGTCCTCGAAGGCAATAGTACCGTCGGGAGGGGAGTGTAGTGATAGCGACGCGCAATCCAGTAGTACGCTGTATGTGAAGGGAGATATTCTCCATGAGTTTACTCTTTTCGAGATCTCTTAGTTTGGAAAGGCGTGAACGGATTTCTCTTTGAAGACGATTGGCCGTACGCCTATAGTCAGGGGTGGGATAGAATGTAGCTCTCTGGAGAGCAGCTCTCTTGGCTTTTATGAGGTTGCTAATATCTGGGGAAGACTATTATGCAACTGGGATGACCGTTTCATTCTCCTTGAGGGTGGTGAGAGAATCGACCGGAGTGCCGATTTCTTTATGAGGGTGGTGAGAGAATCGACCGCGGTGTCGATTTTTACGGTGCCGTCTAAGATGCCGGAAGTGAGGGTGATGGGGGAGTCCGGGGAGTCCATTGCTGAGGCTTAGGATGCCCTGAAGCCCTTGTAGTAGGTGAAGGTTTTGGTGAAGGGAGTTGAAGGAGTTGAAGGAATCTCCAAACATAATGACTGAATTGCCTAATGCGAGGATGGCCTCGAAATCGCTCTTAAGGGGGAGGGTTCCACTAGGGATATAACTGGAGGCGATGATGGTGGACTGATGTCCAGTCAAGGCTAGCCTACATACCGTGGCTTCCATATTGTTAAGCGGCGGAGTGGGGATGTGGGAGCAGTGAAGTGACTTCTTGTAGTAAATGGCAGTATCGCCGCATTTGTGGTCAGTCGTCTGTAGGTCTGTCTTCACGTAAAAGAGAATACTTTTTGATGGAGAGGCCTTTGAGATCCTTAGGTTTGAGGTTGGTCTCCTGGAGAAGGAGGAGGTCGGCTTCGCGATCTCTAAGAAAGAGCTTAAGCTCAGGGAGGTTGTTACGCAAACCGCGGATGTTAAAAGATACAAGCGATAAACCCTTTTGCTTGATACGACCGTGAGATATGGTGGGAGCAGAAGGCTCTGACATTATATTAAATTATAGGGAACACAAAAGGTTGTGATGCTCAGCAAGAGCAAGGAGACGGTCCTGAGGGGACTGAGCAGCACGCAGTTTGCTTACAAGGATGAGCAGCGCGCAGTTTGCGTGCAAGGATGTAATCGACGCGGCCGGATGCTCTTCTTTTATTTGCGCGGTGGGGGTTTCACCGGTGTTGTGTTACAACGCGGCGTCGCAGCCATCACGAGACGTCCAGCGGTGTGCGGTGTGCGGGGCGTAACAGGGTATGAGGGGGCGACGAGGCGGCGGCACCCTTCGCCGTCTGTAACAAATATATTATTTCAGGCTCATTGATAACAAGGTTTACATATCCGTTTTAGGTTTAATTTAATACAATGAAAGGAGACAATCGTTTTTGGGTATCAATAATTTTAAGTAGAAGTATAATACTTAGTTTTAAATGAAACAGTATTTTAACATATACGCTTTTGGTTTTCTGAAGCTTAAACGTTGAAACTACCCGTTTAATACGCTTTTTGAACACACACGCTGCCTTCACAGGGTGTTTGAAACAAATTCACCGCACTTCTGCTCCACGCCTCTGGAGTAGTGTCACAATGGAGGGCAGACTTAAAAAGCTTCTAAAGGACTTCAAGTACTGGTTTTCCACCCGCTTTCAGAAGTTCCGCTGTAATTCAATCCTCGCTCGGGGTCTTGCCAATTTAAGATGCTTGAGAACCATTCTAATCTTGCTTAGACAGACGATTATAATGAGTGATTATGATATATTATTATGATACATTTAGAAATAGGTGCGGGATGACTGTACTACGAGACCTTTTTTTTTGAAGTGAAAACTTTTTTAACGTCGTTGTGATTTGAAACTTAATGAAACGAAAAAGCAACACCAAAAAGAGATAAATATATAAATCTATAGGATAGAATGAGATAGAATCTATACTAATATAATAAAGCGGAAGAGGTTTTTTATTTGCTTAAACACGCTTATCTCTGGAACTACTGGTAATATTTGATAAATTATTTTTGTATAAGATAGCTAAATTCACGAGAAATAGTACAGCTATCTAGCATTGGGCTACACCTCTCAGCTATCCTTAAATATTGATGAAGCAAGTCAGAAGAAAAAGCGCTCCTGTACTTCTTTATCTGTGTGCGCTGGCGTAATGGTTAGTTATACGTAAATTACTTTGTTCTACAAAAATATAGTACTTTAGATACCGTATGCCTTTTTCTTAAACATAAGCCATAATAGGGTATTTTGTGACAAAAAATATTGAAAATTAAAAAGTCATTTATGAGCGTTATTATAAGGCATGGCATATTAATCCTTACGAACAAAAGTTACTTCATCATCAAGACAATTTTTTGAAGATTAACTTTGCTCTGTATAGCATGTTATTTGGACGTATAGTTAAAGAGATAATGAAAAATTTAAATAATCCAACACACACAGAGAGATAAGAAATTACAAATTTATTGTCAAATAAATAAAATAATTACATTGAATAAAATTATCATATTCAAACTATTTTTAACAATCCATGATTTCATAATATCTTTCGGATTAGGGTGAGTGTGTTTGGTATCTTTATGTGCAGCAAGCATACTCAACTCCATGTTTTAGTGCAATAGCGCCATGATACGTGGATTTTTGGCTACTGGCGTCTTAGTAGCGTGCTACTATTTTTTTTATAGTATAGGGTGACAAACGAGCACACAGTCCACCTGATGGTAAGTGGTTGCTGTGACCCATGGACATCTACATTTATCCTCAATAAAGAATCAAAATGCAGATGCGTCGTCACCCGTGAGGACTAAGATGGAATGCCTCTTTTCCAGTAAAATGGGTCTCCGGTTCTCTACACTCACCGTACGAAACACAGCAGTGTTAAGCTGCTATTTTACGCTGTTATTTTGTGAGAGCGTGGTCATTCCCCGGTCGAGCCGACCCATTCGTGCTACAACTATACTACTAATATAGCTGCAGCATTGCTCTACCACGTATAAACCACGTACTATGATAAGTTGGTGCTATTTTTAGTTAACAACAGTACTAATTTTGTTACCAAAGTCGATAGGGATCATGTGGATGTGTGTATGTGTGTGTGTTATTAAAGCTTAAAATAGTATTTGCAAGTTAGCTTTTGAAAATTGCAATTACACAATTTTTGCTTAATAAGTGAACCGAGTTTTTATGTCAATAACTCTTGAATATCACTTAACATCAAAAGAACGATTCAAATAAAATATTGAATTAATTGTGAAGTGAGGCTCATGCAGCTCGAGTATCGTACCCAACTTCATTTAACTAACGAACTGAAATACTTAAATTCATTCAACAATTTGTTTTTGTTTCCTTCATCAATTTGCCTGATCTCACTTCAAAATGAAAAGTCTGTTCTGAATTCATTCATTCATTTATTTATGCCTATCAAAAGTCCACTACTGAACAAAGGCTTATTTATTACATTATATTTGCCTCGTTGCCTCGCTTACCAGCAACCGTATTTTTCCTTATTTTTTGTTGTTATCATTTCCTTCTGTCACCTCTTACGACACCTACGATTTTCTGACGCGTTCACTATACGGTGACTGTGACAATGGTATAATAATATTTTAGATACAGTAGAGTCATATATATAGGAAAAAAGGTTCTCGAATAGCAGTCTCGTACGGGTAGGCGAAGTGTAGGGCGACCCCTCACTACAGCACATAGTGAACATGCAGGAAGTCGATGGATGCAGGTGGCTCAGGACCGCGCTTTTGGTATTCCTTGGGGGAGGCTTATTGTTCAACAGTGGACCTGTGAATGGCTGTGATGATAATGATGATGATGGTGATAGTCATATATAAATGTTTAAAGAGCCATAGTAAACCAATCGACCTTGGCAGACAGGAGCCAAAGAAATGTTCTTAAAAAGGAGCTAATTGACAGGCAAATTGCCACTTTAGCTAAGCCGTTTGGTTATGAATTTTTTTGTTTTATTTTAATAGAATAAGGTTGATAAAAAAAGCACACAGTCCACCTGATGTATGTGGATGCGTTGTATACCTGAAAACTAAAATGGAATGTCTCGCTACTAGTAAAAAGGGTCTTCAGTTATCTACACTCGCCATAAGAAACACAGCAACATTAAGCTACTATTTCACGCTGGGATTTTGTGAAAGCGTGGTCCTTTTCTGATAATGCAGAATGCAGAATAACGCAACCAGTTTTTTTATTTTTTATTAATCATTGATTTTCGGTTCTTCACGTTATGCGACCGGCATATTTCAAATTAAATATTTGAATTATCTCAGTTTTCCTGTATCAAGTATTTCGTGTATGTAAACTGCATCCCAAGTTTAAGATAAACCAGGACAATTACAAGACACAAAAAAACCTCTAAATTACGTGTTTTTCATAAATGTTGGCTCATATTAGAATTTAAACCAAGTTAATAAATCCTTTGAGAAGATGACACCATCATTTATTTGTACTATATTAAAAGTATATTATCAACTTACTAAATTCCTATTGAAGTTCAAGCATTTTGTAAGTGATAAAATATTAGGGTAAGCACGAGAGTAGAATATAATATGCTGTAGAGATGCGGTACCTAATTAAGGAGTATGTTTGGGTTGAATCTGAATGACGGGGTTAGAAATTGTGTGATTAGAGAAAAGTGTGGTTTGCAAGATGATGTTTTGACTAGGTTTAGAAAATAATTAGGCTTTGTAGGTTTGGTAATGAATAAAGAATAAATGAAGAAAGAGTAACTTAACAAATTTATGTTGCAGAAGTGAATTTTAGAGCCAATAAGAGACGCACTTTTGTTTCGACGCACAGTTTATCGACCGAATTGGCGATATATTGAAGATGGGCTATTTAAGACATATGATATAAAGGATGCGAAACAGGTGTATCAGAATCGTGCCAAATTAAAGTCCGTAGTATCTGCCTACACCTCTGCATGACAGGCGTGAGTGTTTATATATGTAGGTAAAATATTATTATTACGTTTAATGACCTTTCCGGAAACTTGCGTCAACACTTATCTAGTTCAAATTACTAAGAAGATACAAAAAAACTTTCGAATCTTGAACAAATTGATCCCATTCCCAAAGATAAATTCCCATTACGTAAAAAAGGGTACCCTACGGGCCTTATTGGATACGAAATCTGAGATGTCGGATAACCTAGCGATCAATTCATGCGATAGGCCATCTCTAAGTACATTTTTTTTCTGAATTAAAATCTCACTACGAAAATAATGTATATTGCAAATGAATTAATGGGAAAATGAAACGTTTAATTAATTAAACATAATTTAATAACAAATAATATGTATAGGTAACAATCTATATATTTAAAAAAATAAAGTTTATGTACTATAGAAATAATTGCCTTTTACTGAGCTTAGCAGCATGCAAGTAACCCCTATCTGCATGCTGAAACTGTAAGCACAAATACAAAGTAATGCCCTAATTGATTTAGGTTATATCGAATCCCAAAAATAAAAAATATTTTTTGAGAAATCGAAAAATTTATAAAATAAATAACATCCCAACCAGACAAAGCTGGGACGCGTCGCTAGTAATAAATATGGGTAAATCCGAAAACCAACTATTTGTTTGGTTTTCGGATTTACCCATATTGGAAACCAGGAACGTAACACAGAAGATAATTAAAACTAGTTTTTACGGATTTTATCGCGTATATTAACTTATTTTATATTCCCGACGTTTCGAGCACTTTAAAGCACCCATGGTCACGGGTTGTGGTGTTCGACGTCGCAATGTAAAAGTTAACCACAGCTCCGAGGGAGGCCTATATTCAGCAGTGGACTTTTATAGGCTGTATGTATGGATGGATGATGGACTACAGTATCCAAATACCAGTGGTCTGTATACTTGTTTGTTACTCCAATATTTTTATAGAATTAGGTTGACAAACGAGCACACTGTCCACCTGATGGTAAGTGGTTGCTCTGGCCCATAAGCACCTACATCTATCCTCGAATAATTCAAAATGATAAATGAAGATGTGTTGTCACCCTGAGGGTTAAGATAGAATGCCTCGTTTGTATTTACATTGGTATTCTGTTAGAGCGTAGTCATTTCCCGATCCCATAATATAGCTATAGCGTGGTTCTATCACGTAACTTGAATAAGAATGATAATTGTTAACGTTATTAATCTATTATCTATTACATTATAAAGGCTGATTTACACGGGGTCAGTAACAGGCGCCAGTGCTGGCGACGAGGACTGACTCGCACTGTTTACACGCAGTCAGTAGTCGTGGTAACTTCATTAGGGTGTTCGCACGTTATTGAAGTCAGTAAGAAAAATGAATTCACGGAAACGGCAGAATTTACAACGATTGAAATATTTATTAAGAAAACTGTTCCTATCTGCTGTTGAAAGAGCTTTTTGATAAGAAAAGGAATAGACGACAGAAAAGAAACTGGAGGTTCAGCTTAGTTGTTGACGTGACGTGATGCAGCGCCAGCGACTGACCAAGTATTGACTTGGTCGTTTAGACAAGGTTAATACCACTGGCGCGGATGGCGGGGGGAGTCGACTGACTTCAAAATATTCAAGCAGGAATATTGAAGTCAGCACTGGCGCGAAAGTGCTGTACTGACTCCAAATCAATTTACATTATGCCAGTAGCGGGTCAGCACTGATTGGCCTCGAATTTGGAGCCAGTTGCTGTCCCTGTGTAAATCAGTCATAACATTACAAATAAATAAAATTGAAGTGTCTGTTTGTAATTTCAAAATAACAGCTTTTTATTCAATGCATATGAAAGTATATACGGTACTATAACAAAAACACAATTTTTAAATTTTTGTCTGTCTGTCTGTTTGTTCCGGCTAATCTCCAAAACGGCTGGACCGATTTTGACGGGACATTCAATGGCAGATAGCTGATGTTATAAGGAGTAACTTAGGCTACTTTTATTTTAGAAAAAGAATTAGGATTCCGCGCAAAAAAAAACTTAAAACCTATGAAGTCCAATCGTAATAAATTACACGCGGGTGAAATCGCGGGGAACAGTACCGAATAAAAACAATGATATTCTAGGCATAAGCTTAAAATAATTAGCCATCAGTTTTACACCCATCAAATAATTTTTAAGTGGATTTGAATAACAAAAACGAATAATGTTATTACTTAATCGGAAGCAAAGGTATTTTTTTTCCGTCTTGTATTTAAATTTCTTTGCCAAAGTTTTTGTCTTCTTTAACTTTGTTTCGAAAACACAGTAACTTAGTTCAATTAAGTAACTTTAAGGCGTGATATCAATTGGCTTAATAAGCTCGATACGATTTAAATAAAATAATTTATTACTTAAATACTCATTGGGACTACACGGCACACTTTACCTGCCTAAAAAGCTTTTTTATTACGGATATAGCACAAATAGGTCAGCTCGACCGGGAAAGGACCACGCTCTCTCAGAATACCAAAGTGAAATATGTGTTGATGATGATGAAATGAGTGTAGAGAACTGGATAACTTTTTTAATGGAAACGAGGTTTTTCACCTTAGTACATAGGGGTGACAACGCATTTGCATTTTGATTCTTAATCAAGGAATATTGTAGACGTTTATGGGCCACAGCACCAGCATAACATAGCAGCTCACTGCTGATGTGTTTTGTAAAGTGAGTGTAGAGAACCGAGACACTTTTTACTGGAAACGAGGCACTCCATCTAAGTCCTCAGGGGTGCCAACGCGTCTGCATTTTGATTCTTAATCGAGGATAAATGTAGATGTTTATAGGCCATAGCATCTACTTACCATCAAGTGGTCTGTGTACTCGTTTGTCATGAAATTATTCTATATGAAAAAGGTTAAAAAGGTAACCTGTTACTTTACATTTAAGATATATCGGAATTTCCGAAAACAAATAGGCATTTAGCCGCGCAAAAACAGTATCACGTTTGATAAGGAAAAACCGGCACCCACATTCTTAGAACGAATAAAAGTTTGCATGTGTGATAAAACAAAATCCTGAATTCAAAAAGGCAAAATTTACACTCTATTATAATTTTAATTTAAACTAAAAGCCTTTTAACGAATATCTTATTACAAATACATACAGGGACCTAATTACAATGATTAAATTTTTTTGAAGCCTTGATATTGCTCTACTTTATACTACTAATAAATACATGAATATTGAAAATGAATTAGCCTATTGTTTATACTTTGGTATTGATTACGGTGCGGCGTGTGGAATGTAGATGTGTGTATATGTTATGTTCACTTATAGGGATATGTGAAGGAAGTGATCATGTTTGCCCACTTCTCGATTCGGATTGCCGTACCGTCGGACTTTGAGAGCAAGGTAATAGAGAGAACATCTGCGCTTGCACACACATCCGTGAACGTGTCAAAGTCGTGTGGATCCTGCGCTTGGGCTCTGTAGACTCCGAACGTGTCGGCCGAGTTCGCTGCCGTCACTCCACTCTCTTAGCTCATGCGCAAAATTAAAATTAAATTAACTTTCGTTATATACCGACTTGCTTGGTGCTCTGTGATTGGTTGCTGCCTTGGTATTCTCACTGTGGTGCGCGAAGCACGCTGTCCCGGGGGACAGCAGTCTCACTGTGTTGTTGTGAAGTGTATCAGACGCTTATTGTGGTGCAAAGTGGGTTTGTGCATAACACTCCTTCCTGGCTTCCTGGTATCGGTAACCGTAACTAGAGTGAAACACACCCGCCGCCTCAGAGGCGGCCATCGTATTGTTTTTCGTTTTTTTAACAATGTAAAATTGATTCGTATTATTGCTTTCTGTTAGGGAATTTCCGATCAACTTGTTATTTGATAGTGCAAAGATATTCATTGTCAACGTTTTTTTTTACTACAAATTAAATGACCCTTTTATTTTTTGCCACGTTCTACTATGAAATTTAATAATGCACTGTAAAATATCAATAATAGAGAAAAGGTAAATTAATAATATATTCAAGTACAATGATATCCTTACCACAGTCGGTTTTAGCGCATAAATGGTCAAGAAATAAAAGAACAATTTAAATTGGAAAATATTGAATAGTTATATCATACGAGTATGAGTAGATTTCTCGTATACCAAATATGCTTGAGCTTTTATCTTAATTAGCGGCAGCCATTAACTAAAATAATAATGAAGATAATGCTAAAAGAATTACATATACAGGATTGTATTATTTTGGCCATATAGTAGTAGTAGTGTAAGAATGTTATTCTTTACCCCATATCGTCTCGTGGGTGTCGTTAAAGGCGACAGAAAGAAACAAATCAGGAGATGAGCAGCAGCGTCTTCCAAATGACAACTAAAAAAATACTGCCGTTGCCAACCCACCTGCCAAGCATGGCAATTATGGCAAATATCTACCCTATGAGGCAATTTATGGGGAGGCCTATGTTCAGCAGTGGACTTTTGATAAGATGTACAACCGGGGAAGGACCGCGCTCTCACAGAATACCAGCGTAAAATGGCAGCTAAATGCTGCTGTGTTTCGTATGGTGAGTATAGAGAACCGGAGACCCTTTTTTAAAGGAGGCATTCAATTTCAGTGCTCAAGGGTGAAAAGGCATCTGCATTTTAATTCTTAAACGAGGATAGATGTAATGCAATCTATGGGGAGGCCTATGTTCAGCAGTGTACTTTTCACAGGATGTAACGCTAACTGTTATTATTCTGTGTCTATATTAAACCTATACGTACATAAACAACACAGGTTTCGATTAGTCACTGTGCTCCGTACGACTATATTAAATAGAATGACTAAACAAGCATTGATCGAAAAGAGATATAATAAGTATGTTCTAATTGAATTCAAAACAGAAAAAAGAAACAACAATGATGTGATGTATATTATTAGGCTGGACTCTATTTTTGCCAAGGAGTCTTATCTTTTCTGCCGCGTAATAATAGTACTTGCACTGCTGTTTCCATTCTGAAGGATATAGAGATCCATTATAATCACAGGCTGTGAGGCATTTCATTTCAGTCCTCATAGGTGACAACTCATTTTTAGACTTATTTGCTCGAAACTGGCTGCAGGTGTCCATGGACTCCCCCCCGAACGGGTTCCCGCCTTTTCGTGGCGGGAAGCTTGGTCATGGTGGCTTGGTCACCCGCGGTGAACTAAGAGAACCCACATGGCTGGCCCGAGGTAAAGGGCCGGCCCGGGGTGAAGGGCCAGCCCGAGGTGGCCAAGTGGGCTTTGGCGAGCTCGCTTCGGATGTACGTTGGTGGGCTGCGCCGGGAGGGGTACCCCCTCCCTATACTGCTGCAGCTTTATGGCGATGCGCCACTCGCACTATCCTCCGCGACTTTGACGGGGCCGCACCGTTGATGCGGTGGTGGTGGGGCTGCGGTGGGAGAAGAGTGTTGGTATTGCGAGGCACCGCTCTCCCTACCCTCCGCAGTCGAATCTTGGTTTGAGGCGGAACCATAGACCAAATCCGCCGCTGGGGTCAGGAAGGCTAGTGCTTCGTAGTGCTCGTTTTTCCTGGTCCATGGCCATCGCACATCGGACACGGGGGCGTCCGTTGCGCAGGTGAAGTTGTAGGTCGCGGAGGAAGGCGCGCCGTGTGTTCTGGTGCGCCTTAACTGAGAAGTGAGAAGGAGATGAGGAGGAGTAGTCCTCTCCCAAGATGAAGCCGCCATGGGGCGGCCTGTGCTGATGGGGCCGCGGATGTGTGCGAAAGCGTTCCCGTGGACATAACCCTGTCCTTGCCCCCGCGAGGTGGGTATGCGTAGGCATTTCCCCATGTTAAAGTAAAATAAAAGGGTGCCCATGGACTGCATGAGCCATTTACTATCAAGTGGAGTTTAAGTTCGTATGTCACTTCAGTTTCATAAAGAAAAAAATTACTTGCACCAAATCATATAATATTGTATATTATAGTCCTGTGAAACAAAATTTTTTCGATTTAACACTTTGCGCGGAAAAAAGTACTGTAAAACATCGTACATAAAATATATTATGCAAAACATGTTACTTATCAATCCTTTTGCGTGCTCTAAGTCAATGAAATAGAAAGCAATTTCCAAGTAATGATGTCACATATTCGATAAATTTTCATATAATGTATTTCTTATCTCATATATATGATTCTGCTGTTTTCTTATTGAGACGCTTTACACAAATAGTCTTACCGCTAAAGAAAAGTCTAAATGACTACTGTTTATCAGATAATTTAAAAATTGACAATATAAAATAATTATTTTGTACTAATTAAATTATATTTGTACAACACTTTTGACTTATATTGGCGTCGCATGGGAATCCATCATCTATTTTTTTTTGTAGTATGTATACTAGAGTGTTTGTATTCCCGAAACTATTCAGCGCTGCATTGGTAGACGATGCCAAGCTACTGGACTGGAAAGAATACGGTATTAACATCAATGGCAAATATATCACTCGCCTTCAATTTACCGATGATATAGTCATTATGGCAGAATCGCTGCCGTATTATACTCAAAGATCTCAATACTCAATAGGGTTACTAACGAATAGGTCCTAAAATTTTCTTGAACAAGACAACGGTCATGTTGTGTACCATCTATGTCATGCCAATGCTGGCTGTTTGGAGCGATTGTCTGAAGTTCTTGACAAGTATGTTTACAAATTGTCCGACTAGGTGAACTTACGTATAAATTCAAGTGTAATGTTTTTAAAAAAAAAAAAGTTCTTTGTTTGAAGGAAATTCGGTCCAACTGTTCACTACTGTTTCACTGAGTTACGGTGGCGAGGGTTAATAATTTGGAGAGGAATAAAACTTAGAGTCTGGTCAAACAACAAGATCTATTCACTTTCGCAATGGTCCTTACGCTAAAAATTTATTACACGTTATTTCAGTTAGTAAGGTTTAGGGACGACTGGCGTGAAAATGGGCGATCGGTGTGGGTGACATACAAAAATGTGCTGTTAGCAAAATGCGTTACAATGTTGCACCCTTTTTCCCTTTTAAAAAAAAAACGATTTTTTTTTTATTGTAAAACATTGAAACGTAAGTTGAATATGAAAGTACAAGAAATACATTGAAACTGTTAACTCCTTACATTCTGTCGCCCAGTCATCTTGCATACACTGCTCTTTAAAAACAAAGTTACACTGTTGTAATTTAATATTAATTTATTAAGTTTCAGTATTGAGAACTGTTGTTGTAATGATAAAATATTAAACATACATAACAATATACCGAAGTTCACATTAAAATCACATAAAATCAATTGAAGTTATTACACAATACGTATTACCTTATAGAAATCATTGTGTCATTTTTGGTGAAAACAAAATCATGAAAAAAAAATATAAACAAAAGAATACTTTTACAACATCTACATTAAAATGCTCTAAGCGTATGATGTTTGCATCTGCTGTTGAGTGCACTGCGGGGTCGGTTTAACTGCTGGACCTGCAGGCCACATAGACGTCATCTCATTCCTAACCCATTTCTTCAAACGGATCAATAATTTTACCACATAAACGTATGAACAATAATACAAAGATGCTGATAAGAACAAGAATGATTACCCCGTACGTTTCTAACTCCTTCTCCATGTCACCAATTTGCTTTGCCTGATGATGTCCTTGTTGAGCAATTATAACCTCTTCATTCCTTGTCTGATAATTTCCCAAAATCAACCTCTCTGTTGGGAAATTTTATCCTAAAAATTTTGTCGCTTGTATTTATTATTCTATACGGCCACCATAAGTAAGTTTATACGTGGTAGAGTCATGCTGCAAATATATTAGTAGTATAGCTGTAGCACGAATGGGTCAACTCGACCGGGGAAGGACCACGCTCTCACAGAATACCAGCGTAAAATTGCAACTTAACACTGCTGTGTTTCGTATGGTGAGTGTAGAGAACCGGAGACCCATTTTACTGGAAAAGAGGCATTCCATCTTAGTGCTCACGGGTGACAACGCATCTGCATTTTTATTCTTTATTGAGGATAGACGTAGATGTCTATGTGTCACAGCAACCACTTACCATCAGGTGGACTGTGTGCTCGTTGGTCACCCTATCCTATATAAAAAAAAGTAGGACTGAACGCTTTCTCTAACAACTCGTTCCTAACGAAAACATGTTTACAAGTCTTTAAATCCTTACCTACGAAAAATTTACGCGAATAGCTCGTCGCTTTTGACTCAGACTCAGACTCAGTTACTAACCTTATTATTTTGCACGTGGAAAAAATCACCAGGGAGTCTAATGGTTTCGCCATATAGCATTTCCGAAGCGATGATACCTGTGTCTCCTCTGCATGCAACACGAAATCCTAACAACACGGTGGATAGCTCATTTACCCAATCTTTATTTAAAGTTAAAGCGTTTTTTAATAAGCGATGTCATCTCTATCATCCCGTTGCTCTCGGGGTGATAAGGTGTCGTCCTAATTCTTTGTACACCTAAATATTTCATAAGACTGTTAAATAAGTCACTTTTTATTTGCCTCCCCTGGTCCGTAGTTATTCTATTTGGACAACCAAACCTACACATCCAATGTTCATAGATTACTTTAGAGACTGTTTCCGCTGTAATGTCTGAAACAGGTATTTCTTCTGGCCGGCGCGTAAAACGGTCTATGATGGTTACATAATAGCGATGTCCATACTGAGACGTGGGCAAAGGACCAATTATATCCGTATGTATGTGTTCTAGTCTGTTACATGGAGGAAAATGAGATAATTTCGATAATGATTCCTTATATTTACGCGAACACTACACATTGAATAAAACTATTTTTACGGATTTTATAGCGTTTAATTTTACTATTTTGATTCCCGACGTTTCGGGTGCTTTACAGCAACCCATGGTCACAGGGGGGACTGAGATGTTTGACGTCCCGATGTCATAGTTAGCCCAGCTACCTTCAGTTTTTAATATTCATTTTTGGTTCGATTTACGCAGGATGAGCTTACAGTATCTTCAAGTCTTGCAGTGGTATCCTTGGGTTTGGATTTAATTTTGTTAATTATAGGATCCCAAGCAGATGGCAGCAACCATCCATCTTCTCTATTGAAAGTAGGATGTTTTTTTAATTTCAATAGCCTCGCGTATCATCCTTGGTAGGAATCGGTGTTCTTTTGCGAGGATTTATGGTCTATCAAATCTGATGTAATGGCGGGGACGATCTTGAACATGTTCACAGACTGCAAACTTCCCAGAGCGTCGGTGCCTCACGTCAGCTATATGTTCTCACACGCGGGTTTTAATGGATCTTTTTGTTTGTCCTATGTAAGAGAGACCACATTCACAATCAAGCTTGTACACTCTTGCATCTTGTAGAGGGATATTACACTTGACGGATGGTAAAAATTGACTAATCTTCTTCGGCGGCTTGAAGTATGTTTTAATAGAAGCTCGCTTCTAAATGTAGCTAACCTTGTCTGTGACTCCTCTGACATAGGGTAGCAGGTCTTTAATCTGTCAAAACAAACACTGGACGAACCTACAATAAAAGTATTATCGAAGGGTCTGAATTTCACAGACAGACACAGACCTGAATTTCACAGACAGACAGACCTACATCTCGCTGACAATGAAACTATGGTCAGTTTTGATGTTCAGTTACTATTTACATGCTTACCTATTGAAGACTGCATCTCAATTGTAACCAGAAAGCTGGAAGAATACAACATGCCTACAGAATATGCAGTATTACTCAAACACTGCCTTACATCTGGCTATCTATTGTGGAAGGAGGAGTTCTACAAGCAAGTAGATGGTGTAGCAATGGGCTCAAATGTATCTCCCATAGTCGCCGACATATTCATGGAGGACTTTGAGGAGAAAGCCCTTCTTACTGCTCCTGTATTTCCAAGATTCTACAAGCGGTACGTAGACGACACTTTCACAATTTTACCATCTGACAAAGTAACTGCATTTTTAAACCACCTTAATTCCATAAACTCTAAAATACAATTCACAATGGAGTTAGAGGCAAACAATTCTTTAGCTTTCCTAGATGTTTTAGTCATCCGAAATCCTGATAACACTATTGGTCACACTGTGTATAGGAAAAAGACCCATAGCAACCGCTATTTAAATGGTTAATCGCACCATCATCCATCACAGTTAGCTACCGGGAAAATTTTGTTAGAGAGCACGAGGATCTGTGACATAAAACATCTGGCCACCGAGCTTCAGCACGTCGAGCAAATATTGCAAGACAACAAGCTTCGTCTCCCGCGCCTACGTCACAGTGACCGAGTGAAGCTGGCCACAGTCGAGCGTGTGCCTGCTGTACTACCCTATGTCAGAGGAGTTACAGACAAGGTTGGCTAGCATCTGAAGCGAGCTTCCATTAAAACATACTTCTGCCTGAAGAGATTAGATCAATTTTACCATCTGTCAAGTGTCATATCCCTCTACAAGATGCAGGAGTGTACAAGCTGGATTGTGAATGTGGTCTTTCTTACATAGGACAAACAAAAAGATCTTTAATAACCCGCGTAAAAGAACATATAGCTAACTTGAAGCACCGACGTATCGGGAAGTCTGCAGTCTGTGAACATGTTCAAGATCGTCCCCGCCATTACATGAAATTTGATAGACCACAAATCTTCGCAAAAGAACACAAGGATGATAAGCGAGGCTATTGAAATTAAAAAAACATCCTAATTTCAATAGCGAAGATGGACGGGTGCTGCCATCTGCATGGGATCCTATAATTAACAAAATTAAATCCAAACCCAAGCATACCACTGCAAGACTTCAAGATACTGTAAGCTCATTCTGCGTAGATCGAACCAAAAATTAATATTAAAAAACTGAAGGTTGCCGGGCTAGCTATGACATCGGGACGTCAAACATCTCAGTCCCTCATGACCATGTAAAGCACCCGAAACGTCGTGAATCAAAATAGTAAAATTAAACGCGATAAAATCCGTAAAAATAGTTTTATTCAATGAGATAATTTCGAAATAGTATTGCGACTAATCTTTGCCCTTTGACAAGCAATACAAGCTTTAACCCATGTGTTTATGTCTATATTCATTCTAAACCAAAAAAATAATAATTGTGTTATCATCTTTCGCGTGACATGAATACCAGGGTGGCTAACGTTTTGTATACCATCAAAAATTATTTTTTTAAATTTCTCAGTTACGTTAGGTCTTACATTGTTCATTGAAATTTCACATTATATGCACTTATCGCTATCAGGCATTGTTATATGCTTAAATGTCAAGTTACTAATCGCATTAGGTTCTAGCGACAGCTTATCAAGTTCCTGTGCCAGCGTTAATTCGTCAAAATTGATGCTACCGATGGACAGACAATGGACTCCACGCGCGATAATGCGTCAGCAATCGTATTTTCACTACCTTTAACGTACTGAATATCGTTTGTAAATTCTGAAATATATACCTGACGGGCTCTCCTAGGTATTTCTTTCTGACTACTACGTTTCGTAAATGCAAACGTAAGGGGTTTATGATCTGTATAGATAGTGAGCTGTCGTCCTTCAATCATATTCTTACAATGTACAATAGCTAAATATATTGTCGTTAACTCTCTGTCATAAGTACATGACAAAGTTCTGCTGTGTGTCCGACAATTGCTTAGAAAAATATCCTAGTGGTTTCCACTCGCCATTAAGTTTCTGCTGTAAAACTGCACCTACATACGTATCTGATGCGTCCGTCATAATAACGGTGCATTCACACTGGGATGAGACAATGTAGTGGCATTCTGTAAGCTCTTTACATTGCTTAAAAGCTAAGATACTGCTATCTTTCCACTCAATTTTAGTTTTATCTCTCTTTTTTGCGTTATGTAAATACTTACTTAGCTCTGTCTGATATGTTATAGCTTGAGGTAAGTGTGATCTATAAAAATTAATCATTCCGAGAAAACGACGGAGTTGTTCTACCGTAACCGTTCTTGGGTAGTCTGCAATCGCTTTAACTTTCTCTGGCGTGGGGCAAAAAGCTTCTTTGTAAGGTAACAAACTAACAAACAAATTGTTATAACCTAACAATTCTATTTTAGACTTTCCGAATGCACATTTATTTAAATTTATCATTATGCCTACTTCACGAAAACGTTCAGAAAGTATTCTAAGGTGTTTTCTATGAATTTCTTCGTTTGACGATGCAATTACGATATCGTCGATATAACAAAAAAGTGCTGACTCACCTTCATTTTCTGCATCTCCTATGAGTTCTATTCCCTTCAGTATATATTGGTCCGTAAATCTCTGGAATGTCTGCGCAGCGTTCCTTAAACCAAACATCATCGGAAATTCCCAGAAACCAAACGGTGTTGTAATGGCTGACTTTTCGATGTCTTAGTCTGCAACTGCATTGTTATGGAAGGCTCTATTTAAATCTAAACGTGTACACTATGTTTTATCTTTTAAAGTATACGTAAAACTACTTAACTTTGGAATTGGGTAACGATCTGGTTTCGTTATTGCATTTAAAGCTCTGTAGTCTCCACACGGGCGTATTGCGCCTTCCTTCTTTGGTACTACATGTAATGGACTTGACCATTCACCTTGCGATAGACGACATATACCTAACTCATTCATTAACTGGAATTCCTTTTTTACCTTTTTATACCAATCCGGTGGTTACAGCATTGGTCCCGCATATACCGGGGGCCCATTAGTATTTATATGATGCACCACTGAATGACAAGGTGTCTCTTGACAACAAATTGGTGTAGTTATTTCTGAAAATTCCTGTAATTTTTCACGATACGGGTTATCATTTTAAATATTCTTAATACTCGTAGTTGGCATGTCATACTGTACGATGGACCCATTTGAGCGTAAATTTGTAAAACTGTTTATAAATTTCTTATTATGTAAGTCCACAATTAATTTATGTGCCTCAATAAAGTCTGCTCTTAATATTGTTATTTATTGCTCAAATAATAAACATCCACCTAAAAACTCTACGTAATCCTAAATAAAACTCTAATGTCTTTACACCATAGGTTATAATTTCACTGTTATTGGCAGCATATAACTTATAATCACTTTGGACACACTCACTTTTTCTTACGCTACGTACTGGTAGCACAGATACATTAGCGCCGGTGTCTACTAGAAAACGAATCTTAGACTTTCTATCTGTTATACAAAATCGATGGTTACCTGCTGCTGTGATGCAGTTGCCCACCGTGCTCGACTGCAGCGCACTCATTTTTCCGACGGTGATGCTTTCGATGTTTTCCAATTGCACGGTTATTCACACATCCTCGCTCGTTGTCTATACCGCAAATGATACTTGCACAATTAATTCGGGCTATCTGAAATGCGACGTGGTCCTCTAGATCTTGACCTTGATCTGCTTTTATTCCACCGCGATCTATATCCTACGCTTCCTTCTCTTATCTCGTTTACTTTTTGCTTTATTCCCTTAAGCCCTGTTTCCAACTTCGCCATCATGGCTGATAACTCTATCTGTGCTGAAACTGCAGCTACGTCGTCAGCATGTAGATTCTCTGCAATCTTATCTGCTATCATCATTTTTGGTTTCCCTTGAATTTGCCCGTCGAGTCAGTTTGTTATCCTCAATTGACGGGGATTCGTCCCTTGTCCAAAGTCAAATCACTGCACTACTTTCTATTGCACACCGTAACTAAAGTCGGGGGGTCGCCAATGTAAAGTCATGTTGAATGTTTATTAAAGTTCTGTGTATGAAGGGAATTCGGTCCGACCGTTCACTACGTATTTCACTGAGTCACGGTGGCGAGGGTTAATAATTTGAAGAGGAATAAAACTTGGAGTCTGGTCAAACAACGAGGTTTATTCACTGTCACAATGGTCCTTACGCTAAAAAGTTATTACACGTTATTTCAGTTAGTAAGGTTTAGGGACGACTGGCATGACTATGGGCGATCGGTGTGGGTGATATACAAAAATGTGCTGTTAGCAAAATGCGTTAAAATGTTGCACCTACACTACGTATCTAATTCGGCGAATAATATGTTTATAAATGAACATCGATATGATATGACACATGACCTATAAAGAAAGAATATAAAGAAAAGCAGTCGTTAAAGTACAAAACTGAAAAATCTAAAACAAGTCTGACTTATTCAGAAATAACTTCCACAGGGATTGCCTATGCAGGAATTTTTATAATAAACCTGCAATTTTGATTATTATAATTTTTTTTTATTTAATTTTCCTTCTTTTTTTTTTGTTCTGTTTCAACCAGCTCCAGACATTTTTATCATTATACAAACTTTTCCAACATTAAGGTATCCACTTATTCAGTCTTTTTGAGTTTTCCTTTTTAAAAGTATACTAAGAATGTTGTCAATGCTGTGAATATTCCCATAACCAACTCGAACTAAGCTTAAATTGCTTGTACCAGAAGCGGTTTACGACAGTAATCGAATAGCGGTTTCGTTCAGGGCTTTTGTGTTCCGCAGTTTGTATTCTTAATTTTATAGTCTTAGTTTATAGTTTTATAAAATCATCGTCTGACAATAAATGTAAAATAGATTCTTATATATTTCTTGTTGCCATTTTTGAACGTAATAAATAATAACCACTTCATTTTTTTCACGTTTCAAACGAAGATTCAAAAAATAAATACAAAGTAATGTTTTACACGACTCTTTTTCTGGCGATGAGTAGGTAAATGACACCGTTACCTTTTTTTAACATGGGGAAATGCCTATGCATACCCGCCTTGCAGGGGCAAGGACGGGTTATGTCAGCCTCGCACCGACTAAAACCCCATGGTATTCCAACTTCTTTGCATATTGGCAGGGCCACGGGAACGCTTTCGCACACATCCACGGCCCCACCAGCGTCGGCTGGCCCATGGCGGCTCCTCCTCGGGAGAGGTCTACTCCTCCCCATCTCCTTCTTAGGTAAGGCGCACCAGAACACATGGTGCACCTTCGTCCACGGCCTCCAACTACACCTGCGTAACGGACACCCCCGTGTTCGATGCTCGAAGGCCATGGGGCCAGGAAAAATGAGCACTCAGAAGCACCAGCCTTTCACCACCCCAGCGGCTGATCTGGTCTATGGCTCCGCCGCCAACCAATATTCGGCTGCTTAGGGTAGGGAGAGCGGCGCCTCGCAATACCGACCCTCCTATCCCCCCGCAGCCCCACCACTACCGCATCAACGGTGCGTCCCCGTCAGAGTCGCGGAGGATAGAGCAAGGGGCACATCGCCATACCAACACTCCTCTTCCTTCGCAACTCCACCTCGGCTGCGGCAGTAGGGGGAGAGGACACCCCTCTCGCCGCAGCCCACCTACACACATCCGAAGTGGGCTCGCCAAGCCCACTCGGAGTGGCCACCTCGCGCCGGCCCTACACCTCGGGCTGGCCATGTGGGTTCCTCTTAGTTCACCGCGGGTGACCAAGCCACGGCTACTAAGCCCCCAGCCCCTCCTGCCACGACAAGGCGGGAACTCGTTCAGGCCATACCGCCGTTACCTTTTATTATTGCTAAATAGTAGTGCTTGCATTTGTATATGTCACAGGCTGTGAGGCATATTCTTCAGAGGCGACAACGCATCTGCAACCTTCTTTGTTTGAAGTTTGTAGCAGGTTTCCATATGCTGCATTAGCCACTTACTGTCAGGTGGACTGTAAGTTTATTTGCCACATTAATTTTATAAAAAATATTATTTTAAGTTAACTCAATGCATATTGAACAACTTTATATTTGACATTATAATTTAATCGTTTTATTGTATACTTTAAACCAAAGTTCTAAAGGTTAACTTTTGATATTTAAATAGTTTCTTACTCAATAGCACTATTTTATATATCGTATAACGGATTCAACTTTGCAAGCTAATATTAAATTTTACAACATCTTAAATAACTTTAGTTAGGCTGAGTTATATTTAAAACAAGATTACAAGACGATATACTATGTAAATGTTAATGAGACTAAATGAAAATAGAGAGAAAGTACCGTGTAGTGGCGGTGTAAGAATATCCACTAGCCCATTATGTCCCGTGGATGTCGTAAGAGGCGAATGAAGGAAACTAACCAGGAGATGAGCTGGAGCATCTTTCTAATACCAAATAAAAAAATGCGGCTGCCAACCCGCCTACCAGCGTGGCAACAATGACAAATATCTCCTCTGAGGCAATCTATGGAGAGGCCTAGTCTACTAGTAACTCCAGTAACTGCTGACAATTTCTAAAGTTACTAATAGACTAGGTACTGCTAGGTACTACTAATAACTGCTAACAGTTGATTATTGGTACGCTGTATTTTATTATTATTGTAATAATATAATGAGCAGAAAATAATTAAATCCGCTCGAAACGTTCTGCCATGAACCATAAAGAAACTTAACTTTTTTATAAAAATACTAGTAGCATCAATAACATACTGAATATCCCCGCTGACCATTCCATGTAAGCTTAAAATGCTTGTGTTAGGAGTGATTCACGACAAGAGTCGAATGGCGGATTCGAACCCACCTTTTGACAGGTTCCCATAACCATAGATTTTTCCTCCATCCATTTCCTGTTTACTTTATGAGAATTCTTATCTCAAGTAATACTTACCTGTGAAGTATACCGAGCAAAAAACATTAGCAAATTACTGTTACTTTTACAACTAAAATTATTACATATATCATGATTACAACTTCATTTCAATTCACAAATTGAATCAAAGCTTTAAGTTTTTGTCTAGTGATGAATGAAGCTAATGAAGCTTTATTGTGATGTTAATAGATTTTTAATTATAAACGTAACGTCTGTTACGTAAAATATAATTTTATTAAGGAAATTTAAGTAACCATTTGCAGTTAGTTTAAAATTTTCTAATGACTAACACAAATTTGTTACTTTAGTATATACCTAAGTAATTACATTCACCATTCAGCCAAAAAATTAGCGGTTAAGAAGGATCCAAATAATTTAGGCACAAGAAATCAATTCTTTGTTTTTCCTCTAAGCAATCAGTGTTTACGATTTTCAATTTCACAGACCATTTGCGTCGGTTGCTTTACTAAGAAAACGTTGAGTGCTAAGTTTCTGTTGTGTGCCGGTGTTAAATGTACTGAAAATAATTTCCCGGGTCTATAAATCGTCCGGCTACTCGCAATATTACACATTATTTGCAAATAGAAAATAATGAAAAGGCTGGAGTAAATAGTGCCCTTGCCTTGCCATGTAGGGGCGATGTAAGAAGTTCCACCACCTTTTATTATCAACCTGTGAGTGTTGTGAGAAGTGAAAGAGGTAAAATTAAACAGGAGATGGACAGCTGAATCTTTCTGATTGCAACTCAATATTAATAAAAAATATGGTAAATAAACTTGCAAAAAAACCGTGGTTGCCTAATCGCCGGTCTAGCGTGGCAAATATGGCTAAAATCATTCTATGAGGCAGGGTATGTGGGAAGCCTACGTTCAGCTGTTGACTCTTGACAGGCTGTTTTTTTTATTTTATATAATTGAAGCGACTAACGAACTTAAACTCCGTTACCGTGACAGCCTATTAAATCCCAGTGCTAAACATAGGCCTCCATCATAGATTGCCTCATAGGGGGGATACTTGCCATAATTTCCACCCTTTGCAAGCGGGTTGGCAACCGCAGTTTTTTATTTTTAGTTGTTATAAGAAAGACGCTGCTCTGTCGCCTCTTACGATATCCATGTGATGATATGGGGTAGTGGATATTCTTACACCGCCTCTACACGGTAACTTACATTCCACCTCATGGTAAATGGCTACTGCAGCCCATGGTAACCTGCATCCAACTTCAAAAGGACTATAAGGAATGCCTCACAGCCAGTATTATGGCTCTCTATATCCTTCAGACAGGGAAACAACAGTGCACACACTGTTATTTAGCGGCAGAAATAAAATGTAAGAGGTAGGTATCAGTAATAGTGTAGATAATGAATATATGAATGAAAATAATGATGAATTTGACTAAAACCTATTATTATGACTTTTTGATTTTGATAGGCGAATTAAAAAAAATCCTCGAAATAATTCACTGTTTTCTACTAAGGGTTCGTAAGGCTACTGAAATAATATAAGGAGGAGTGAAAGCTTATTTGCACAACTAGAGTTCATTCCAGTTAACATTCTAATAAAATTAAGTACAAATTGGCTAATTTAATGGTCAATTCAACATATTTTTCAGAATAGATGATAAATATTTTTTTTGTGTTTACGTGAAATAGTTCTATTTAGTTGTAACCATTTTAGATAAGACTGGACTGGTAATGATATTGTGCAGAACTTTTTGGTGAAAGGGTGGAAGAGTGTTTTTGGATAAATATTAAATTGGTTTCACAGAAAATTATAAATTAATTGCCTTAAAATAAATTTAACTTTTTGGTGTTTTTCAGCACCCATAAAAATAAACATAACACGTAGATAAGAACTATAACTGCCAATAAACTATCACCAATTTCAACATCTTTTGGTCTTCGAGCCGGCTCGAACGATTAGACGATATTGAGTTTCACTCGTTGTTTACAATAACTGTTTTTTTACACTTAACTACTATTTATTTAATACTTCATTTTTAATTTCATTGTTAATTACTTATAATAGCTGTGCCAAGCGGTTTCACCCGTGTATAATTTAAGAAATCACTGATTGATTGATTTATTTATAATGCTTATAGACAATATTTATTTTCATGTGGTATTAAAATATATTGGTTCTCACGGTTATCACGTAGTGGCTAGGTTAAAGAATTTAAATTTTTCATTATCTCTTAAACTACGCGTTCAAATAGCATGCTATAAGGAGCAAAGTTTATTTTCATAAAATTGTCTTGATGATGAAGTGAAATTTTCGTTTGTAAGGATTAATATACCATATTATCTAATAATAACGTTCAATCACTTTTTCATTTTCAATGATTTTTGTCACAAAAACCTTATTGTGGCTTATGTATAAGAAATAGATATATGGTATTATGTAATTTTATTTTAGATGGAGTAAAGATCAATATTTTTGCAGAACATTGTATTTACGTATCTCTAACCATTACGCCAGAGCACGCGAATAAAGTAGTTCGGAAGCGCTTTTTCTTTCGACTTGCCTAATAATAATTATCTAATATTTAAAGCTAGCTTAGAGGTGTAGCCTTTACTATTATTCATGTATCTGGCTATCATATACAAAGAATTTTTCAAATCGGTCTGGTAGTTCCAGAGATTAGCGTGTTTAAACAAACAAAAAAAAAACTCTTCCGTTTTATTACATTATAGTATAGATGATAATTTAATTTATAATGACTATCGCTGACACTCGGATAGCGATAGTCATTATAAATTAAATTATCGGCTATCCGAGTACAGAAGGCTATCCGAGTATAGAACCAGAGTACGAAACCTATCCAACTGCAGAGAGGTGTAAGACAGGGTGACGTTGTATCCCTGAAACTCTTCACCGCTGCATTGGAAGACGTTTTCAAGCTTCTGGAACGGAAAGGATACGGTATTAACATCAATGGCGAGTACATCACTCACCTTCGATTTGCCGACGATATAGTCCTTATGGTAGAATCGCTGGAGGACCTAAGCACTATGCTCAATGTTCTCAATAGTGCCTCCCAACGGATAGGTCTTAAGATGATCATGGACAAAACAAAGATCATGTTTAATGTCCATGTCACACCTATGCCGGTAATTGTTGGGAGCACTAAGCTCGAAGTTGTTGACGAGTATGTTTACCTGGGACAAATAGTCCGACTAAGTAAGTCCAACTTCGACCGAGAGGTCAATCGACGGATTCAACTCGGCTGGGCAGCGTTCGGGAAATTACGGCACATTTTCTCGTCAGGTATACCAAACTTGAAAACGAGGCTGTACAACCAGTGCATGTTACCAGTGATGACCTATGGAACTGAGACGTGGTCCTTCACTGCTGGCCGGATGAGGAAGCTCAAGGTCGCTCAGCGAGCTATGGAGAGGGCTATGCTCGGAGTTTCTCTGCGTGATAAACTTAGAAATGAGGATATCCGCAGTAGAACCAGAGTGACTAACATAGCCCAACAAATTAGTAAGCTGAAGTGGCAATGGGCCGGCCATATAGCTCGAAGAACCGACAACCGATAGGGAAAAAAGGTTCTCGAGTGGCGGCCTCTTACCGGCGGACGAAGTGTAGGGCGTCCCCTCACTAGATGGAGTGACGACCTGGTAAGACATGCGGGAAGTCGATGGATGCAGGTGGCTCAGGACCGTGCTTTATGGCATTCCTTGGGGGAGGCCTATGTTCAGCAGTGGACTTGTGAAGGGCTGTAATGATGATGATGATGATGATCGCTGACAGGAAATTGCATATTCTTAAAGCGGAAAAGTAAACTGTTGTGTAAGAATGAATGCGAGGAACAATGATATGTTCCCCGGCACTACACCCAATTAGGACCTCCGCCTACATTACATTCCGCTGCAGAGACTTCACTTTGTGTCGGTTTGGTGGGCTGAGGATTCTTAATTATTATTATAGGCGCACCGACTTTTAAAATAAGTTTATGCGATGGAGGCGGGCTAAATAACTCGAAAACCAACAGCTGATGATGAGGAAAGGTTCTCGAATAGCAGCTTCGTACCGTTAAGCGAAGTATAGGGTGGCCCTCCAATAGATGGTGTAACGACCTGGTAAGAGATGCAGAAAGTCAATAGATGCAGGTGGTTCTGGGCCGTGCTTTGCCCATTCTTTGGGTGGCCTTTGTTCAGCGATGGACTTGTGAAGGGCTATGTTGATAGCGATGATGATAATGATTGCTTATAATTCTTTATTTTCTTGTACTACCTGATGCAATCTGCATTTGACGGTAATTAAAAAAATATCTTAAATGTTTTTTTAGAGTATAGCTGTAGCCATGTCAACTTTATCAAAATCCATCCCGTAGTTTCAGTGCTAAAGAACAAACAAAAAATAAAAAATAAATTGTTTTGGCTTTAATTTTTATTATTGGCTTAATTGCTTTCGCGTAAATTTAATGTTTCTAATCAAATTCTCACTGTTGAAAAAAATTCTCCGCCTTCGGCCCAGACCTTAACCTTAATTCACTACTTTACGCGGTTATTGCAAACATAGTTTAGTACGTCATACAATAGTTTGAACGCTAAGACAAGACCCAATAATCAAGAATTTGTGTGGCGAACGAAATATTGGCTGCGGTGAGGATTTCAAGCATGAACCCGCAATACCGTACCCTTATTGAGATCTTCTTAATAACCACATAATTTGATAGTGTGTATAAAATGGTTGGCAAAGAGTAGTGTCACCTATTTTTTTAATTATTATAAGTCAGTGCTTGATTTTACCCTCGACATTATTTTACTTTAAGAAAATATTATTTCATAACATATTCATTCATTTCGTAGTAGCCTGTATTTGAATGAAGTTTTACAGAATGAAGGTCTATTCATTAGCCACTATCAAAAGTATGAATAACCGACTGACATCATTAAAAAACTTGAATATGGTTCATTTGCTACCTGAATTTTAATGAATGCATACATGGATGTTTGTCCATGTGAAATCTATGTATGTAAACTGCCCCACGATACAGGAGAAAATCCTAGAGTGGAGGTAACGTTTTAAAAAAAATGAATGCATACAACTTGTCGCTACAATAATATGAATATTATGCAACGTTAGCTGTTTCATGCACTTACATAATATTTCGTAAATTAATTAAAATGTTTGTGTTATTTAAATACAATTGTACTTACGTACGTGTTGGGACTCCTTTTCTATCTAAGAGTAGGTTGTTACTGCCTTAACAACCTTTTGTCACCAAGCAGCAATGCCTCAAATGTTCCGGTTTCAAGAATACCCAGTAAAAATCACTGCATGACATGGCCGACATTCATATTTTGGTATGCGAATGGCACGTTGTTTGGCACGCGGATTGGTAATCGCAGTTTCACACGCTTCATTTATGACGCTCGCTCGGCTCGCTGACCTATTTTGATCTGGTATCTACGAGCCGGATGTACAACCATCTATCAAAAGCTTTGTGATCCTTTTGGCATTCCCACTAATAACTATAGCACTGAGATGCCCATGGGGCGAGATAAGGTTATGGATTATTTTTTGCCACTGCCTTACGACAATATATGCTACTGTTAGTAATAATGTCTTACACATTAAAATAAAATCGTAAACAGATTGTTTGTTTGTCTGTGCGTTTGTGACCGCTAATCTCCACAAGGGCTGAACAGATTTGGTGTGGTTTTCAGTGATGTAATGAGTTAAGCTAGCGTAATATTTGTGTCTGTTTTTTGTGTGTGTTTTAGTGTCTGTTTTATTTCAGTAGATTGAAAAATAAAAAAGATATGTCGATTTCAAAGTGAGTCTCACGCGCGCTCGATGTGACGCATGCACTAAATAGAAGTGCATGAAGAAGAACAAGCGTTGATTGGCTGCTTTACACGCCTTTAAAGTAACCAACTGACAGATGGGATAAGTCAAAAAGATCTTAAGGCTTCCGATAAATTACGGTATAAAATTCTCTTTACGTCAGCTAATAAATATTCAGACCAGTGAAGTTACGTGTAGTTAAGTTTATAATAAAGTGTAGTCTAGTAAGTCTATTATAGTAATATTTAATGTGGGGGAGAAGGTGATGGTAAGGGACTATAGAAATAATCCCAAAAAATGGATTTGTGGGGAAGTAAAGCAGTGTTTTGCTAGTTTTAGAGCCGTTGTAGCTCAGATGGTTAGCGCTCGCTGTGTTCACAGTAGCGAGCACCCGGCCCGATCCTGCCGGCACCAATGGATTGTTAATTGAATTTTAAGGGCTGATTTACCACGTGCTCGGCGGTGAAGGAAAACATCGAGAAACCCTGTCTGAGAAATAAGAAAAAATATTTCGAAGACATGTGAAGTTGACACACATTGTGCTGGACATTTCCTTGTAAAATTTTCTAAATGAGAGACGCAAGCCCAGCAGTGACGTATATAGCCAATTTTAAAGCAGATTTTAACACCGGGGTGACGTTATTTGAAAAGTGGCGACTTGTAAAATGCCATCAGAGAATCAGATGTTGAAATGTGCATTACCAGTTAACTCTAATAAATAACCTGTAATGTGTGGTGGGTCTAAGAGACACGGTATTTGTTATGACTTTAAGTAGACTACAATTTATTTTAAACTAAACTTAACTCTAATATATAAAACTTAACACCAGCGATGGTCACTACTGAGGTACAGACGTCTAGTAAGTATTACGATCGTCAATCCGCTTGCCAAGCGTGACAATTAAAACAAATCCTCTTTACGGAAGAGGCCCGTCACCAGCAGCGGACTTTACGCGCTGATGATGATGACAATGATGATGATGATAATGATTATACCTAAACACGTCAAAGTTTATTTGCATATAACTATTAGTAGGATTTTTATTCTAGTATTCCATTATTAAAAACTATATTGTATAATTTTAATAACATTGCTTTCACGTATTTGTATTACCTAGATACAGATAATTTAATAATATGTGTCTCGATATGCATTCACTGCACGATCTAATTATAGTTGCTGTTAAACCTGTGGTAACATTCTCTATTACGTCAGCACATCTCGAATATGCATAATTAGTATTTGCAGCCACGTGTCTTATCTTGAGTACTTGATGGTATTTGCTTATTAAAAATTTGAGTTTTGGTTACATTTTGTGACATATAGGCTTCGTGTATTTGTAAGAGTGTAAATAAATTTTCCGTGTTGTAATAAAGAAGATCAAATTTTTAAAGTTATTACATTGTATTCAAAGTAAAGTAAGGTTACAGCCTTTATCCGTTTCACTGCTGGGCACAGGCCTCCTACCATTTCTGAGAGGATATGATGGCAAGGAAATGCCAACCGCGATATTAGTTAAAGTGCCACACTTGGCAGTTGACTCGTCAACTCAAGTATTTTATTATTTTATATTATTATCAGGAATATGCTGCTGCCCATCTCCTTTTTCACTTCCCTCTGCCGCCTCTTACTGGGGTAGTGGATTATCTTGAGCTGCCACGACAGAATTAATTTTGTTATATTATATTTAAATTGCTGTTATTTGTATATATTTTTATAAATTTGCTGGAAGAAGCGAGTACTTCTATTAAATGTAATTTTTCTGATAATTACTTTGACAAATCTTGACTAAAATTAAATAAGAGTGAAGGCCACTCCTGAGAATTGTTTAATTTCCAAAATAAATCCGGTTTTTGAGGTGGATATGTAAAGATAATATTCCCGACAAAATTCATCGATACTATCCAAACCATCTGGATACTAGGCGGTCCACCACTGTGTGATTTACTAGACCGAATGTTGGCCACGGTGGCCAGTCTCAACGGAAATTAGCTATTTTACATTTACTATACTAGATTATGCGCAGCACAGGATTATAGTGCACGACTGTGTACGCAAACACAATTGCATATTCCCTGCCTATTATATATTCCCTGACCGAGAGTGATCAGGGTCCTGCGCCTGATATCTTTCGGTCAACGGTTTTACGTACTTTCCAAGGCAGGAGGTGAAATACCAACAACTTCATGACTCTGGGCTGCTGCAATTTTTTTTTATTGAAAATTCCACATAACTGATTTTGGGCCTTACTATTTTCGATGACAAAACCCCTTTTCCTGACTGTTAAATAGTCAGCCGATATGATAAGGTCAACAGAATGTACAATAAAACCGATCCGTAGTCGGTTTTATTTGTGTTTTGCAGGTTTTTAGACTTATACCTTTTAATTTTCCCTTATCTTTTAATTTTAATTTAGATATTTCAAAATGTATATTGAATTAGTATAATGATGCCAATAAAACGAATATATAATTCTAATAAAATAATTGTTATATTTAAATAAAACTAGTTTTACGGATTTTATCGCGTATATTAACTTATTTTTAACTTATTTTATATTCCCGACGTTTCGAGTACTTTAAAGCACCCATGGTCACGGGGGGGACTGAGGTATTTGACGTCCCAATGTCATAGTTAACCACGGTTACCTCCAGATTAAAAATTATTAATTTTTGTTCCGATCTACGCAGTATGAACTAACAGTATCTTGAAGTCTAGCAGTTGTATGCTTGGGTTGGGATTTAATTTTATTAATTATAGGATCCCAAGCAGATGGTAGCACCCAGTCATCTTCTCTATTGAAATTAGGATGTTTTTTGATTTCAATAGCCTCGCGAATCATCTTTGGAAGGAATCGGTGTTCTTTAGCGAGGATTTGTGGTCTATCAAATCTAATGTAGTGACGGGGGCGATCCTGTACATGTTCACAGACTGCAGACTTCCCGGAGCGTCGATTCTTCACATCAGCTATGTGTTCTTTAACGCGGGTTTTTATTGATCTTTTAGTTTGTCCCATATAAGAGAGACCACATTCACAATCAAGCTTGTACACTCCTGCATCTTGCAGAGGGACATTACACTTGACTGATGGTAAAAACTGACTAATCTTCTTCGGCGGCTTGAAGTATGTTTTAATAGAAGCGCGCTTCAGGATGTAGCCAATCTTGTCAGTGACACCTATAAGTATGGGAGTACAGCAGACTCGACTGTGGCCAGCTTCACTCGTTCAAAGTGAAGTAGGCGCAGGACCCGAAGCTTGTTGTCATGCAAAACTTGCTTGACGTGTTGGAGCTCGGCGGCCAGGTGTTTACTGTCACAGATCCTCGTGCTTACGGTAGCTAACTGTGAAGGATGGTGATGAGAGTCACTGTTTAAATATATATCTGTATGGGTCTTTTTCTATACACAGTGTGGCTCAAGGTGTTATCAGGATTCCGAATTACTAACACATCTAGAAAAGCTAAAGAGTTGTTTGCCTCTAACTCCATTGTGAATTGAATTTTAGAATTTATGGAGTTAAGATGGTCTAAAAATGCAGTTACTTTATCTGAAGGTAGAATTGTTAAAGTGTCGTCTACGTACCGATTGTAGAATCTTGGATTTACGGGAGAAGTAAGTAGGGCTTTCTCTTCAAAGTCTTCCATGAATATATCGGCGACAATGGGAGATACAGGTGAGCCCATCGCCACTCCATCTACTTGCTTGTAGAACTCCTCCTTCCACAATAGGTAGCCAGATTTAAGGCATTGTCTAAGTAATGCTGCATATTCTATGGGCATATTGTTTTCCTCCAGCCTTCTAGTTACAATCAAGATGCAGTCTTCAACAGGTAAGCATGTGAACAGAGACTGCACATCAAAACTGACCATAGTTTCATTGTCTGCCAGATGTTGGTCTTTAATCTCGCTGACAAAATGGTAGGAACTTTGTGTGTGCTCTTGTATGTCCCTGAGCGGTGTAAGTATCTTCGCTAAGTGTTGTGCCAATCTGTGTTGGTGAATCGATTTGGTTAACTATGGGACGTAGTGGAGCATTGGCTTGTGTATTTTGGTAACCCATACAACTTCGGTGGTTTGGCACACGTAGGTATTATCGATTTTACGTCCAGATTTAATTTTTCGGAGTGTTTTATGAGATCACTAGTTGTTTTAAGTGTGTTATTTGTTGGGTCGTTTTAACCTTTTATAAGTGTTTGAACTGAGAAAAGTTCTTGTATTTTAAAATTATAATCTGATGTATCCATGACTACCGTGGCATTTCCTTATCTGCGCGGAGAATCGTGAGTTCTGGTTTATTGCGTAGGTTATTCAACGCTTTATATTCGTCCTTAGGTAGATTCGGTTTCGGCGCTGAACTTCGACGTAACATAGAAGAAATGTCTTGACGTATCGCTTCCAAATCTTCCTTTTGCATATTGTTTTTAAATAAACAGTCCTCGACACTGCAGATAATTTCCTCGTACGGTAATTTTTTAGGTGTTATGGCGAAATTAAGGCCTTTTGATAATACTCTAATTGTTGCATCATCCAGAGTTTGTTTTGACAGATTATAGACCGCGTTTGGTCTATGATCCGTGTTTGTGGTCAACGGTTGCGCTTCGTTCTCGCGTTGACACAGATGTTTGACATTTAATTTGGTCGTTAATTTTTGATATTTTACTATATGTTTGTTTTTGCATTCGTTATATTTATTAATTTCTCGTTTATTTAACGTTTCGATGCAAACATTATAATCAAATGTCGTTAAGACTGCCTTTAACTCACTGAATGATGTGTCTATGGATTTGGTTATGTCATGTAGATCGGAGCGTTTTTGTTGGATTACCGTTCCTAACAACTTTTACTTGCCTGATTTAAGATCTTAGCGCTTCCTCGAATGTCCCTTTTTAGTAGATATTTTGACACACGTAGGAATGAGATTATGGTCTCGGCATCTTTCAAGAAATTTAAGGCTGTTAGATATCTTGCGCTTGGTCATGAGATCTTCTAATCGGCGAATTTTATTTGCAATTACCAGTCCGTACTGGTTTACATAATAATTTCTTATATTTACGCGAACACTACACATTTAAATAAAACTACTTTTACGGATTTTATCGCGTATATTAACTTATTTTTAACTTATTTTATATTCCCGACGTTTCGAGTACTTTACAGCACCCATGGTCACGGGGGGGACTGAGTTATTTGACGTCCCAATGTCATAGTTAACCACGGTTACCTCCAGATTAAAAATTAATAAGTTAATATACGCGATAAAATCCGTAAAACTAGTTTTATTTAAATGTGTAGTGTTCGCGTAAAATACAAGAAATCATTAATTGTTATATATTGCTATATATGTAGGTATAGTGATGGCTGCGTCCATCTTATAATAATAGTTGCATTCAAATAAAAGGGCAGTGCGTATTCAGCTACACATCGTTTCACTTGTCCCCGTTCGCATATTTAACAGTGGCGACGATCTACCCACGTGTTAAGGAATAAATAAAAGTTGCCTAAAAATGGTTCATTTTGGGTTATTAAATAACTTTGACCATAACTCGCAGACCTGGCAAGTGGATAAAGGTCGGCTTATTTAATGTTTATTGCGAACGATATCAGCGAGACTACAGATTGATCTGGTGTTGAGCGACGAGCAATCTTGTTGAGTGCACTCAGCGAAGCTACTTATAAGCTAGCAACATATTTAGCATTGCTGAAAGACCTCCAGTCAGTACCATTCGAAGATATACTGAAGCTTTTGGACAATCACTTTACGCAAAAAAAAAATGTGGATTTAGCGAGAGGTACAAGTTCTATTCAGCAGCGCAAGAAGAGGGCGAGAGCTACACAGAATTGGCTGATAAACTGCGTGGAATGAGAGAATACTGTGGATTCCTAAACGTGGAGGAAGCATTAAAGGACCATTTTGTAATGGGAATGCTACCGGGAGCGGAGCGTGAAAAATTGTTCGCTCAGGAGCCAAAATATTTGACTCTGGCTAAAGCAGTGGAGTTAGCGGAGAGCGTGCGGAGTGCGCGCGATACCGAGTAGCTGTTCAAGATTAACTCAAAAAACGGTGCTAGTGATAAAATGTTGTGTACGGTCTGCGGCTTCAAAAATCATACAGCAGCACAGTGTCGATTTGCTAACTATAAATGCAAGAAGCGCAACATAAAGGGGCATTTGCGTCGTATGTGTAAAAAAATAAATTTCATAAACGGCAAGGGTGTTGAAGAGAACGGCGATGACGGTGAGTTTTATAACATTCGCACATTTAAAGCAGAGCCAATGACTGTGATAGTTTATATTAGATAAATACCGACGAAATTCCAAATTGATAGCGGGTCGGCTGTCACTGCGATTTCCGAACAAACTTATTTAAAGTACTTTAAGGATGTGACATTAACACAAACCAATAAGCGATGTTATGTGGCGGAGACAAAAACTCTTTAAAAATAAATTTATTTAATACTTTTAAACTAACTTAAAATATAGTAGTTGATACAGAGAACTTGGCAATGGAATTATTTTGAGGGATCGAAAGATTTGGTTTAAATAGTGTAGGAAGCTAGGAGGTGGGGGTAAACATAAGGGAACAACATTGTTCTTGGTGTTATGGTTAACTTATGGTAAACTATAAACATTAGCATATAATATTACAATCGAATTAGTGTGGCTTCTAAGGAAGTAAACAATATGATTTATAAATTACAGGTCTTATAACATAAACTAAATAGTATCCTATGACATAAAATTAGTTTGGCTTCTAAGAAAGTAATTTAGCTTTTAAGTAAATAAATAATATAAAGTATAAAGGTCTTATAACATTAAGTAAATAGTATCCTATGACATAACATTAGTTTGGCTTCTAAGAAAGTAGTTTAGTAAATAAACAATATAAAGTATACAGGACTTATAATATAAAGTAAATAGTATCTATGACATAACAGCGACTACTAACGTATACTATATGGGTATAGCGCGACTACCATTTACATATACAGATATAACTTATATTTTAAATATATATATTATTCGCGACGGCGGCCCACCTCTTTTAGGCAGAGATTTTTTATCTTTATATAAATTAGAATTGTTGCCCATAAAATACTCCAATAATCAGTTAAACCTGATTGAAAAGTTACAAGCCAAATACCCTAGTGTTTTTTCGGACGAGCTAGGAACATTTAATAAATATAAGATAAAACTTAATATAAAAAAAGACGCGAAACCTATATTTTTCAAGCCGCGCCCTGTAGCTTTTGCACTAAGAGATAAGATAGATAAGGAGTTAGAAAGATTAGGGCGTGTGGGTATCTTGAAACCGATCGAGTATTCCGATTATGCGTCAAAAATTGTGCCGGTGTTGAAGCGTGACGGTTCGATTCGGCTGTGCGTAGATTACTCGGTAACTATAAATAAGCAATTATTAGTTGATCAGTATCCATTGCCTACAGCTCAGAAGTTGTTTACAAAATTACACGGGGGGCAGCAGTTTAGTAAGCTAGATCTTTCGCAAGCATATGCTTAGTGTGTTTTAGATGAAGAGTCACAAAAACTCACTTGCATTAACACTCATAAAGGATTATTTAGATATACCCGATTAAATAAAACTACTTTTACGGATTATATCGCGTTTAATTAACTTATTTTTATTAATTCCCGACGTTTCGGGTGCTTTACAGCACCCATGGTCACGGGGGACTGAGGTGATTGACGTCCCGATGTCAAAGTTAATCCGGAGTACCTTCAGATTTTTTAATTATTAATTTTGCTCCGATTTACACAGAATGAACTGACTGTGTCTTGAAGTCTTGCAGTGCTATGCTTGGGTTTAGTTTTAATTTTATTAATTACAGGATCGCAAGCAGGTGGTGGTACCCAGTCTCCCTCTCTATTGAAATTAGGATGTTTTTTTTTAATTTCAATAGCCTCACGTATCATCCTTGACAGGAATCGATGTTTTTTCGCGAGAATCTGTGGTTTATCAAATCTAATGTAATGGCGGGGGCCGTCTAGGATATGATCACAAACTGCAGACTTCCCGGAACGTTGGTGCTTCACGTCAGCTATGTGTTCTTTTACGCGGGTTTTGATAGATCGTTTTGTTTGCCCTATATATGAGAGACCACATTCACAATCAAACTTGAACACTCCTGCATCTTGTAGAGGAATATTGGCCCCGAAATTACCACGTTCTCATTTTCAAGGTCGGATTCATCGGGAAGAGTATTGCGTCCAATACCTACAGTTAATTATAAACCTTTTTTCTGTATACATGTATGATTAAAATTTATGTGTGTATATGTATATTTGTAGAATTAGAGGGAGGATTGTTATATATAGCTATATATGTAGGTACAGTGATGGCTGCGTCCATCTTATTATAATAGTTGCATTCGAATAAAAGGGCAGTGCGTATTCAGCTATACATCGTTTCACTTGTCCCCGTTCGCATATTTAACAATAATTAATAAATAATTTCTGTGTATGAGCTTAGCCTATTCTCCTTTATGAAAATCCGCAAATGGAGAACGGAATTCTGGGAAGTTACTAATAGAGATAAAGGAAAAACGTGTATGCTGAAATCCTAAGTTTATATAGAAAGAAAGTGAGATGCATGTTATTATAAAAGGTGAATATAATATTTTATATATACAATTATTTAAAAAAATACACACACAAATAATTATTACAGAATTATATAGAGAAGGCTCCGGTCATATGCTGAGAGGCTTAAAGAGTTTGACATGATACCACTTCACCTCCGTCGCGACGAATTGGACCTAGTTAACCTACACAAAATAATATACTCGCAACTGGACAGCCCCGAGGTCTTGGAACTGTTAAATTTTAACATAAAACAACCCACGTAGACCTATGAAAAAATATTTGACATACCCCTATTGCTAAATAATATCTCCCGGAATCAACCTCTATCAAGGTTATGTCGACTTTGCAATGATTATAGCCTTCGTTTTACCAACCTTGACATCTTCAACTCTAGCCTGGTTCGCTTTAGAAATGTTTTGAAAGACATTTTCAAAGACATCCCCTTTTATTGATATTCGTTATAGTTATAGTTCTTGATTTGTTGGATTTATGAGCCCATTAGTTTAAGCAATTTTATTTGAAATGTTTGTTTCTCATTCTTGGCATGCCGTGATAACACGTATAAAGATTATGTCTTGTATCACACCATTATTATTGTAAGTTGCAGCTTTAAGTCATGATGTAATCTGTTGTGTTGTTCAATAAATAAAAAATAAATAATATTAATAATAATTACACGTACAGACGTACACTTATATATTTATGCATACAAAATATTACGTTGGGAATAAAAATAAGTAGTAATAAACGCGATAAAATCCGTAAAAGTAGTTTTTTATTCAATGTTAGTAGAAATCATTATACAAAATATTGATTAAAACATGCTACAGGACACTTCTTTATAATTATTGAATAGTATTAGCTTGAAAAAGTATATTGCCTATATCAATATTCGCATCATTTTTAATCAAAGGACCTTTTTTTATAGCTGAAAGCATGTGTATCGAAGCTTACCCTCCGGCGATCGAATGCAGACTATTTATTATAATAGGTCAAACAAGACAAATAATTTTTGCACATCGTTGTTTCATTTACGTTGATTTAACAAAGTTGTACTACTAATAAGCTTGTTAAAATAACCAAATGATATAACGTGAATACACATTTTCGCTGCGCGAAAAAACTCAACCCTATTTAATTATTCAATTGCAATCACTGGCAGGCTCGTTTATTCATACAAGAACAGAGTAGCGGCGTATGGAGTATTTACGTCTGTTTATTATGTACGAAATCATTATTTTAAAAAAATGCGAAAAACTTCTTCTATTTTAAGAGGAGGTTCTCGATTTAGCTGAATATTTTGTTTGTATGTGTGTTATGCGTTATCTTCGTCAATTATAAACCGATTTTAATTATTCTTCTTTTAATAAATAGATTATTGTTTTTGGGTGATCCTCTAAAAGTTTTGGGAAAAAGTTATAGGGTGGGAAAACAGGGCATAACATTTTTAATGTAACTATTTGGACGATATTCTACTTGTAACATTGAGCTTCTGATATTACTTAGTTTATTTAAAAGAGTTAAAAATATACTTTTAATAAAAATAGAAACCGACTTCAAAACACTAAAAGTAATTAATAAATAAAATATATGGGTATGTCAGGCATCGACTTCTGAAGCAATTATGTGGAATTATTTTATTCTTTTTAGCTCTTTGACGTTGTTTAACAATTTAAAATTATTTAGATTACAGATAACATGTGTCATAGTATGAATGTCTCATCATTTAATTATACTGGCACTCTAAACATTCAAAAAGCACAACAGTGGTTGCGCTGTGGATTAGTGAATACAGATACACGTAATACCTACAAATAGGTAAATACCTACTCAAACGACATAGACAGGAAACGAGCCTCATCATCGAGGAAACAAAATTCTATCCTTTATCCACTTAAATGATAATTATACCAATGAATTACTAATAGCGTTTCGCATACATTGTAGAATCCAATTAGCGGTACCGCTAAGCTGTGCTACAGTCCTCTTAAATATCTATATTATCTCTGGAATACATATATAAATTTGTACGAACATGTTTAATCGAGATTATAGGTTATGATATTTATAACTAGTACCTAGATTAATATGAAAATGTATTATTATACTAGATAATATTAAGTAATATGAAGCTTTAGATACATTTTTACAGAAAGATTGCTATAATTTATATTTAGCGGTCGCAGGAAAAGATCAGATCACCGGGCAAAGAATTCAGATCTGGGAGATCAACGCACATTCATATTGTATAGGCACAGTCAATCGAAAAATTCTAAACCGTGACATAATAATAGACTTCGGTTGTGATCGGACCGTGTGCATTATTGTGTCGGGATGACAGTAAATAAATAAAAGAAAAAGATGGTAAAATAATGTTTATCTTTACGGTAAAGATGTAATCCAAGTTTTACGGCCGTTTTATACTACGGTTTGTAGGTGTAGAAACCCAGATAGATACTACCATGCTGCAGCTAAATAGTTGTAGGAAAGGACCACGCTCTCATTTATGTAATGAGTGTAGAGATTTGGAGACCCTTTAACGAGGCATTCCATAGTCCTCGGGAGTGACAAAACAACTGTATTTTGATTATTAATCGAGGATACGGCAACCGCTTACAATTTGGACTGTATGCCCGTATGCCGTATCTATATCTTACAAAATGTGGCTTAAAAGGAGAAGGTGAAGAAGGACGAAGTAAAACAGAGAAAAATAAATAAAAAATATTGATGTAATTCAACAATTTGCTTTGTAACAAAACATAAATCAGATAACAGCAGTTGACGATCAGTCCGACCGTGGTAATCATGGTGACCGACGCCTTTGTACGCCTAGCGGCAAATAATTTACAATGCTGACAAACTAAAATGTAAATAGCGGCTAGGAATCTCATGTTTATTCAATGATATAGAGCGGCGCTGTCGGAGTGAATTCGAAAATCTGCATTGATTTTACTAATCAAAACAGATCTATAGTTAGATTTTGCAACCACTCAGCATCCTGCGGCATATTTTGGTGAATTAACTGTCAACATTTATTTAGCTACTACTATACTATTTAACAACAGTTGGGATCCTGTCTCAATAATTTAATTATACTTAAATTTATTTTTAAATTTTATAGTAATCGAGCATTATGTTGCTCCCCGTTCGATTCCCGGTATTGTTTTAACTGTAAATTTTAATTATTACGAGTATTTAAATCGCTCTGCGGAACGGGTGGTAGGACTAATTTTCTGTCTAGGAGTCCGTCTGAGTAGACCCTCTTACGTATTTCTGCTGCCAAGTAGCAATGCTTACACTGCTGTGCCAGTATAATTACAGGCTGTGAGGAATTCCATCTAAGTCCTCAGAAGCGATAACGCTTCTGTAGCTTTCTTTGTTTGAAGTTAGCTGTAGGTGTCTATGGATTGCAATAGTCACTTACCATCAGGTGGACTGTAAATTCGTTTGTCGTGAGATGACGTCTCTGCATGCTTGAGAAACAAAGTGCATTTTGAAGATGATTAAAATTTATCGAGGGCTAATATTGAATTCAAAATTGTTTATTCCATAACTTAGTCTAGTTACCTTAGTACCGAATACTTGACAGTTTGTAATAGTACGTAGTACTATTATTTATTCTGTGGTAATAGTGATATTCTTTAAGGGTGAATTTTACTATCATTTTTGCTATCATTGCAGAGTCTGTCGTTATTTTGTAGCCTTAAATAATGTACGTACTCTGTGTAGTTATTCAAAATGCATTTTTATATTAATACGTAAACTTGTAACTATTTTTAAGCATATCAAATATAGAGAAATATGAAGAATAAGGAGAATAAGTGCAGAAAGCTAAAATTGTTACACATACATACATTACGTTACGTACAAACGTGTATGTTCATAGTGCCAATGTCTAACACAAAATTGTCTTTGGTCAAACAGTCGCACCGTACAGAAATTTTACCAAATAATTATTAAAATATTGCCAAAGAATAATTACTGACAGACTGACTGAATAAAATGTGAATTTTGTTCGATTAAAAAAAGTGTTTATTTTATTTAAATAAAACTAGTTTTACGGATTTTATCGCGTATATTAACTTATTTTATATTCCCGACGTTTCGAGTACTTTACAGCACCCATGGTCACGGGGGGGATTGTGGTATTTGACGTCCCAATATCATAGTTAATTGCGGTTACCTCCAGATTAAAAATTATTAATTTTTGTTCCGATCTACGCAGTATGAAATTACAGTATCTTGAAGTCTTGCAGTTGTATGCTTGGTTTGGGATTTAATTTTATTAATTATATGATCCCAAGCAGATGGTAACACCAAGCCATCTTATCTATTGAAATTAAGATGTTTTTTGATTTCAATGGCCTCGCGAATCATCCTTGGAAAGAGTCGGTGTCCTTTAGCGAGGATTTGTGGTTAATCAAATCTAATGTAGTGACGGAGGCGATCCTGTACATGTTCACAGACTTCAGACTTCCCGGAGCGTCGATTCTTCACATCAGCTATGTGTTCTTTAACGCGGGTTTTTATTGATCTTTTAGTTTGTCCTATATAAGAGAGACCACATTCACAATCAAGCTTGTACACTCCTGCATCTTGCAGAGGGACATTACACTTGACTGACTGATGGTAAAAACTGACTAAACTTCTTCGGCGGCTTGAATTATGTTTCAATGGGAGCACGCTTCAGGATGTAGCCAATCTTGTCAGTGACACTTCTGACATATGACAATACAGCCGGCACTCGCTCGACTGTGGCCGGCTTCACTCGTTCACTGTGACGTAGGCGCGGGACCCGAAGCTTATTGTCGTGCAAAACTTGCTTGACGTGTTGGAGCTCGGCGGCCAGGTGTTTACTGTCACAGATCCCTCGTGCTTACGGTAGCTAACTGTGAAGGATGGTGATGAGAGTCACCGTTTAAATATCTATCTGTATGGGTCTTTTTTCTATACACAGTGTGGCTCAAGGAGTTATCAGGATTCCGAATTACTAACACATCTAGAAAACTAAAGAGTTGTTTGCCTCTAACCCCATTGTGAACTGAATTTTAGAATTTATGGAGTTAAGATGGTCTAAAAATGCAGTTACTTTATCTAAAGGTAGAATTGTGAAAGTGTCGTCTACGTAACGCTTGTAGAATCTTGGATTTACGGGAGAAATAAGTAGGGCTTTCTCCTCAAAGTCTTCCATGAATATATCGGTGACAATGGGAGACAAGGTGAGCCCATCGCCACACCATCTATTGCTTATAGAACTCCTCCTTCCACAATAGGTAGCCAGATGTAAGGCAGTATCTGAGTAATACTGCATATTCTATGGGCATGTTGTTTTCCTCCAGCCTTCTAGTTACAATCGAGGTGCAGTCTTCAACAGGTAAGCATGTGGACAGAGACTGCACATCAAAACTGACCATAGTTTCATTGTCTGCCAGATGTAGGTCTTTAATCTCGCTGAAAAAATGGTAGGAATCCTTTGTATGTGCTCTTGTATGTCCCCTGAGCGGTGTGAGTATTTTTGCTAAGTGTTGAGCCAATCTGTAAATTGGTGAATCGATTTGGCTAACTATGGGACGTAGTGGAGCATTGGGCTTGTGTATTTTTGGTAACCCATACAACTTCGGTGGTTTGGCACACGTAGGTATTATCGATTTTACGTCCAGATTTAATTTTTCGGAGTGTTTCTTTATGAGATCGCTAGTTGTTTTAAGTGTGTTACTTATTGGGTCGTTTTTAACCTTTTTATAAGTGCTTGAATCCGACAAAAGTTATGAAACCGCGAGGTTATTGAAATCCAAAAACATCCTAATTTCAATAGAGAAGATGGCTGGGTGCTACCATCTGCTTGGGATCCTATAATTAATAAAATTAAATCCCAACCCAAGCATACAACTGCAAGTTAAATGTGTAGTGTTCGCGTAAATATAAGAAATCATTATGTTTATTTTATGTTTTGTGTATTAGACTTTTTTTAGTTGAGAGCATAGATAATACCTATATTAGAGAGAGTTGAAATTAAAATACAGCCTGCTTAATATAAATACTTAAAAATTTCATAAATAACTATCGAACTTATAATGGTCACAAAAAATAATATAATTTATAATTCAGAAAAAAGTTTAAACTAGATAGCATTATAGGTAATTCTTGTTGCTTTGTAATAAGTTCATAATTAATAATTGCCGTTTATAACCATTAAAATTTACATAAATTAAATATGAAAGGAAAAATATTTTTGTCTGAAATAATCAGCGCGCAAAGCATTCTTCGTTGTATATAATGAAGCAGCAAAAAGCGCAAAGAACATTTCCTCGAAGGACTGCTCATTAAAATGCCGTCGCACGTTGCTCTCTCGACTTTTGCCTTCAATGTATTTTTTTAATTACTTGGGTATCTATATAGCATTTTTACTTTATATATATATATATATATATATATATATATATATATATATATATGTGTATGTGTGTACAATTTATTATATTCTATTTATTTACATTGTATTGTAACTTATTTAATAACCGAATACAAAAACGAGAACTTTCTAAATTGGACGCGTATGTTTTCTTAAGTTTGTTCATTGATTTATCGGAAACGGCTGAACTGAATATAATTATGTCTTTTTATTAAAAGTTAAAATTATATCACGTCAGGGCTGGTCTGACATAAATTTGAAGAAAAAACTCAATCCCTATAGGTACAAAAATAGAGGATGAATGAATTTAAGGATTTAATGATGAATTTAAAATGAATACTTATCTGAATTTAGATGAAATTTTATTTGTTATCTTGAACTTATGATATGTGCAGTACAAACACATTTAAAGAAATAATTTCTACATAAATAGCTTCTAAAATAAGAGCCTTAATTATTCTTTGATAAACTATTTTTTGCATCGATCGAAAAGTTTAATTATTAGTTACATTTCTTAGTAAGCACCGGAGGCGTGGAGCAGAAGTGAGGTGGTCTTGTTCTTCAAGAAAGGCGACTACGCTCTCTTGAAGAACTACAGACCGATTTCCCTTCTGAGTCGCGTCTACGTGCTGTTTTCGAGAGTCATTACGAATCGTCTCGCATGCAGACTCGACGACTTCCAGCCTTCCGAACAAGCCGGTTTCCGAAAAGGCTTTAGCACCATAGACCACATACATACCCTTCGGCAAATTGTACAGAGGACCGACGAGTACAATCTGCCACTTTGCCTTGCGTATGTGGACTATGAGAAAGCCTTTGATTCCGTCGAAATTTGGGCGGTGCTGCAGTCCCTTCAGCGGTGCCAAGTGGACTGTCGGTATATCGAGGTGCTAAAGTGTTTGTACAGTAGGGCTACGATGGCTATCCGAGTACAGAACCAGAGTACGAAACCTATCCAACTGCAGAGAGGTGTAAGACAGGGTGACGTTATATCGAGGATATAACTCTTCACCGCTGCATTGGAAGACGTTTTCAAGCTACTGGACTGGAAAGGATACGGTATTAACATCAATGGCGAGTACATCACTCACCTTCGATTTGCCGACGATATAGTCCTTATGGCAGAATCGCTGGAGGACCTAAGCACTATGCTCAATGACCTCAATAGTGTCTCCCAACGGATAGGTCTCAAGATGAACATGGACAAAACAAAAATCATGTTTAATGTCCATGTCATACCTATGCCGGTAGTTGTTGGGAGCACTAAGCTCGAAGTTGTTGACGAATATGTTTACCTGGGACAAATAGTCCGACTAGGTAAGTCCAACTTCGACCGAGAGGTCAATCGACGGATTCAATTCGGCTGGGCAGCGTTCGGGAGATTACGACCCATCTTCTCGTCAGGCATACTTCAAAACCTCAAAACTAAATTGTACAACCAGTGCGTGTTGCCAGTGATGACATACGGAACTGAAACGTGGTCCTTCACTGCTGGCCGTATGAGGAAGCTCAAGGTCGCTCAGCGAGCTATGGAGAGGGCTATGCTCGGGGTTTCTCTGCGTGATAAACTTAGAAATGAGGATATCTGCAGTAGAACCAGAGTAACCGACATAGCCCAAAGGATTAGTAAGCTGAGTGGCAATGGGCCGGCCATATAGCTCGAAAACCGACAACCGATGGGAAGAAAGGTTCTCGAGTGGCAGCCTCGTACCGGCAGGCGAAGTGTAGTGCGTCCCCCACTAGATGGGTGACAACCTGGTAAGACATGCAGGAAGTCAATGGATGCAGGTGGCTCGGGACCGTGCTTTGTAGCATTCCGTGGGGGAGGCCTATGTTCAGCAGTGGACTTGTGAAGGGCTGTGTGAAGGGTGTAATGATGATGATGATACCGTGGTTTACTCTAAATAATTCTTAATTACAATACTACAAAGCCTTCTCTCTCTTGTTGTTCAAGATTCCTATTATTGTTCCCTTTGAGCTGGATTCAAGGATTGATTTTCCATATCTGATATAAAATGGTTGCCTCGGGATTTCACTTCAGTAATATAAATCGATTCTCAGCATGAACTAGTTTATTCACTTTTCTATAAGCTGGAGATTAAATTTTCGTAATGTTTGAAATACATTTTATTTTGTCAAACAAAATAATACAGTGGGAGTTAAATTACTAGTTACCTTAATTTTCACCAAATTAAATTATTCAGAAAACTTTAATAGCAAGTCTTTAGAAATATATTAAATTCATGCTAAATTACAATAAATAAAGACCACTGCTGACATACGCTACTCTTTTTTATATTATACTAAGCCAGCGCTTAACTACAATCCCACCTGATGGTAAGGTGTGATGTAGCCTAAGATAGTAAAGCGCACTGACTTAACAAAAGCCTATTCACTCTTGCCTTGAAGACACGCACATTGTAATCGGATGCAAACACACATGCTGGCAACTTATTCCACTCATTTGCTGTACGCATCACGAAAGATGTAGCAAACCGTTTGGTTCGAATGCGTGCTAAGTCAACAACGAAAGGGTGGAGACTGACCGAACGCCTGGTTTTCCGATGGTGGAAGGGAGAGGGAGGAATTAAATTATGCAATTCCTGCGCACACTCTCCGAAATGCATCCTGTAGAAAACCTAAAGGCTGGCTACTCTGGGCCGGTGTTCGAGGCTGCTAAGATTGGTTTTAACCAAATTTGGGTCAGCAATAAGCCTCTTAGCACGCCTTTTCATTGAGTCCAAAGCTGCGAGGTGGCATTTTGCAGCATCAGCCCATATATGGCAGCAATACTCCATGCACGACCGGACTTGCGCTTTATATAAAGTAAGCAGCTGTCCTGGCGTGAAGTATCGCCGCACCTTTGCAAGGACTCCTAGCTTCCTTGCAGCTGCTTTGGACTTGGACTCAATGAACCGCCCGAAGTTCAGATAGCTTCATAGCGGAAAGGGACATCATATTTTGCCATAGTTGTTACACTTACTAGGCGGATTGGCTACATCAGTTTTAATTTTATTTTCAGGTTATTAATTGTTATATGGAAGACGCTGCTGCCCATCTTCTGCTTTTTCCCCCGTGTCTCCTCTTATGACACGGAAGTAGTCACCACTTTAGGTGTACAGCCTATACTAATGTATTAAATAATATAATTTAATTAAGGCTTACTTTTTTCTTTTGTTTCGTTGGAAGTAACAAAAACATTTAATAAAAGCTCAGATCCATTTTACGATGATGATCCACTTGTATTATGAATTCTGACTTTATTAAACAACTGGTCATCTTACTAATGCGTATTATTTAAACAAAGAGATTCAAAGGCTTATAGAGCGGTTTATAACGAGATGTTGTATTTCAGTAACGCTACCTAGCTTTAAATAGCAATAACACTTATATTAAAATAGAACACACTTCGGCACATTTGGTTTATTTCCCTTTAGCCAAAGTAGACTAGATATCACACTAGACTATGCGATTTGTTACCTAATAGCAACAAATAGTGGATTACGATTTTGAACGCTTTGTCTTTTAAATATTTTTTTAATAGTTGTTTTAAATATTTCAATACCTTTGTATTTTAAATCAACCCACTTTCTAGTATTTATATGTTAAATAATATATGTGATTTATTTGAAGCTTCCGACGACAAAAACTTTTGTGGAATATATCTATTTTATTTTATAAAACATTCTTACAATAAATTGCATTTCAGGACCGTTCTCCGCTCGCCCGAGTGAATGCTTCAAATTCATTTTATTTTTTTCCTTGCTTTTTAGCTTAATGCAAAATGCTTTTCCCATTTCTGATATCAGATGATTGGTTCTCTTTTTCTGGACGCATTGAATATTTATTTTATCTATATCGAATATTTCTATAAAACAGGCAAAAGCTTATTCCGTTATAACCTAACCTTGTTATTCCTCAACTGATTTTTTTTATAAAACTGAAGTGACAAACGAATTTACAGTCCACCAGATGGTCAGTAGCTACTGCAGTGCGTGGACACCTGCAGACAGCTTTAAACAAAGAAGGATACAGATGCGTAGTCACTTTTAAGTATTATAATAGAATGTCTTACAGCCTATAACTATACTGGCTCACAATTCCCTTTAAATGCAATACAGCAGCGCAAGCACTGTTATTTGGTGACAGATATAGTTAGGATGGTGCTACATATGCAGATGGACTACAAGGAATAAAGAGAGCTCTATCACTTAGTAAACTATCTGAAAATTAAGTACAATAACTGATTTGAATCTAACGCCAGTATTCGATGCGTGGGTTACAAAACCCTGTTGAATAATTCACACTTAGTTACTGATTGGTTCGTAACCGCCAACGAAACGGTCCCAAGGTTTTTCTTTAACCTAAACAGATAATTTTATAATAACAAAATCTTTACACGTAATTTAATTGTTGGCGCATCTGTTAGTGGTCGTGTAATTTCTGAACAACTTAACCGATTGAGTTCATATTCACATAATATATTTATGATGAAACGATGGAACATTGCTATGCTAGGATTTGATAGGTAACGTTGTTAGGCAAGTTATTAACAAATACTATATTTATAGACCATAATATTTCACATTCACAATATATGTTGGTTTCATGGCAATAAAGAAAATCACAAAATTTGGATTAATTAAAATCGTTGACTGTCGTTGTTAATTTAGGTATTAATTATTTCTATACCTGTCTTTTTTTATTGTCATTTAGTGATGAGAGAAAGAGAGAGAGAGAGAGAGTGAGATTAACTTTTAGCATTTCTTAAATTGACGTCGATTTTTATGAGTAAGACAAACAAACAAACAACAAACACACAAAAAATTACAAAGTGCCGTTTTCTTATAATGTATAAGTTCGGGGAAAAAGCAAATTCAAGACATTTTTTTTAAAGTTTAATTACATTTAATTATAATAATTATATATGTGCCATTTTGTCCGATAATTTGTTGCCATCCTGTAGGTAGTGACATAATCCCGTCGCTGTAGAAATCTTGGGAGTTTTGATCAAAAAAATGCGACAATTAGTTTTGACAGTCCTCTCTTGATGTTAACCTAACACTATCTAAAGAATTCTGAAGAGACTGAAACATATAAAAATCTGAGGGTGCAAGGTCAGGACTATATGGTGGATGCATTAACACTTCCCAAGTTCTCTCAATTTTTGCTGAGTGGCCAAAGATGTGGGTGGTCTCGCGTTATTATGATGAAAGACCACTCCTTTTCTGTTGATCAATTCCGGCAGTTATTTCTCAATTTCTTGCTTGAGTTTCTTTAGTTGTTGGTAGTAGTGATCCTAATCGATGATTTTGCTTGGTGGTAAAAGCTCATAATAAACGATTCCCTTCTAATCCCACCATACACACAGCATCCCTATATTGCGTGTTAATCCGGGTTTCGCTACAGTCTGTGGAGCTTGACTACCCTTTGACCATGATCTTTTTCGCAAATTCCTGTCATAGGTGATCCACTTTTCGTCAACAGTGATCAATCTTTTCAAAAATGGTTCGGTTTCAATACGTTATAATAGAGAATCGCAAATGAGTATACGATTCATTAGGTTTCTTCCAGTGAGCTCGTGTGGTACTCAAATATTGAGCTTTTTTGTATAGTCAGACTTTTGCAAATGGGTCAAAACTGTTTTGTGGTCAATCTTTAATTCCTCGGCTATTCGTTACTACTAATATGCCGATTTCGCTCCACGTTTTCAAAAATGGCATCGACTTTATGCGTCTGAGGGCGACCAGAGCGAGCTGCATCTTTGACGTCGAAATTCCCGGACTGAAAACGCTTGAACAAACTTTGTGCTACTCTTTGACACTGCATTAGGTCCATAAACGTCACAAATTTTTTTCGCGGCTTTAGTCGCATTTTTCCTTTTTTTGTAATAAAACTTCAGAACACAGAACACAATTACTCTCTACCAAGAGAAGAACGCCAACTTCATACTAAAAAACGGAAACACGTGTTTATGAGTGTATACCACAGAACACAATTACTCTCTTCAGAATGTATCGAATTTCTTAGTTAGATTCACTCATTTTCTTTTTCTTTTTCTTAATGTCTTTTATGTATTGATATTAAAACCAAATAGATACAAACAGTACAAACAAAGAGATTATTTTCAATTTTATACAAACAAAACACGAAGAAACTTTTTCTTCGACCTATTATATAAAAGCAGAAATTTAATTTCACGAAATTATTCGAATTACTTTTGTTTGAAAAATTCGAACAGGATGGACACCACGCAAATAACTGTATGATTTTCCAGTCTGTCTTTGCACTAGAGTATTATAACCGTCTCGCGTATTTTCAGTGAAATTCATTCGCGCCTGCGCTTTCTATTGCCCAATTTAGATTAGATTTAGAATTTTGATATTTAAAATTTGGAGCTGTTTCAACATTTGTTTGATATTTTATATGTCCAATTTTAGTTCCTCAATATGCCCTTAGAGTTTATACTGTTAATAAAAGTGGTGCATATTCGCAATTCTAGTGACGAACTATGTAGGTGTTTTCAAGGCAAGAGTAAATAGGCTTTTGTTAAAACAGTGCGCTTTACCATCTTTTACTGCATCACCACTAGCTATCAGATGGGATAGTAGTCTAGCACTGGATTAGAATATTAAAAAATATGTAATTAAATATGATTATTATTTTAATATCTCATTTGGAAGAAGTAGAAATGATACGCTGGATTGTAAAGTGCATTCGATTCTAATACTTGACATTTTCTCAAAACCGTTGACCTTACCTTTGTATTTATAAATTATAATGCTACATAAAGACTACATAAATAAATGTACGCAATTTAGCTAAGTCATAATAGTGTCCTCCAGGCCGAATTTCGGTTACAGCAGCCAGCCTCAACGGAGACTATCCATCTCGGCAAGACAGGATTATAGTGTTCTCTATTCCCTCACTCTTTGTAGTCCGATGGGACGGCTAACCGATACGTCCGGAGAGAGATCAAGCACAGGACCAACGACTTAACGTACTTTGTAAGGTGCGGGGCTAAAACACCACCAACTTCCTGCCTCCATGCTGCTACTAAAAACTTCTTGACAGAAAAACATAATAACAGATTTTTGTTGGACCATCCCGGGATTCAAATCTGGAAAATCGCGTTTACGAACACTAGATCAAGTCTCTCACTAAACCACTAAGTCGCAATATAAAACTCAGGTTATATAAAATTCAGTAATTTGAAAATAGCTATCAGAATAGTCAAAGGGCTGAGCTATATTGAATTGATGTCAAATATTTACTCGACCGGCGCTTATATCAGAAAGAAACGAAATTCAGCTTTAGGCGAATCATACATACATACATACATAAACACTCACGCCTGTCACCCAGAGAGGTAGGCAGAGACTACGGACTTCCATTTGGCACGATCCTGACACACTTCTCTCGCCTCCTTTACATCCATATATCTACGCTCGTCGGTTAAGGGTACTCCTAATCTGGCCCATTTTCAATATATCGTCAATTTGGTCGATAAACCTTCGTCTATGGCGTCCCTTCCCAACTCTTCCGTTCACTTCTGCAGCATAAATTTGCTTTGTCACTCTTTCCTCGTTCATTCTTTCTACATGACCAAACCACCGAAGCATTCCTTTCTTAATCCTGGTCAAAACGTCATCTTGCAAAACACACTTTTCTCTTATCACACTATTTCTCACCCTGTCATTCAGATTCAACCCTAGCATACTCCTTAATGACCGCATTTCTACAGCATTTATTCTACTCTCATGCTTCTTCTGCCAGACCCAACTTTCACTACCATACATTAAAGTAGGGACTAACACAGCAATATGAATTGCCAAACGTGCCTTTCTTGACACATTCTGACTCTTCACAATAGCGTATAGAGCCCCATTCACTCTGTTTCCTGCGTTCAATCGTCGTTCTATATCCTTATCATATCTACCATCCCTGCTAAATAAACGTCCCAAATATACAAACTCATCCACTTGCTCAATCAACTCCCCTTCTATTCTTATTTCACATAACGTTTTACTTACTTTTCATTAAAAAACCATTAATTTCGTCTTACTTGCGTTCACTTTCATACCCCTTTCTTTTAATGACCAGTTCATTAAAGTAACCAACATTTGCAACTTGGCCACCGACGATGCAAATATGACTTGATCATCGGCGTACAAAACGCATTTGACGGTTTGAAGTTTGCAAACAACTGTCCATAAATAGGTTAAACAGCCACGGGGAAGCCACACAGCCCTGTCTGACACCTTTTTGGATGCCAAACCAGTCCGAGTAGATCCCGTTGATCCTGACACAAGCACTAGAGTCCCTATAAAGAGACCTTAATGCCTGTATCAAACCAGCGCTCAACCCAAATGAGTTCAGTGTTTGAAATAACACATTCCTGTCCACTCTGTCATAAGCCTTTTCCAAGTCCATGAACGCACAAAAAACTTTCTGGTTTTTGGCCAAAAACTTCTCCGCAATCATGCGCATGGAAAATACTTGGTCCGTACACCCCATCCCCTTTCTAAATCCAGCTTGCACATCCCAAATTTTTCCATCAGTTTCTTCCATAACTCTTTCAATTAACACCTTAGCATACAGTTTACCCACAGTGCTAAGCAAGCTAATGCCACGGTACAGTCCTGCTGTGCCCCTTTTCCCTTATATATTGGAACTATAACGGCTTTGCACCAGTCTTCCGGTACCCGCTTCAGTTCCCAACATAAATTAAACAAGGTGTACAGCAGGCCTGCCACCATTCCCTCTCCAGCCCTTAGCATTTCGAGTGATACTCTATCATATCCGGCTGCCTTACCCTGCCTTACCTGGTTTCATGCTTTTCATTGCTTTCATTATTTCATCTACACTTATCTCCCCTACTTCTCTCCACTTCTTTCGGAATTTCTATTTCACTTAATTCAGACGACTCTTCACTCATAAACACGCTTTCAAAGTATTCCTTCCATCTCTTTAAATTAGAGACTTCTTCATTCAGCATACAGCCATTCTCGTCTCGTATAGCATTCATTCTAGGCTGTATTGAATTTCCCCTGGCAGTTCTTACGTGTTTCCAGAACATTTAAATATTTGCCTGGAAGTTATCAGATATCCTCCTATCATTCTTATCCGTTCTTTCTTGCTTTTTCCTTTCAACAACTTCTTTTACTCTCTTATTTATATGTCTAAAGTCTGCCTTTTTTCCTTCAATCTCATCAATCATACCGCTAGAATTACCAGCTTTGGTTGCTAGTAAATCTAGCCATGCTCTCTTCTTTGCTTCAACTTCCATCCGCACCTCATTATCCCACCACAATGTATTATTTTTACTTTCATTCGTTCTCTTAGTTACACCACATACTTCGGTGGCTGCATCCACCAAACCTTTCTTGACATTATACCACACAGTCTCCAAGCCTAAATCATTCATACACAATTCATCCATACCACTTATATTTTCTCTCAGTCTACATTTGAACTTCTCTTTCACACATTCATCTTGTAACTTCTCTATTCTTATACGCTGTAACGCAGTGGTAGACACAGATGTCCGATGCCGCCAACGCTTGAATAGACCATTAATTCGGCATAAGACCAAGTAATGATCCGTCCCTACGTTGGACCCCCGGTAAACCCTTGTATCTACCACTGCGCTCCTCATTCTTTCATCCACAATTATGAAATCTATCATACTTCTATCATCACCTCTTTACCATGTATACATGTGAATCCTCTTATGGCGAAAAGTGTTCGTCACAAAATATTCTTTTCCACACATACGGTGAGGAGGTCTTCACCATTCTCATTTATACTTTCATCGCCAAACGTTCCTAATATCCTTTTATAACCAGACCTCTTCACCCCAACCCTTCCATTAAAATCTCCTAACATAATAATATTTTCATTTACCTTACATTTCATCAACACCATCCTTACCATGTCCCAAAACTGCTCTCGGATATAAGTGGGCTTAGACATATCTGGGGCGTACACCCCTAGCCAAACAACTTCTTTAAGCCCACTTTTATTCGTATCCATAGCAGCCTTGGGCTTACACATTCATACTCTTTCACACATTGACCAATTCTTTCTGAAAGGATGACACCAACTCCCTGGCATGCCCGCTCTGTCTCGTCTACACCAGACCAGTAAGCGGTATACATGCCATGTGCAGTGGCATCCTTTCCTTTTCGTTTCGTCTCATTTACACATAACACATCTATTCCTCTATCATTCATCATTTCGCATACTTCATCCATCTTATCATTCATTGCTCCACATACATTCAGCGTAGTCAGACGGGCCTCCGCAATCCTCTTTTCGCCCTTCCGGGAGACAGAACGTTATGGGTGGCGAACCTCATCATCGGTTTTCCTCCCGGAGATTCTTCGCACCCCTACCCCATTAAAGGGGCGCCGGGAACTCGGGGCCATTTACAATGAGGCGAATCATCTACAAAAAATATTCTCTAATTAAATATCCCAATATCAAAATGTATTTTTTATATTATTGTCAATAGTTATATAATCCTTATTACCATCATATTACCTTCACAAGTCTATTGCTTAAAATGTTTCTCCCATGAGCGCCGTTAGAGAATCCATCATCCTATTTCATCTTATGGGTGACATAAGTGACATAAGTGGCTTCCCACTTATGGCGGTATAAGCAATAAATCACCAACGGAAAGCTACGTCGAAGCAATAGCAATTCTTCCTACCAAGCTTGGTAATTAACAAAGATGGCCCATGACCAGCAATGGGCTTTATCGGTCTGACGGGTAAGAAAAGAAGAATAATGAATAGAATAGGAAGAATAAGAATAAGAAAGGAGACAGTTTCTTTTTGTATGGAGAATGGGCCCACCAAAAACTGTGATGACTCGTAATGAAATGTATGTAGATTTATTCCTTATAATCTCTAGATTACTATAGTAATATTAGTTGTACCATATATAAAGGGAATACTGAGAAAATAACAATCAAACGGCAATCTCATTATAACCTAAAATCCCATACGGGCGACTGTCTAATAGTTTTTTTATTGATATCCTATGTTATAATAGTGTACTATGAATAGTAAAAAGTGTAAAAAAGTTGTAGGTTCTTCGAATTCTTAAGTACTACTTGGTGGATAGATTTTTTTTTAGTAGTACCGGAGTAAACAGTACGAATAAACAGACGCGGTGATGTATTGATTCTTAACTGTATTTATTATTTATTGTGGTGTATTGAATACTAAGCACAGAATACATTACAAATGTATTCAAGTGAAGCAAAAAGTAAACCAAAACTATGCTCAACTAATTCTAAAAACAAGCACACATGTACTTATTTATCTAATATCACTTGCAACCAGTAACACGGTTTTAGGTGCATGTGTGCGTCCAACAGTGAACTTTTAAGGGGTGTTTTGCTAGTTTTACCTCTACAGCGATTGAGAAAATAAATAGCACGTAAGATGTTTTGAACTGGTCGTGTTAGGATTAAAAAAAACTTTGTATTGTCACTGTATTTGTTATTGTAAAATCATCACATTCTTAAAGCAGTATTAAAAGTGACACATGCCACCAGGTGCAGTATCAGGACATTGTTATTAATATGTATTGATTGAATAACATGTTTACATTCCAAGCACCATTAAAACCAAAATATCCGATTTTTACGATATTAATCACGAAAAATAAATAGCATGTAAGGAGTTTTGAACTATTTGTGTTAGGATAAAAAGAAACACTGTATTGTCACTGCATTTTTATTGTTTATTATTGTAAAATCATCATATTCTTCACAGGCCGCAAGGTGCAGTACCAGGACATTCTTTTAATATGTGTTGATTGATTAGCATGTTTACGTCCAACCACAATTGAAGCTAAAATGTAAAATTCTCGAGTAGCAGTCTCGTACCGGTAAGCTCAGTGTGGGGCGGCTACCCTCTAGATGGAGTGATGACCTGGTAAGACATTCAAAAAGTCGATGGATGCAGGTGGCTCAGGACCGTGCTTTGTATAATTCCTTGGGGGAGGCCTATGTTCAGCAGTGGACTTGTGTAGGGCTGTAATGATGAAGAAGTTTTAAACTAGTTGTGTACGGATACGGCTCGACCGGGATAAGACACGCTCTCACGGAAAACGCTACCAGCGTAAAATAGTAGCTTAATGCTCCTGTGTTTCGTATGGTGAGTGTAGAGAACCGGAGTCCTTTTTTACTGGAAACGAAGCACTCCATCTTAGTCCTCAGGGGTGACAATGCATCTGCATTTTGATTCGTAAAAGAGGATAAATGTAGATGTCTATGAGCCACAGCATCTACTTACCATCAGGTGGACCGTGCGCTCGTTTGTCACACTTATTCTATATAAAAAAAAAGGAGATTGTCAATTGAAAGAGATACGAAAAGGTACCAGAGCATCTATTCAACTTGCTCGGCGTTTATTTATAAATTAGGCGCTTTATTTATAATAAGGCACATAGTAGAAACAGGTCAAGTAAGCAACAATAATTACAAGTTTTATTGATTATTATTCGTCATCATTACAACAATTCACTGCTGAACATAGGTTTTCCCTAAATTAAATATATAATGTAAAATATTGTATAGCCCTTCCGTCAACTGCCATCGCGTTTCGTCCCCGTATGGTGTCGTAAAAGTCGTAACAGAGTAAAATAAAGCTACCAGGAGATAAGCAGCAACATCTCCCTATAGAATACCACAAAAAAGCTTTGGTTGCCACAAGCGTAGCAACTGTGGCAAAAACTACCATATAGTAATGATGCATATTACTATATGGTAAATTAAATTATTCCAATCATTGTGAGGTTCATTTAAGTGGTATTCACAAATACGAGCGCACAGTGGCACATAAAATGAGTTATCAATCAGCAATCTCTCTTTTAGGTTAGTAGTTCTTTTTAGTTTAGGTATTAAGAATCTAGATAAATGATTACATAACTTAAAAATACAGTGACGGGAAGTAGAAGCAGCACGCTCATAACTAGCCACAGGATAGAATAGAATCATTTTTATTCAATATAGATTACAATACATAATACTTATTAAGTCATTTTTTACTTTTACCATGGTTCGCAAAAAAACCTCTGTCCTGGGAAGAACCAGCAAGAAACCCAGCGAGACTTTTTTTTTAAAAAAAAGCACATTTTACAATATAATATTTTATACAATTGTTTTGAAAACATTTAGAAACAGCATGGTAGCGATCACCTCATTCCTAGGGGTTATTATCAGTCATGTACTCTCTAGTAGTATAATAACACTTACTAAACAATTTTTGCTTAAGAAATAATTTAAACCTTTTGACAGAAAAGGTCTGCATATTATTATAGTAATTGTTGATGCCGCTCTGGAAATGGCAGGAGTTACAGTTACAGGCATAAGGGGTGATTATGGGATGTTACCGATGTCTTCAATATTCATGGATTGTAATTCCATATCCCTGTTATCATTTGTGTCTCCATACAGTTGTAGAAGCTCTCGGCCGACAAGATTGCAGACTCATTCTAAATGATCCATCTGAAAAGTGTTTTTTTTTCATCAACTAACTGAACAGACTATAGTTTTACAGTGTCTACCACTTAAATAATAATATTTATTAATATTTTATTTATTTCAATCTTTATTACTAATAAACAGTCTTAATGCCTCTTAAATTATATATAAATAGCATGTACTCGTTTCCCTTCATAATACTTTTGTAGTAAACCAGATTCCACTAAGGTAAAAAAAAATAAAAATACATCAAATCAGAAAGGTAAACAAGTGAAGTAGTTATTTTAGAATTTATTGATTTATTTCACTCATTTAAGGTAAAAAATATTACTTGTGTATTAAGTACAAAGGCATACATATATGGGGTAAGGTAAGGAAGAAGTAGCATCTATCTAATAACAACTAAAGAAAAAAAACTGTGGTTATCGAATATCTCCCCTATAAGGCAATCTGTGGGGGAGGTCTATGTTCAGCAGTAAACTTTTGATAGGCTGTAAAATTAAAGATAACCTGGTAGTGAATAGCCAAATTGTTTGTAGTGCGATGTGTATGATACTATAAACATCAATCTGTGTGCCAAAGCTATTATGCCAACTCCTCCGGGCAAGCCTATTTCAGGCAGGGGATCACTTACAGGCTGTTAAAGTAAAGTAAGTACCTGGTGTGATGGTATCCACTGCAAAATAATATCTCTTTCTGCTGAGTTAATTGGCACAGCCCGTGTGTGGTGAGCTCTTAAAATTGAAGATCCACATGGAATACAAATCTAATGGAATGAGCAGTTTCAATACTTTCTTGCAATATTCTTAGAGACACCTACTTGATGCAGTTTTAACAAACTGCATCAAGTAGGTGTACCTGAAAAAATTGGGAATGCAAATAAAAAATAAAGAAGTAAAGAAATATTAAACTCAGAAAGAATGTACATTACCTACAATCAACAAAATAAAATAAAAATAATGTAAACAAAATTCTTGCTTCCCTGATGGAGTTTAAATATAATGAACATAAATAGTAGATGTATTTAATCAAATATTAACACTAATATGTATTCCTAATAACATCCATTTATTTTATGTTATCTATATCTATAATATTAAATTCAGAAGGAATGTGAGTACATTCCTTCTGAATTTAACAACATCTTCTATTAACAACTACCAATAAAAACTGTGGTTGCCGACTTGTCTACTAAGCATGGCAACTATAGCAAGTATCCTCCTGTTAGGAAATCTGAGAGAAGGTCTATGTTCAGCAATGGGCTTTTGATAGGATGTAACGGTTGTGGATATAGTTACTCTGACAGACACTTTTAACATAGATTTGTGTATATTTTGTGTGATTTTATTTTATCTATTAATTAAATTAGATTTTACCAATAACCTAACACTTCAATAATTTGACACTTTTAAACTTTTAACATACTAATAAGAATTGTGTTTGTTTTTGTTTTAGGTAATTCAACATAAATTATAGATTTTCCAAAATTCTAGGAGCAAAAGTAAACTTGTATTATACACTCATTTGTATTATACTTTTAATTAAACTCGTCAGTTTTCATTTTCGAATGTCATTGGCGAATTAAATACATAATGTGGAATATTTGGCTAACCTGTATAATATAATCCAACACTTGTTGCATTGATTAGACATTGACATATGAATTTGTTAGTAATATGAAGGGATATTTATTAGTATTTTTACAAACTTAAAATATTTAAGTACTAAAACATGTATAGATCGTTAAGTGTCTGTGGGTGTTGGTCGTTTATTATTATTTCTAAAAAATCGTACCATATCTCAATATTCAGTAAAATAAAATAAAATGTAATACATTATAAACGAAAATTAGTAGTTTTCGTTTCCGTAGTATAATATTTTGGACTAGAACTTCGAGAGTGACAAAATAAGATATATTTCACATAAAAGGTTGAAACTTTAAATCAATTGTAGGTTTTGTACAGTTGAATTCTTCGCGTTCCATAAGATAAGATACTCACCTTTTGAGAAATCCACAAATATAAAAGTTGACGCACATCTGCTCCTGTCTCGGCTAGTTATTGTCTTCGCACAGTGCGTTGAAATCCACAAATATTATTTAATTGTTTTCAGTGTATGCTGATATTCCAGATGCAATAAGTACAAAAAACAGCAGCGTGACGAATGTCAATGCCGTAAAGTAATACCCGGCCGCCGGCACAGACATAGATATGATGCTTATATTATTATAATATGGCCGTCGGTTATTACCCAGCACGGAAGTCAATGACAAAATAGCGTTTCGTTCCACGGTGTCTTTGAACCATGTTATATGATATAAGCTAACACTTTTAGAAATAGGATAAAAATCTCAGTGGTATCCCTTTTTAGTAATAAATATATAATATACAAATAAGTATAAATATAATATGTATATAATAAGTTATCTTTGTAAAAAAAAAACATTTTTCTTTTAATAGAAACTGCAAAAATGATTCATTACACGCATTTTTTCCCATATTACATTAACCAGAACACGGAATATCAAAACCACTCATTTTTTTTAGATTTCTTGATTCCGTTTAGATATTCATAAAATCTATAGGCCATTTATTATAATAAATTGGTAACTTTTCTTTCTATGTAATACCATTAAGGGTCGTTAAAATTTCTAGTGGGTCCAAAAACGACTGACTCCTTTTATTTTACAACACACAATACATACAATATTTTGCTAATAAGTTATGGCTTACGGAATAATACTCGATTTGCATAACATTTTTATTGGATCCACTGAAAAAGGGGTATTGTGTTTTGCGCCGGGATTGTATACGATACTTGGAAGACCACACTACGTTAAATTCATTGAAATCTATCACCGTTGACACTTTGGTCGCGATAAACAAATTTGGTTTGGACTTTATGGTAATTATTTTAAATTAATATTACTATAGACATTGTATATTTCTGAAAACTTGTAATAATATAATATAGTAACCACATTTCTGAATAAAAATAATTTTATCGATTTTATTGCGCTAAAGAGGTATAGCATTCGCGTAAATATAAAAAACCATTACACCTTTCTGCACTTGAAGACTTTATTAAGTAAAGTCGACATCGTTTTGAGAAAATACCAAGCATTAGATCAATCAAACGCACTCTGCAATCCAGCTTATCGTTTCTACTTCTTCTGCATAAGACTGCCTAGGATTTCGAATATGCAACACTTTTTTTATCGCCAGTAAAATTTTAAGGGCATATTAAAAAACTTAAATAAAAAAAAGACTTGATTATTAAAATATAAATGAGAAAATTTAAGTAAAACAAAGTAGATACTTTGTTTTACTTAAATTCTCCAGGTTAATTAATTTAAAGCTTCTTAGGAATTAGAATTTAGATTTGCGCCTAGGACGTTGAATTTTATAGGAGAGGAAGATAAGATCAACGCAACGCGGTCAACATCAGAAACAAGAATAAGGTCTTAAAGAGAAGGGGTACAATCAGGCGAATGGTGAGTAGCAGAGAGAGGAAGAATATGTAAATTAACAGATGACACCAGGGAGAGCAATTTTTTGCCACAAAAATCATTCCTTAACAGGCATGTGTTAAAGTCACCTAAAATAATGGTATTATCATAAAGCGGAGTTAGATTTACAAATTTTTCTTCTAAAGAAGAAAAATAATTTATGTTGCGAGAGGGGGCATAATAGACCCCAAGCAAAGTCCTAGAATGATTAATAGTGATTTCAATAAATAGATGTTCAGCAAAATTTGTGTATATATTGGGTGAATGATCAACTATTTTATAAGGAATGTCAGCTCTCAAATAGATTGCCACTCCACCATAACCTTTGCCAACCCTGTCATTACGTATAAGTTGGAAACCAGGGACCAACTAAAACAAAGTACTACTTTGTTTTACTTGGTCACTAAAATTCCGAACATGTTGGTCTGAGGTCTGACTAGAGATTTAAAATCCCAGCCCGGGGCAAGGTTTGCGAAAACACAAATCGTTAATCAGGTTTAATTATGTCGATATGTCTACGAAACTAATTTCTACTCTGATTTATATTTTATTTTATAATCTGATGACGTGTACGAGTAGATTTTTAAATGAGTTAGTTTTGTAAGTGGTATAGCCACACAGCAATGCTTTGTAGCTGTATCGCGAATGGGTCGGCTTGACCGGGGAAGGACCACGTGCTTACAGAATCATTGCGTGAAATAGATGCAATAATGCTGCTGTGTTTCGTATGGTGCGTAACGAGAACCTGCTACCCTATTACTGGTAACGAGACGTTCTAAGTCTTCAGGTGTAATGGAAGATTGTTAATAAGCCACTAATAGACATTGTTTTCAAACGACTTAAGAAAAGGAGGAGGTTCTCAATTCGTCGGAATCTTTTTTTATATTTGTTCACCGATTACTCAAAGACACTTGAACCGATTTAAAAAATTCTTTTTTTGTTTCAAAGGGTATACTTTCCAGGTGGTCCCATTTAAATTTTATCGAATTCGGTCTAGTGGTTTTAAAAAATCGACAGTAAATTATATTCATATTGAAGTCGTTTGTATAAAATTTTAAATTTACCACTTGTAATCCTAAAAGTCTTTTTTTTACTTCGAGTATTCCTTCTGGGCTCGTAGCACACTCTTACCTATTTTAAACATGCAACGTCCTGCAACAATTTCAGTGATGTGTTTCGTTTTAAAGTGTCAGAGTGTAAGGGTGAGAACGCATCTATGGATATTTTTGTTTTAAGTTGATTGGAACTCCGTGAGTTGTTGTAGCTATAACTTGCTATTATTTTCAATGCTAGTATCGAATCTGGTGCATTTCCTGATTTAATGAAACATAAAGTTATTTCTTTATTTAAATCTGGCAGTAAATTGGACCCCACTAATTTTAGAGCTATTGCTGTACTGCCGACGCTCAGTAAAATTTTTGAAAAAATTATTCTAGATCAAATGTTAAGTTTTTTTAATGTAAGTAAATTACTCCATAACAATCAGTTTGGATTTACAAGTGGTCTCTCGATAACTGATGCCGGTGTTGAGCTAATCAAACATATTTTCTGTGCATGGGAACATTCAGAAGATGTTTTGGGTATATTTTGTGATCTTTCCAAGGCTATCGACTGTGTTCACCATGAGATATTAATGAAGAAGCTACATCATTATAGTTTAAAAACATAGCCCTTAAACTTATTACATCATATCTGAATAATAGAACGCAAACAGTTGTTATTAATGGAAGCAGTTTTTCCAGATCGGTAGTATCTATAGATGTTCCTCAGGGCTCAGTTCTCGGTCCCTTTCTGTTCTTAGTTTATATTAATGACTAACCTTACTTGGTAGGAAATAACCATGATTTAGTATAATTTGCTGATGATTTTTTGTTGATTTTCCGACTAAAAATGCAATTATTGAAATATGAGGAAGTGAATAATGCTATATCAAAATTAGTACACTGGTTTAACGTCAATATTTTTTTTTGAACGGTAATAAAACGAAATGTATTAACTTCACCACACCTAATGTTAAACAGGTGAATACCAGTGTGCTTTTAAATGGGGAGGAGCTGGGCCTTGTCGAATCCACTGTTTTTCCTCGGAATTACAATTGACGCGAAGCTTCAATGGGGCCCTCATATATCTAAACTAGCTAGCAAACTTGGTTCTGCAGCATATGCTGTAAAAAAGATTAGATGCCTTACATGTGTTGAAACAGCTAGATTAATTTATTGTAGTTATTTCCATAGCATAATGTCATATGGAATCTATGGGTTTTGGGAATGAGGTGATAGCTACCATGCTGTTTCTAAATGTTTTCTTAACAATTGTATAAAATATTATATTGTAAATTGAGCTTCTTTTAAAAAGAAAGTCTCGCTGGGTTTCTTGCTGGTTAATCACAGGACAGAGGTTTTTTTGCGAAACAGTGGTAAAAGTAAAAAAAAAAAAACTTTTAATAAGTTTTATGTTCTGTAATCTATATTGAATAAAAATGATTCTATTCTATTCTATAGGGGATGAGTCGCTCGCGTCCGTAGGCTTTGACCACCTAACCCTAGGCCCACCCTACACGTGTCACCCGGGTGGTGCTAAACGAGCGACGAAGCCGAAAGTATAGACTCGGATCCTCGCCGTATGGTAGCGGCGTAAAAGCTACCAACCCTTAATTCGCACCATGAGCCAGCAATTTAAAGAAATGGCCCCGAGTTCCCGGCGCCCCTTTAATGGGGCAGGGGTGTGAAGAATCTCCGGGAGGAAAACCGGCGACGAGGTTTGCCACCCGTCACGTTCTGTCTCCCGGAGGGGCGAAAAGTGGATTGCGGAGGCCCGTCTGGCTACGCTGAATGTGTGTGGAGCAATGAATGACAAGATGGATGAAGTATGCGAAATGATGAATGATAGAGGAATAGATGTGTTATGTGTAAATGAGACGAGACGAAAGGGAAAGGATGCCACTGCACATGGCATGTATACCGCTTACTGGTCTGGGGTAGACGAGACCGAGCGGGCATGCCAGGAGTCGGTGTCATCCTTTCAGAAAGAATGGGTCAATGTGTAAGAATCTCAAAGAGTATGAATGTGTAAGCCCAAGGCTGCTATGGATACGAATGAAAGTGGGCTTAAAGAATTTGTTTGTGCTAGGGGTGTACGCCCCAGATATGTCTAAGCCCACTTATATCCGAGAGCAGTTTTGGGACATGGTAAGGATAGTGTTGATGAAATGTAAGGTAAATGAAAATATTATTATGTTAGGAGATTTTAATGGAAGGGTTGGGGTGAAGAGGTCTGGTTATGAAAGGATATTAGGAACGTTTGGCGATGAAAGTATAAATGAGAATGGTGAAGACCTCCTCACCGTATGTGTGGAAAAGAATATTTTTGTGACGAACACTTTCTTTCGCCATAAGAGGATTCACATGTATACATGGTAAAGAGGTGATGATAGAAGCATGATAGATTTCATAATTGTGGATGAAAGAATGAGGAGCGCAGTGGTAGATACAAGGGTTTACCGGTGGTCCAACGTAGGGACGGATCATTACTTGGTCTTATGCCGAATTAATGGTCTATTCAAGCGTTGGCGGCATCGGACATCTGTGTCTACCACTGCGTTACAGCGTATAAGAATAGAGAGGTTACAAGATGAAGGTGTGAAAGAGAAGTTCAAATGTAGACTGAGAAAAAATATAAGTGGTATGGATGAATTGTGTATGAATGACTTAGACTTGGAGACTGCTTGGTATAATGTCAAGAAAGGTTTGGTGGATGCAGCCACCGAAGTATGTGGTGTAACTAAGAGAATGAATGAATGGAAAAATAATACGTTGTGGTGGGATGATGAGGTACGGATGGAAGTTGAAGCAAAGAAGAGAGCATGGCTAGATTTACTAGCAACCAAAGCTGGTAATTCTAGCGGTATGATTGATGAGATTGAAAGAAAAAAGGCAGACTTTAGACGTATAAATAAGAAAGTAAAAGAAGTTGTTGAAAGGAAAAAGCAAGAAAGAACGGATAAGAATGATAGAAAGATATCTGATAACTTCCAGGCAAATATTAAAATGTTCTGGAAACTCGTAAGAACTGCCAGGGGAAATTCAATACAACCTAGAATGAATGCTATACGAGACCAGAATGGCTGTATTCTGAATGACGAAGTGTCGAGTTTAAGAGATGGAAGGAATACTTTGAAAGCGTGTTTATGAGTGAAGAGTCGTCTGAATTAAATGAAATAGAAATTCCGAAAGAAGTGGAGAGAGGTAGGGAGATAAGTGTAGATGAAATAATGAAAGCAATGAAAAGCATGAAACCAGGTAAGGCAGGGTAAGGCAGCCGGATATGATAGAGTATCACTCGAAATGCTAAGGGCTGGAGAGGGAGTGGTGGCAGGCCTGCTATACACCTTGTTTAATATATGTTGGGAACTGAAGCGGGTACCGGAAGACTGGTGCAAATCCGTTATAGTCCCAATATAAGGGAAAAGGTCACAGCAGGACTGTAAAACTACCGTGGATTAGCTTGCTTAGCATTGTGGGTAAACTGTATGCTAAGGTGTTAATTCAAAGAGTTATGGAAGACACTGATGGAAAAATTTGGGATGTGCAAGCTGGATTTAGAAAGGAATGGGGTGTACGGACCAAGTCTTTTCCATGCGCATGATTGTGGAGAAGTTTTGGCCAAAACCAGAAAGTTTTTTGTGCGTTCATGGACTTGGAAAAGGCTTATGACAGAGTGGACAGGAATGTGTTATGGCAAACACTGAACTCATTTGGGTTGAGCGCTGGTTTGATACAGGCATTAAGGTCTCTTTATAGGGACTCTAGTGCTTGTGTTAGGATCAACGGGGTCTACTCGAACTGGCTTGGCATCCAAAAAGGTGTCAGACAGGGCTGTGTAGCTTCCCCGTGGCTGTTTGACCTATTTATGGACAGTTGTTTGCAAACTTTGAAAGTTTAAGACTGTGGGTTGAGAATGGGTGAGTTAACCGTCAAATGCCTTTTGTACGCCGATGATCAAGTCATATTTGCATCGTCGGCAGTCGCGTTGCAAATGATGGTTACATTATTGAACTGGTAATTAAAAGAAAGGGGTATGAAAGTGAACGCAAGTAAGACGAAATTGAAGGTTTTTGAATGAAAAGTAAGTAAAACGTTATGTGAAATAAGAATAAAAGGGGAGTTGATTGAGCAAGTGGATGAGTTTGTATATTTGGGATGTTTATTTAGCAGGGATGGTAGATATGATAAGGATATAGAACGACGAGTGAACGCAGGAAATAGAGTGAATGGGGCTCTACACGCTATTATGAAGAGTCAGAATGTATCAAAAAAGGCACGTATGGCAATTCATAATGCTGTGTTAGTCCCTTATTTAATGTATGGTAGTGAAAGTTGGGTCTGGCAGAAGAAGCATGAGAGTAGAATAAATTCTGTAGAAATGCGGTCATTAAGGAGTATGCTAGGGCTGAATCTCAATGACAGGGTGAGAAATAGTGTGATAAGAGAAAAGTGTGTTTTGCAAGATGACGTTTTGACCAGGATTAAGAAAGGAATGCTTCGGTGGTTTGGTCATGTAGAAAGAATGAACGAGGAAAGAGTGACAAAGCAAATTTATGTTGCAGAAGTGAACGGAAGAGTCGGGAAGGGACGCCCTAGACGAAGGTTTATCGACCAAATTGGCGATATATTGAAAATGGGCCAGATTAGGAGTACCCTTAACCGACGAGCGTGTATGCGTAGATATATGGATGTAAAGGAGGCGAGAGAAGTGTGTCAGGATCGTGCCAAATGGAAGTGCGTAGTCTCTGCCTACCCCTCTGGGTGACAGGCGTGAGTGTTTATGTTATGTTATGTTATGTTCTATTCTATTCAATTCTATTCTATTCTATTCTACTTACCAAAGTAGTCTCATTACATTATTATTATTAGTTGGCTTATAGCTTTACTAAAATATATAAATATCGATTAGACAATGGTCATTTCAATATCGTCTTTTATTGCAGTAGATCTCATTTTTAACATTTTGCGTATGTATTTTAATAAAAAGTTATATTTTTTTTATAGATCGTAAGCGGGACTGCTGATCATGGGGTTTCAGGATTCGATCCCGGGTCGGACCGAATAACTGATTTATTGTGCTATTCTGTCACAAGCGAAACGCACAGAAGCCAATAAAAGTTCCGAAGTTCTTATATAAAAATAGCTTTGTACTACCACAGGAAGCGTTGGCCGCTTTTCGGGCAGAACACCTTGCTCGGCAGGATATCTCACTATTTCTTTCACGGCCAAATTATTATAATTTACAAGACTTACAACATATATTTTATTATAGATTATTTTCGTTAAATTTTTTAATAACTTACCTATTACGACCATTCGTGAAACATTAAAGAAACTACGTGTAGCTGAAAGTGCTACGTATGAAATATCTCCAGGGGCTTTACAAAAGATTTGCAGTCGTACCGAGTTTAATAATTAAAAACAGCTACTCTTTACATTTTTCTATCTCGAATAAAGTACAGTACTCAATTTCTTATATTATATTAATATTTTAGTATAATTAAATGAAATAAGCATTGTTTGATTTCTTATTTCACAGAATTATAAACTGTAATGCAATATATAGTTATTTCTTCAAGTGCTTTCAACGCGGTAAAATTCTACAATTTCGATGAAGTAATTGCTACATCTCGAAAATAACAATCTAACCAGCATCAAGTTGTAAAGTTTAACAGTTTTGCGTGAATACCTGAAGCAATCAAGAGTTCTGTAGGAGTGTAGAGTAAGTGTGACTGTACAAGTTTCGTTACTTGCAGTAAATTAAATATGTTGTGTAAATTTTTCATTGGTATTTAGTATTATAATATATGCTCGCCTATATGATATGCTTGACAGTGGTTGGTAACGTCCTTTGGGGTTGGCAAAGTGTCTTTTAACAATTGTTAACGATAATAGAAAATTAAAAATGAATGGGAGTGACATATTATATCTGTCGCAGGTTGATAAAATCAGGTTTTTGATTAAAAACCTAGACTTTTGATCAAGAACCGGAAGAAGACAAAGTTATTACTTAATCTTATCATTAACATGAAAAAATCCTGTTTTTGATCAAAAACCTGACCTTGTTTAGGTTTATGATAAAATTTAAGCTTAGGTTAGGTTAGGTTGATTTTATCACAAAACTAAATCAATCTAGGTTTTTGATCTAAAACCAGGTTATATCATAGACCTGCGACATATAGACGTGGCTTATTGTTGATTTCATTCATTTTTATACTTTTCTATTATCGCTAACGCTTGTAGAATGTCAATTTAGCTAGCTCTGTTTGTGTGTCTGCTATTACGTTATTTTGTAATTTAGAACAAATAACTATTTTAGAATAAATAAGCACCTCATTATCGTGTTCTTAATAACATCTAGAAAATAAAAAACTGCGGTTGCCAACCCATCTGCCAAGCGTGGCAACTATGACAAATACCTCCCCTATGAGGCAATCTATGGTGGAGACCAATATTCAGCAGTGGACTTTGATAGGCTGTTATGATGATGATGATGAAATTTAGATAACAGTAATGATTACTCACGCCTCTAAGAACTCATCAAAGTCACAAAAAAGGCAGGTATTTAGTTACTCAGGTGTTCGTGGAAATTCTTTTCTGCGTAGGAGTCCATCTGGGTAGGTATTACCTCTCGCCTATTTATGCCGCAAACAGTGCTATCACTGCTGTGTTCTGATATGAAGGGTATAAGTGAGCCAGTATAATTACAAACTTTGAAGCGTTCAATTATAGTCCCCAGTGATTACTACGTAACTGTAGCCTTCTTTCTTTGAAGATGTCTACAAGTTTCCTTGGACTGCAGTAGCCACTTAGGGCCGATTTACACTTTGACAAGTACAGTAGTGAGTTTAGTTACAGGGCAGTTGACAATAAACGGTTAAGTGGGCAGTAGCGTTCAAATGTCTTCGTGGAGAGTTTAGAAAATCCAAAAGTGGACGCCTCGTGAGCGTTTCATTTAATTTTGATGAAAAAAATAAATTGTATTCATGACTTTTAAAATATATTCATTTACGTGTATTAAATTTAGCGCTCTATTATTTTAACAGTTTGTGTTAGATACAGGGAAAAAATGTTTACCAAAATAAATCGATTACACAAATTATATAATCGATATAGGCTGTAAGGTACATTTGTCTTTTGTCTATCAAATGCTAAAAAAAATATGATAGTGCCTTTAAACTCTTAATAGCAATAAAACTTATAAGAGTTGAAAATCATTTTATTAACAAATTTTTATTTGATATGAAATAGCATTTGATATGAAATAGGAAACCAGTTGATGTAATTCTGAAGCTAATAAAAAAAACCCGGTCTTGATACGTTTTTTCAAACCGTTTTTTTTTCAAAGTAGCAATATGAAATGATTTTTTAGAAAATATAAGATGGATTTATTTATGTTTTCTTGATATACGGCTATTCATATTATAGTATAAGTGCAATATTGTTATGATAGAGGCATTTTAAGAACACAAAATTGCTTGACTTTGACGTGTCGAGAGTAGAACACACCTATAACGCTTTGCGTTATGAGGCGTGCAAAAGTACAATTTTATATTTTGAGGGTAGAACGCGAACACGTTGCGTCCTGTCAAATGCACTGAACTAAACTCGCTCGTTCACATGAGCGGCGAGTGTAGTTGAGGTTGGCTGGAGACGCGCGGGAGTGCAACACTTCGAACTTAACTCGCCGAAAAATAGCCCAGCCGGCGATCCGGTTCAAATTAATTGTTAATATGCTACTTAACTCACTGATTGCCGTTCAAATGAGATTTTTCACTTAACTCGCCAGGTTCGCAAGTTAACAATTAGACAATGCTGCGAACCTACTGGTAATTCGATAGCCAATTCGCCTGCCTAATTTGTCCACTACTTCATTACGTCCTTCTTAATACAACGGGAGAGACCTAATATGAACGGGTGGACTGATATGAACTGATAAAGATAATAGTATATAAAAGTACTATACAAATAAATAAGTAATATTATGCAAACAGGCACGCGTTTTTGGTTCTACAAAAACAAGATGTATTGAATTATTCAGTTGCAATCACTGGCCGGTTCGCTTAATCATCCACGTCCGTAGTAGCAGCGGGTGCTATTCTACTTTTATATTCTAGGTCAAATTTTTAACAAAATGAAATATAATATAATATTATATCTTTTAATTTTTTCTTTAATAATGCAATTTTAAGTACTTATTTACAATGTGCTCAACGCATAAGAGAAACATTGTGGGGAAACATACGTGCCCAAAAAAAATTAACAAAATTAAGAGGATATAATTTGAATCATACTGTCAGCCTGCATTGGGGGCAGAGCGATAGATTGCCCTGTTTAAAAACTTTTTCAGTTAAATTAGGCTGCCCATATTCAATAGTGGGACGCATATTTTTATATTACTACGCACTTTTAGAATTCAATAACTCATTCGTTCTATGGAGAGTACATAGAATGCAGTGGTATACTTATAACTTCTGACTTTAAATTGGTATACTACTGCCCCGCCTCCCAAATGTGATAGACATACTTATCAAGTTCCACTTATCTTTACTTACGCGGTAGTTGGTGGTGGCTGGTTGGTGCACTTATTGTATACTAACTTTTTTAACGTGTCGAGAATTGAATTTGTGATCATGTAGTATAAATACCTAATTAGCTAGGGAAAAACGCGTTAAGCGAGTGTCGGACTTATATATATGTTCAGTATGGCACTCACTTACTTACTCACTCTTTTCAAGAACATTGGTAATTGCCATAGCCCAGTAAATCAGTAGCCTGAAGTAGCTTGATGAACCGATTACCGATGGGAAAGAAAGGATCTCGGGAGGCAGCTTCGTACATATAAGCGCAGTGTTTGGCGACCCCCACTACATTAGATTGACGACCTGATGAAACGTGCAGGTAGTCAATTGATGCAGGTGACTAAGTACTGTACTTTGTGGCAATCTATAGGGGAGATCTATGTTCGCAGTGGACTTATGGAACGAGCTTCTCCTTCCGTGTACTGCGAACTAACTCTCAGCATAGATGGTGCTGGAAAAAAATTAAAAAATAATTCTGTCCATATACCAATCTTACCTGCATGCGGTATCACCTTCTGGTGACTCTTTTTATCTAAGTGTAATGCTAAGTTAGAATCTATACACTTAATGTTAAATAAAAATTTAAGTATCTGTAATATCGAAATAACTATAAACACCAAAACCATTAAGACATGAATAACTATTTTTTTAAAGTTTTGTCTGTCTGTCCTGGCCTATCTTCGTAATAACTGCAATAATAATAATTCAATAAATTTTAGTGAAAGTTCATGAACAGATAGAGAGCATTTACATATTCTATCATGTGAAATGCAAAACTTCATAAATTAATGATCAATGGATTATAATTTAAAAAATCTAAATGAAGCCACATTAATAGATCCCACACAGGAACAGCGGGGGCAAGTCGTTAGTCTACTGTAAAATTGCAGAACGGAAAGTGAAATATAAGAAACAGCTGGGAAATTCATGTTTATTCAATAAAATACAGCGTCTGGTCGAATTGGAAAGCCTGCCTATTTTACTGATGGAAACAAAAAGAAATTATACTTTATTCGGGTTTCCAATAGCATGCGATGGATTTAGTTTTATTTACTTAGATTTTTTGTAAAATCATCAATTCATAAAATAAAAAATAAAATATTATGCATGCATACGTTTTGAAATTACGTATGAGGCTTGTAATGTTTTCTTGCATTTTGTTTTTGTTAATTTGTTACAATATATATTCAGTTCATGTTATACAATATATTAATGTGCAGTTATATTAATGATGCAGTTATATTATGACTGCAGCACAAATGAGTTGCTCGACCGGGGACAAACCACGCTCTCACAGAACTCTCTACCAGTGAGAAAGAACAGTTTAATGCTATTGTGTTTTTTAAATCGCGTGTAGAGATCCGGAGACTCTTTTACTGGCAACAAGGAATACCAACTTAGCCCTCAGGGGTAACAGCACATCTGCTTTTTAATTCTTAATCGAGAAAATATGTAGGTGTCAATGGGCCACAGTATCCATGTGTACTGTGTAGTGGCGATGAAAGAATATCCACTATCCCATATCGTCCCGTGGGTGTCGTAAGAGGCGACAGAGACAAAAATGCCAACCGAATCGGGAAAAACAACATACCAGTAGATGGGCATCTACTTTTTCCTTATAACAATTAGAAAATAAAAAATTGCAGTTGCCAACCCGCTCGCAAGGTATGGTAACTGTAGCAAACATCCTCCCAGAGCAATGACATAAAGATACGGCACTTGTTTGACGACTCACAAAAGATGCAGGAAGTCAATGGCTGCAGGTGGCTCAGGACCGTCGTTTGGAAATTTTTTTGGGGTTGCCCTATCTTCAGCAGTGGACTTGTGATGGGCGATGATGATGAATGATTATACCCTTAGAGTGGATGGATTTATTTAATTATCATGCATACAATATTTCTATATGTAATGTTTTTGTACAATCTTTGCATATGAACTAAACTTCCCTCTAACAAAGACTGATTTGTGGTGCTTAATCATTGCGATTGTTAAAAACAAACCCGTGGACGAAGCGCGCCTTAAATGGAATACAACCTTGGAAAGGGAGTTAGCGTTAAAAGGTAGTACTGCCTTATATTGAACACTGGTAAGAGAAATTTGCGGTCAGGCCAAAATCTGTTATTAGGTTTCATATCTAGAAATTTTCAGTAGTGCGGAGTCAGGAAGGTAGGGTTATTTCAGCCCCGTACCTCGTAAAGCCATTGGTCCTGCACCTGGTCTCTCTCCGATGCAGCAGTCGCTGCTATCTCATTGGACGACGAGAGAAAGGAATAAATAGTAAGTTTACTACCTACACTCGTTTACTATATAATTCTTCGCAATGGCTTATCTCCATTGAGACTGGCTGCTTTGACCAAGATTCGGTCTGGAGGGCTATATTAAATTTTCCTTCCTATTATTTTCCTATTATTATACGTTTATTCTTTATCAGTTCGTAAAAGCCAACGGCCGGATTCTCTGCTGTTTGTGTCTCCCATATTAAAAGTCTCCAATCTATACTGACTAGCACCTAGACTAACATTATTTAATCTGTGCCTAGACTGTCGCTTGTTTGTGTATTTACGTCTGGCGTAAACTAGATGGTTATACTGCTATCTATCTATCGGAAGCCGTGCGGTTTTTCTGTCTATTTCCACAGTCGCATTTTATGAGACATGCTTAACCGAGCGGCAAAATTGTAAATTATGATGTTCATCAGTGTGCGTGGTTATTGTTTTAACGTTAATTAACGTTTCTGGTTTCTGTACAGTCAACTGCAGAGGCAAAACTGTGCAGGTAAATCTAGCGTGTGGTTTTAGTCCTCAGTGTGACAACATATTTGTAATTTTCTTTATTTGGAAGTCGATGCAGGAGGCCAGAATAAGGCAAATCATTTAAGGTGAAAAATAATGATTATAATTTTACCATAATGTTCCATACGTCTCACTTCTGGGCACAAGTATCCTCTAATTACTCAGACGTTTTAAAAAATAAGTACGCCACGCTAATCCAGTGTATATGTATTAGGATTTCACATGACGTAGATTGTATTTCTTATATATGCATTTTTCTCACGGCTTTGACTTCTACACCGCGCTGAGTGTGTGGTTAATCAGTACTTCACAATTTCAATTCATAATAGTATCTGGGGATCAAACCCGGATTGCTTGCACTGTGAAATTTTAACGAGCGCTCAGTACTCTAGCTCCATGTCTAGTTTAGTAGTACTAATCGCGGTACATTAGTAAAATTTATATTAAATAATATATTTAATATAAAAATACAACAATTAGATTCGATGGTATACGTAAATAATTTGCCATTCGATTTTCTCGTGATCTAATACCGCATGAGCATTTTAAGCTTAGTTTCTTTTCTTATGTACCCGAACACTATTCATTGAAATAAAACTAGTTTTTACGGATTTTATTTATATTAACTTATTTTATATTCTCGTTATTTATTAGTAATATTTAAGTCTGCAGTTTGTGAACACGTACAAGATCGCCCCCGACACTACATCAGATATTATCACTAATCCTCGCTAAAGAACACCGATGATTCGCGAGGCTATAGAAATTAAGAAACATCCTAATTTCAATAGAGAAGATTGCTGGGTGCTCCCATCTACTTGGGATCCTATCCGTTAGTCTCGCTAAAACTCAAAAACGCCTCGACCGATTTTGACGAAATTTTTTGTATGTATGTTTGAATGTGTCCCTGAATGATTTGGATTCACAACTGGAACAGGTATGTGGCACTGTTGTCGAGATCCAGAAATCACCCATACGAAACCGGGGCGGCTCACTAGTAATTAATAAAATTAAATCCCAACCCAAGCATACAACTGCAAGACTTCAAAATACTCTAAGTTAATACTGCGTAGATCGGACCAAAAACTAATTATTTTAATCTGAAGGTAACCGTGGTTAACTATGACATTGGGACGTCGAACACCTTAGTCCCCCCGTGAAAATGGGTGCTGTAAAGTACTTGAAACGTCGGGAATATAAAATAAGTTAATATACGCGATACAATTGTTTTTTTTTTTTTTTTTTTTTATAGGATAGGGTGAAAAACGAGCACACAGTCCACCTGATGGTAAGTGGTTGCTGTGACCCATAGACATCTACATCTATCTTCAATAAAGAATCAAAATGCAGATGCGTTGTCACCCTTGAGGACTAAGATGGAATGCCTCTTTTCCAGTAAAAAGGGTATCCGGTTCTCTACACTCACCATACGAAACACAGCAGTGTTGTTGCTATTTACGCTGGTATTCTGTGAGAGCGGTGGTCTTCCCGGTCGAGCGACCCATTCGTACCAACTATACTACTAATATAGCTGCAGCATGGCTCTACCACGTACAAGTTTCCTATAAAAAAAAAAATATAAAAATATTTCTTTCAACAAAAGCGTGGCACATCGTTAGAATTTTTCAAAACAAAACGTTTATAGTTGTTAAACTGCACGTATTCCCATTATTTCTCCCTCAGGGACGCTAAAAAGCAATCAAAGGGGAACAAAGAGACAATTAGTGGCAACGGGATCGAAGAGCGGGTCACGTATTGCACCCTATTTCATTATCCAGACGACTAACGAGAATTAACTAGCAATAAATGTATAACTTTTAATTTTACAGTTATTAGTATGTACATATAATATGTAGCGAGATTTTGTGACGTAACTTGTTTGTATATATCTAATCTATTCATTTATATAAATTTGATTTATATACATTTTTGTGTCTGTGTGTAATATCGAAGTAACTGCCTTTTATTGAGCTGAGGTGGTTATTCAGATGTCATTAAGTCATCTATCAAGTCTGTCTATCTGACTGTCTGTCTGTCTATCCGGGCGGAATGACTTAACCGATTGTAATGAAATTTCTCGAACAGATAAAGAGCAATGTCAAGAGTGATGTAGGCTATATTTTATCTGAAAAACTCGGAGAATTATTTTGAGAAAGCGGAAGATTGAATAAAAAATGTTCTTTGATGATTAACTTAAATCAAAATAACGCCACATTAATAGATTCCATCCAGATGAAGCTGGGGCTGTTAGCTAGTGAAGTGGTTAAACTTAGGTATATTCGATTCATTCATAGCTAAAAATAGGTTTCACCTGTCACTAGTAGGTTAAGAAGCGGCTGGCCCCTGGCCAAAGCTGCGAACGTTTTTATATTTTTTTTATAGAATAAGGGAAACAAACGAGCACTCAGTCCACCTGATGGTAAGTGGATGCTGTGGCCCATAAACATCTACAACAATCCTCGATTAAGAATCAAAATGCAGATACGTTGTCGCCCTTGAGGACAAAGATGGAATGCCTCATTTCCAGTAAAAAGGGTCTCTGGTTCTCTATACTCACCATAGGAAACACAACAGCATGAAGCTCTTTTTTACGCTGGTGTTCTGTGAGGCGTGGTTCTTCCTCGGTCGAGTCGACCCATTCGTGCTACAACCATTAATATAGTTTCATCAGCATGGCTCTACCAAAATATATTATACCTTATGATAATTAGTAAGAAAATAGATAGCATTAACCGTCTTAATTTTTATTATTTATACTAACCTAAGCCGTAAAATATATAAAATATGTATTTGATAAATGGGCGACGTCCTGGGTAGTTTTGCCATTGATTTCTTCGTTTAGTTATACTAATAACACTGCTGAAGATAGGGATACCCTCGTAGGTAATAGTCCACTGCTGAACATAGGGATACCCTCATAGGTAGGATACATATGTGCCAAAGTTGCCAAGCAGATAAGTTGGCAACCACCCTTTTTAGTTATTATTAAAGACATGCTGCCCATCTCCTGGTTTTTCCTCTGTCACCTCTTACAACACCTAAGGGACTATTAGATACAGGGTATTGGATATTCTTATACCGCCAATCTACGATACCATGTACAGCTTAAAAAGTTTAATTGTATTTTTATTCATTTAGATCACTTGAATCATAATAAATCTGATTCAATATAACCTGACTTGAAAGACTCTTCCCAAGAATAATAAAGCACCAGAGCATGGCTGAAAAATTCTTTGACTTTTCCCCATTTCTGGCTCCAGTGATCGCATAATTGTGACTTTTGTTATTTTTTTTACTTTTACTATGATATTTGTTATTTCCTTAGCCTTAAATTAATATTTTATTGCATACCCTTATTAAAAATATTTTTTTAATAAAACCCTTCAACTTAAGCGACATATTATAGATTTTTGACCAATAATAGGCCACTGTTTAAATACCATCCCATCAAGTGATAATAGGGTAGAGATGTATTTATTACCTAGGTAATAAATACATAATCCTAAAAATTACAATTTTAGTCTTTTTACTCTTTAAACTCTCACTTTTTACTTTTAAACCAGTGCTAACTACAATCCTACATAGTGTTAGTGATAATTAGAATCTATGGAAAAAATATATTTCCCATTCGATTCACTCGTGCTATTTTTGTTGCTTGTTATTTGTGTTTTTTTTTAAATCCCTTAGTAGTATACGCGATATTGAATATCAAACACTCAAATATCTTAAAAACTTTCATGGTAATAGCTTCTGCCCGCGGCAACGTCCGTGTTGAACCTTAGTGTTTGCCACCTCAATTGTATAATAAATGAAACTGTAAATTACATTACAATAACTTTTTGTTGAAAGCTTTCTAATTCCTTGATTCATGAGTGTACTTCCGTTATTACAAACAGAGTTCAGGTTCTTTGTCTGGAGTACGCATTGTATTACGCAATAGATTCAGAAGCAATAGCTGCATTTTTCTTTAATTGTGATAACTACTTCAGAATAATACATTGACATAACATTATGTTACCTAGTCAAATTTAGGAAGCGTCGAAAGGAGTTTTAAAAACTAAAATACAATTAGATTACTATGTCCGACCGATTTGAGGTGGCTTTAATAATGAACAATATTCAAAGAGTCCGTTTGTGTGCAGACATTCGACTCATCAATTGTACTAGGAACTTATATAGAAATGCTGACGCATTAGTTTTATTGCTTAGTCTAAATTATACGATATTATATATTTGAATATATTAATCTAAAACAGAGGGACGGGTATCCATAACTCCTCCTTCCTAAGATAAAATTATCGGTAATATCATTTTATGTTTTACGATAATTTTGTATGTAAGGTATACATTTTTCTTAACACGTATATAAAGAACAATAAGAAACTTAAAGCTAGGAAATTTAAAATTACATATGTTAGAACACTGAAGTTAGAGTCTTTTTTCCGTTGAGAGCACTTAAATCTGTGTAATAGATTTCACTGTGTTTTAAAGCATTTGACATATATTTCACTTCGTCCAAGTTGACAATTATTCATAATTACGCGTGTACTTGTCGTTAATATTTTCACGTAAATGAGGTAAGTTGATGACTGAAACTGGTGGCGCCGCTTGTATTCCGTGTAAACACGGTGGTGATGAATATGAGTACCGTGTATCTCCAGGTCACAGGGCTCATCGCTGGTTAGTATATAGGTTCCAAAAATTGTTTGGTGATCTGGTATCGCAGTGCTTGGTCAGCGTCGTTTTAGCTTCAGGAAAACAATCCAATTTTCTGATTTAATTCGCTGCACCTAACGTCTTCAATTGTATAGTGTTGTGTGCAACAAGTAAGATTATTCTCAAATTTCATTAGCTGTCTATGCAGGTAAGTCCAGGTAGAGGGCCTCTATTTTCTTGGTACACAGGAAATCATTACAGCAGCAAGGGACGACACGGTTTCGTGACTGGTAAGTATTTCATTCCTTTACCAGGAGGTAAGGATATTTTGGGAAAATGGCAATCGTTTCGTTTACAGATTCGCGGAAAATAGGTATGAATAAACCTTAAAATAATAAGTATTATTATCAGTTAACGGAATCTCCATTATAAATGCTATCTGGTTTTTCTTAAGATAAGATTTTACTTATGGTTTGTTCTAGTTTTACCAAATTAGTTTCTGTTGGTGGGTACACTAAATTTTCGGTATTCGATATTAGTTTTAAATGATCTAAAAGTTCTGTAGAATTTACTAGATTGATGAAGTATCGATACTCTACCAAAAGCTAGAGCAGTCTCTATTTCCTTAATTTATAAAATATAGTTCGAAAATTACTTATAAATAAATTAAATAATCCAAAATATACGTAGAGAAAACCTATTTTTTTCTAGTCGTTAAATGATTTAGCATTGTTCTACACTTTTCAAGCGTGCATCCAGCATAACGGAATTATTATTTAGGTTTCGGCATTAATAAAGCTGTCTAACATTTTGGAGACCAAGGTAAGTTTCTTAGATACGATAATTTGGTTGTGACTTAATTCCGAAATAAGTTTATCATATTTAAGAGCATCTTCATGATCGAGGTTTCGTAATAATTTTTAGAACAGAACCTAATGGATTTAAGATCCTCTCAAAGCGTTGCGGCATAAGTTGTTGAAATTTTGAACGGTAATATCGCGTATGTACTCTACATGGGTTTTAACACTGATAAATTCACGAGGGTATGGCCTTTTACTCAATTAGTCTATAAGCTTATGATTATTGAGCAATTAGATTTAGGTCGTCATAAACATTCTCTAAATTTAAAATCTTTATTATAGTCCAGTGATCTGTTTGGGCATATGCTTGTCCTTGTTTTACCGGAAGTATCTGGGTTTTCCTCAAGTGACTGCAGATGATGGGCCAGATCGGCTTCAGCAATCATCAGTATGCACCACCTGTGGAGGGCGTTTGATATTTTTAATTGAGCTTTAGTCTTCCTTTCTCCTATTTGTATTGGCACTATATTTCTTTCGACCTTGCCTACTACCTTAGCCTTAACATATCGTGGTTTGTCCTTGCTCTTTCTTTTGTTTGTATCCTTAGCAAATATAGTCTTACCACACTGAAATACTATCTCACCTTCACCGCCTTGCTTTTTCCTAATCTTTAATTTACCATATTTTCTGCTAAATATTTGTATGAATTTTGTTCGTTTTGTATGGTCTCTACTAAGTGTTGTAAATACTGCTTATCAAATTTGTATTAAACGGGCTACCCGTGCAGCATGTCCGAAAACTACCTCGAAGGGTGTAAGTTCTGTTACCGCATGAATAGTATTATATGCTAGTACGGAATATGTCATAACTGATGCCGCATCAGTAGGTTTTCTTTCGTTTGCCAATCTATAAATTTCTATTATTGTCGAGAAGCGTTCTATAAGCCCCATCGAGCTTGGGCTATTTGGAGTTCCAATGCTGCTCAATTTATATGTAAGCTAAGAATTCTTTAATTAGTTCATTGTTAAATTCAGAGCCCGGATCTGAACTTATCTTTTGGTATCCCGTAAAATGAAAAGTACTTCATTAAAGCTCGGACTACTTGGGGTGGATCTATTTGCAATTTCTATCGCTTGGCCTAATTTGCTAAACGCATCTATGAGAGTCAGATAATGTTTTCCTTCGATGTTAAACAGGTCTATAAATATCTCTTGAAACGGAGCATCTTGGGTCTGGGTTAATTGAAGAATAGGTTTAATTGGCTTTCTGTCATATTTCATTTTTACACGCAGTGCAACTATTTATTATTGCCGAAACAGTTTCTTGTAAATTATCCCAATAGTAATTTCGGATTCTAACTAGCGTCTCTTTAATGCCCCGGTGACATGTCTTTCTTCGTGATACTTAAGTACAATCGCCTTTTGTTCTTTTCGTCTTCAACAAAATTACTCGTTCCGTGCATTCATAAAATTGAACCATGCCCTTTTGAAAAGTGTATTATAATATTAAATTGCCTTCGATGTTCTTTTCGTTCGAAAATATATAAAATATTTAATTTTAGGCCTAATATATTTTTAAAAATTTTTAATTAATTCGGAATTATCTAATGGTAAAATACTTCTAATACTTTTTGTTTTCTAGAAATATCTTTAACCTGATATTCATTTTAAACCATGAAAATATTAATATTTGATTTGGCTTTGTATCGATAGCCTCGTGTAGTATTGGTATTCCGTTTGACTCTAATTCTACGGCTGAATGCACAGTTTGGGACTTACTAGATTCTGAAGGTGATCGAATTGGATATTCGGAAACCTTTTCTGAACTACAAATTGATATTGTGTCGGAACGAGACATAGGACTCGGGAAACAGTACTTGAGTCTGATATTGTCACAATGGACGTTGTGTCATTATGTCTCTTTATTTTGAGTGTTTAATTTTCAATTTCCTTAACTACGTCTTTCAGATGCCCTGCTTATACTCTTGCTGTCGAAATTAACGTCCATCGAATGACCTTCGTCGTCTGAATTTAAGGCATTAACTTTAATTCTGGATAGGCATCGGCATTTGTATTTTGTTTTCCATTTTTATAAATGATCGTACCCCTGTAGTCGTAATCGCCATCTGGTGAGCTTACTGTTTGGTTCCTTTAATGAATAAAGCCAAACTAAGGGTCGGTGGTTAGTATAAACAAAATTTTCGTCCGTAAAGGTATGGTCGGAAATGTTTTACGGCCCAAATAACAGCTAAAGTTCGCGTTCGATGGTGCTGTATCACTTTCAGTGTCACTAAGCGTCCTACTAGCGTATGCAACAGGTCTATCACTACCAATAGGTCCCTGTGATAGAACTGCTCCTAAAAGCTATATTAGAGGCGTCAGTCGTCAAAATAAAGGTTTTATCGAAGTCCGGGTACTGTAATAAGGTACACTCGTTAGTATTTCTTTACATTTTTCAAACGCATTGATATATTTTTCATCGATGATTATTTTATTTCGCTTTTTAAGGCATGCAGTTAGAGGTTGTGTGATCTTAGCAAAGTCTTTATGTGAAGCGTCCCTACCAGCCCTAAGAAACTTTTAATTTCCGTTGTTGTCTTAGGTATAGGAAAATTTAACACGGCATTAATTTTGTCTGTGTTCGGACGTAGCCCTTCTTTGTAATGGTATGTCCTAAATATAAAACCTCTTTCCTTAAAAATTCAGACTTGTCTAATTGAACTTTTAGATTAGTCACCCTAATTCTGTCAAATATCGTCCGTAACTTTGTATATGTTCTTCCAGACTTGTCGAAAACACAATTATATCATCTAAGTATACCATACAGTGTATCCCTGTAATCCCTCAGCACACTGTCCATGGTCCGCTGAAAAGTTGCAGGAGCTGTCTTCAGGCCAAACGGCATCCTAAGGAATTCGTAATGGCCGTTTTGAGTGCTAAAGGCTGTTTTTGCCTGTCTTGTTCTTCTATTTCGATTTGGTGATAACCACTTGCCAAGTCGATTGTACTGAAACAAGAACTCTTCCTAACTTGTCAAATAAGTCTGTTATGTTTGGTAGTGGGTATTTGTCGTCTATGGTTATGTCATTCAAACGTCGATAGTCTATAACCATACGAAATTTAATTTCACCAGATGCATCCATTTTTTGGTACTAGGTACGGGAGCATTCCATGGCGAATGTGACTCCTGAATGACATTGTCCTTCAATAACTTGTCTACTTGCCTATTTATCTCGTCTACTTGCATTGGTGCTTGACGGTAGGGTCTGACATAAATTGGTCTTCATTTTTGTGCGTATCTTATGTTTAATTTCGTTAGCGAAAGTCAGTGGTAATTTGTCGCAGTAAAATATGTCTTTAAATTCTTGGCAAAGTCTAAAATTTTGTCGCGTTCCTCATCGTTAGTGTGATTAAGTCTTAGTTTAAGTAGATTTTCCTCGAGTACTTTATCGATCTCGTCACTATAGGTACATGTTAAGTTTATGTCACATTGAGTAGTCGTATCATACTTAGTAACTGTAAAGGTCGTTTACTGTAATATCATTTCTTTGTCAAGGACGTTCTATGACGGTTGCGGCATAGCTGTTAACGCAATTTACCAATGCACTAGGCATTCGTACACCGCTGACAACCTTATAGTTAATGATTGCCTCCAGAACATTGGTCTGTAGGCAACTTTGCGCTGCTCTGATCGTGGTGGTAGTATTATAACATAATTTAAGTTATTATTAACTATTGGTATGCAAGTTGTTTTGTTTTAAGTACAAGGTCTTAAGGTCTATAATTGTATCTAGTTGTTTCAATAGGTCGTTACCAATGAGACCGTCATATCGAGAGTCGACGTCATATAGATAAAATTTATGACAATCTGAACTCTTGAAAGTGGTAGAGGATTTGTATCCTCATCGTGTCTGCTAGAGGCGTGGGTACTGACTACTGAACGGTTCATGTGTTATATATTGATAGAAGTGTTGATATGCCTTACGGGGCTGATAAAAGATCGAGTACTACCTGTGTCTATCATTAATTTTGCATCTATTTCAGGATATGAATATAGGGTAACTTGAGATTCGGATCACAATTTATTTCTATGACTTCTGTCTCCGATGGAGGCTTTCATGTGAAAATTTTCAAGAGTTTGAGGTTGAGTTCCGTCTGTAAGTTCGTCGTGTCATTTCGTTAACGGTTTCCTCAGCGGATGGTATCAGTTCACTGTCATATTGCTCTACATACTCGTCTGTGTCATAATACTCATCACAGTACTGTCCGTCATTTTCTTAAGGTCAACTCATTTAGCTCTAAAGCCAGGCTGTGGCCTAGGGGAGCTGTCCTCATGGAAACGTCAGTCTCTTGAAAATTGGTTTTGAGTTTGTGGTTTATTACCAAATTGTGTGTTGGCATATGGCCAAATTGCTGTTGAGGTCTTTGACCAAAATGTTGTGGCTGAAAGCCCAGTTGTGGACGGTAACGAACTGTTGTGGCTGAGGGCCGAGTTGTGGACGGTAGCCGAACTGTGTGGTTAAGGGCAAGTTGTGGCCGATAACCAAATTGAGGTGGACGGTAACCTATCTGTTGCATTGGTTGAGGACGAAAGCCAGGTTGGGGCATCTTAAATTGGCTTTGATTTTGAATGCCGAAATTAAATTTTGGTGTAATATTATTTGGAAACACTGGTTTGTATCCGTATGGTTGCATTACCGCGTGGGGCGTACTACTAAATCCTTGTGTTGGAACTGATGTTTGAGGCTGCCTTAAAGCTAAACCGCTACTACTGTGGATACGATTACGCATATTGGCTGGTCTGAAGTTGACTCTCTAGTACAATGCTCAGGGCGTCTTCTAAAGTCGCTGGCCTCTTTAATCTCACTATCCGAACCATATTCTTCCGGAAGATTGTATAGGAATACGTTTAGAGCTGTATTGTTGTAAATTGCTAATTTAGCGCTAAGATTACTATCATCCGATATGTTCACTTTCGAAATTAATAATGATCGAATACTTTGAATACGGTTACAAAATCTTGAAAGTTTTCGCCAGATTTAATCTTTAAAGATTCTAATTCAATACTAATACACTTTTCGCGGGGTCTCTGAAATGTTGCGTTAGCAAATCTTTCAACTGAGACCACGACACAACATCCTCCCGTTCCGATAAGAGTGACGCCGCGTTATCTGTAAGCCTACTGGTTATAGAATGATAAACGTATAAATTTTGTTCTTCGTCACCCCTATACCTACGAATGACATATTCACATTTCCTCAAAACAAATTTAACTGTCTTTTGTCGCCATTAAAAGTGGAATAAGCCAGCATTTCTGTAGGAATGGGATTAATTACAACGGTCTGTCGTTCTGCTGCCATTGGTTGTTCCATCGTTATAGAGTAATGCACGAGTCAGAGGAGTCAGTTAGTATAGAGCGCTATTTTATGCAATAACACAAAATATAAGGTAGAACACACTAAAGCATATAAAATATAATTTATAAAATAAAAGTTTATTTAAAGTATAAAATGTGTAAAAGTTGTAAATGTAATGAAAAAAAAATTAAATGAAAGAAAACTGTATTATATCTCTAGCCTTTATAAACATATATTCTTTAATTATCAAGTAAAGCTTTAATTATATTTAATTTATTAATTTTATAAAAGTCTTATTTTAAAACGTTTAATAATCTCTGTGCGAAAGGGCAATCTGTGTCCCATTCTTATCACTGTTATGTTACGCCTACACTAATAGAGTGTCTATTACTAAATATATTTAATTGAAAACCAGATACGTTATAATGAGAGAAGTCCGATCTCAATAATAACAAATTTAAATAAAATGGAGGATAATAGTATCAAGGATGGTGAAAAGTTTTACTCACCAACCAGCCGCTATTCCCATGTCTCCGCTTCCTCGATGACAAATTTCTTTGGTTCTTGGATTTGCCTAACAGCTATTCGCGCTGCTGTCACGAATTCAGGCGAATTTGGACACCTGAATATTTCGAGAGACGGTACAGCCTTCACGAACAAATCCTACTGGCTGCGCCAGTCAAATTTCGGAAGTCGAAAGGAGTTTTAAAAACTAAAATACAATTAGATTACTATGTCCGACCGATTTGGAGGTGGCTTTAATAATGAACAATATTCAAAGAGTCCGTTTGTGCGCAGACATTCGACTCATCAATTAAGTACTAGGAACTTATATAGAAATGCTGACGCATTAGTTTTATTGCTTAGTCAATTATACGATATTATATATTTGAATATATTAATCTAAAACAGAGGGACGGGGTGTATCCATAACTACCTACTTATACTGATAGCAAAAATAAATTATTTGTTTGTATAAAACTAATTTTACGGATTTTATCGCGTTTAATTTGACTGATTTTCCATTAAATTAGTTTTATTCAATGTTTAGTATTCGTTCAAATATAAGAAATCATTAATCATTAATTTAATAGTATTAATTATTGCAAATAGCTTATTTTAAAATGCATTTTAAGTTTCCAAGCCAATTATCGCATTGGTTTAATGGCTAACAGTTCTTCTTCATCATCATATCACCGTAACCGTTAACTGCTATTGTGTGTATGTCCACACTTTGTAGGCACATTGGCGATCATAACACAGTATAGGTCACAGTACCTACGGACTTCCGCACTTTTGACGCTGCGCTCTTTTTCATCTGTGTATTCGATTTACCGCAACTCTCTAGTTGTCAGTGAAGTCAGATCATCCAACTCGAATGAATTGCCATCGAGCGTTGGAGTTGGAGGGTTTGTTGGACGGTCCCGGGTGCTGGCAATAACTGATTATAGTGCATGGTATTCATTTTTCAATGTTCTTAGTATTAAAGGCAGCCTCGTACCGGTAAGCGAAGTGTGGGGCGGCCCCCCACTAAATGGAGTAATGACCTGGTAAGACATGCAGGAAGTCGATGGATGCAAGTGACCGTGCTTTGTTGTATTCTTTGGGGGAGGCCTATGTTCAGCAGTGGACATGTGAAGGGCTGTAATGATGATGATAATGATGATGATCATCTTACTATTTATTCTAGCAGTACACGAATGTATTTTTTTGTGTAGACAGACATCTTCATTAGCGAAACTATTATACCGCCATCTATTAGTAGCCGTAAGATATAACTGGCATTTTTATGTGGTAAAGCCATGCTGCAGCTATATTATGGTTGTAGCACGAATGTGTCGATTCGACCACGAAAGGACCACGCTCTCACAGAATACCAGCGTAAAATAGCAGCTCAATGCTGTTGTGTTTGTATGGTGAATGTAGGGAAGCGGAGACTATTTTAACTGGAAACGAGGCATTTCACCTTAGTTCTCAGAGGTACCAACGCATCTGCATTATGATTCTTAATCGAGGATAGATATAGATATCTATGGGCCACGGCATCCACATACCATCAGGTGAACTGTGTGGTGTCGTTTATCATACTTATTCTTTAAAACAAATCCATAGCACCTACGAGACGCAATGAGGTGATTGATTTACTCTCCGCTACAACATGGCGACCATTTTTACCACAATTTTCCTGCGCCAAGTTATGTGTAAAGTTTCTAGTCTTTAGCTTATCGAAAAATTAGTTTAAAATTGATTACTACAATTGTACCGAACAGATAAACAGAGATGAAAGCGATTCAATAAAAACGTGGTACAAGAATGTTGCTATAACAAAAAAACACCAATTCGTTTTATGTACAAGAATTGTAGACCTACTACTTTCAAATTTTATAAGCATCCTCAATAGACCCCACATTGCCATGTTAACGAAGATCGTGAAGTAACAACGACGAGTGTTCGACATCATTTTCAAACAAGATAAAGTTCCAACAATTTTTTTAAATAAATTTCAACAGCAATGGATGTATTTAGATATGTAGATGTAGGTGGCGTAAGAACCATTACTATCCCATATCGTCCCGTGGGCGTCGCAAGAACCGACAGAGTGAACCAAAGTTAGAAATCGGCAGCAACGTCACCCTTATACCAACTTAAAATAAAAATAAAACTTCGGTTGCAAACCCGCTAGCCAAGCGTGGCAATTACAGCAAAATTATAAAACGATTTTTTGGAAGGCATATTTTTACCGTTACCGCAAATTAAAGCCCAATGCTGAACATGGGCCTTCCCCATAGATTGCTTCATAGTGAGGTTATTTGCTATAGTTGCCACGCTTGGCAACCGCAGTTTTATTTTTTATTTTTAGTCGTTATTAGGAAGGCGCTGCTGACCATTTTCTGATTTGTTTCCCTCTGTCACCTCTAACTACACCCACGGGATGATATAGGGTATTGGATGTTCCTATACCGCGTCCACACGATACGGGAGGCATAATATCTTTAGCAGTGAACTTTTCATAGGTTGTAATGAATAAAAGAATAAAAACTATTTCTTGGTGCGTTTAAACAACATCCCAGTCGGCGAGGAACAGTTTTGAATATATAACATCATTGTATAAATCCTCACAAAATAAACTTCGTGCTTAGCGGCTTTTCTCTGTGTTTCGCTTTTCTTTAAAAAGTGACAGATAAAATTTATTCGTAATTCGAACAATACTTATTTCAATACTGTGACTTGACAATTTATCGTGAAACGAGATTGTGACCAGAATTTATAACAGAGGCTGGAAACTTCGGATCGTCTCGGTTTTTCATTGTATAATATTATTTATATCTTTAGAAATATTTATTAGCTCAAATAAATGCCATTATGTTACTGTTTTCGTTTTGAAATCCTTTAATAACATTTTTGTACTTTAATAACATAGCTTTAATAACATAGTGTATAGAAACATTAAAGTCTCCGACTTTAGGAGCTTAAGTGGATGAGGAAATTACTTCATTATTTTTAGTTCCTTGAAGTCGCCATTTAGTGTATATTAAAAATCAATATTTTTAATTCTTTTAAGTAGACTTAGTTGTAACACATGGGTACGTCATGCTTTCTTAAGGTCTCTGCTTGCGGCAGCGTCGTATGACGTCCAGTTTTCCTCTTCCTCGCGTCGTCATACTTGTGAACAGTAGCTGCATGTGAGGGCTGGTCTGCTCGGGTTAGCTATACACAGACACAGATAAGCTTTAAATTTTTATCGTCCATTTTTGAGTAGCTAATAAAACATACTTCAGATACCGATAGGTATGTTATCGTTTTCCATTCTGTATATTATACTGTTACTATGTTATGATGTAATATTAACTTTAAAAGAAATGAGTACCTGCGGAGTTTCTTTAGGCGTTTCTTCTCTGCTCCCATTTCGAAAAGGGAGTAGATTTATTAAGTTTAACAAAAATGACATTTCACAAATTTCGGTCAAATAAATACCACATTTCATTTCACACAAGTAAAAGGTAACCACTAGAATTTCGCCTAAATAGTTCCATTGCAAATTTCACCGTCTCTTTTTCGACCCTTAGGGTAGGAATTTTTTTCTCCATATTTATATGTGACCACGCCTAAAGTGTAACTTATTTGTAATGTAATATAAACTCCGTTCGGAACGCAATCGGTGCCTCTCATTTGCTTTGGTTTGTTTTCAGTGCCTAGAAGATGGCAATGCAGTGGACGATATGAATGACAAGCTCGTGGAAACTGTCCATGCGGTCGGAGCTAAGTTTTGCAAGACCCGCCGCAGAAGAACACAAAAACTCTGCGATAACACTCTTAATCTCATGGCTGGTAGACGGGAAATGAAGGTGTAGTCTTCAGTAGATTTGATAGCATACAGACAACTGAATAGACAGATCTCCAAATGCATGCGGCGGGACTTATGCAACTTTAATACTGCTCGTACAGCACCTTCGCAATACTGACACGGTATCTAGAGACCACTTCTGAGTCACCATCCTTCTTAGAGGTTACATTGCTAGGCATTTGGGCTCCCTGTAACCCCAGAGGCCCTGTTTCTGGGAACACATCACATACATCATCAAGGGGAGAGCCGTGACGAGCGTCTTTGTGACGTTGTCTCCGAGTGGGATCGTGCAGTTATCACCTATTATGCCAGAATAGTCTCTAGGATCGACTAATAGCAAATAAAGTTTGAATGCTTTCGAGGCGTATCATTGGATTAGGGATGCAAGTTGTATAAAAAAATCGATATATCGATATCGATATTTATCGATTTAAGTCGATATCGATATTTATCGATTTAAGTCGATATCGATATTTATCGATTTGAGTCGAAATCGATATATCTAAATATCGGTCTGTAACGCCGATATATCGATATGTTATCGATATTTAATCTTCTTTTTTTAGAGCCTATATAAATCTAAAACGTCCTTTTAGTTGTATCAAACATTCATCGATTATGTAATTTCTGTAAATCAAAAATAAATCTGTGAAAAATCAATATATAAAATTATTAAATAAAAAATACCTTTTTTTATTGTTTTATCATAAATTTATTAAAAATTCATTAAACCCAGTATTTTGTACCGGCCGTTGAACTTAAAAACAATGTTCCCTCCGTGACCATGGGTGCTGTAAAGTACTCGAAACGTCGGGAATATAAAATAAGTTAATATGCGCGATAAAATCCGTAAAACTAGTTTTATTTAAAAACAATGTCTTTAATAACCTACTTCCATGTAGCCGGTTTTGGCTTTGAAGTATTGTGGCTCCTACCTTTGAAAAAAGGCGTTCAGAAGGCACGCTCGTTGCCAGATTTGGTGACTCATTGCCACTTTAAGCAGATTAGGATATATACCTTGCATCTCTTGCAAAATTTTGAGAACGTTTACTTTTAGAATGCTTACAGAAGCAGCAAGGTATAACATAAGCACGTCGTCGCCATCAGTTTTTTCTTTTTATTTGTGTTTGAGCCAGAGATTTATAGTGCTTCCAAAAGTCGAATTCACCTTTATCTTTATCCTCTGAAGATGTGGAGATTTTTGATTTTGGGCGGGTTCTTTCGATATTTTGTTTCGATATAGGTATTGAGTTTTTTTGATTTCGATATATCGATATCTGCGGTCTTTGATATCGATAAATATCGATATTTTGGTGCGTCGATATGCCTGGATGCCTAGTCTAAATTCTTGTAAAAAGGTTTTTAAGTAGTATACATAAAATTTAAACTGCTAACCGATGTTTTTTCTAAAACATTTGATGCTGTGGCGACTAACGCCAGTGTTCCTCAGGGGTCCGTTCTCTCCGCAACTCTTTTCCTGCTGCATATAAATGATCTGCTCATTCCCGGTATCCATGGGTATGCAGACGACAGCACAGTTGTGGAAAGATACCAACCAGGTGCCCGAGCCAGTCGGGATCAAATCCAGTCAGAAAGAGAGGCTATGGTTGGGCGTATGAGTCTCACACTACAGGAAGTCTCCGAATGGAGCGATGCCAATCTCGTGAGATTTAACGCCTCCAAAACACAAGCGTGTCTTTTCAAGATTTTTTAAGATTTTACTGCTTCATGGTATTTCCGAAGATAAGTCCGAGGATACATCTTCAATGGCTTCTAACCTTATAATGGACAAGCTCAAGATATCCAATGTGTCCAACACTTCTTTTAGCCGCTGCCATCGCATTGGACATCCAACAGAAAATAAACCAAGACCAGTTCTTGAAAAGTTCCGGGATGTCCCAGTTCATGATCAAGTTCGGTTCTCAAAAACAAAACTGAAAGGCGCAGGTGTCACTATGTCTGAATTCTTAACAAAGGATCGTCACAAGGCGTTCATGGTGGCTAGGCAGAAGTTTGGCATAAGTAACTGTTGGACTAGGGATGGTTATATTCATATTATTGCTTGTGACGGCTCGCGCCATCAAGTTGAATCCCTGGCTGAGCTCAAAGTCATCCCAGTAGCACCAATTGATGCTTCCCAAGCACAGACGGCAGTCGCTGGAAGAAGTAGATCCCCTGACAAAGTAGTTCAACGCTCCAAGAGGGTAGTGAAAAAATGATGGTGATTTGGAATATAAACTTTAGTTCTCTTTAATAAACTGTATGTATTGTCTATCACATTATGCTTTCCGTCAATATTTCAGTGTCTCTGCATTGTACTTTTTGCTAACCTGATTTCTTTTCCTTTCGTATCTGTTTATCAGTCAAATCTTAAGTGTTAAATAAGATTTAAGAGTTAATTAGTAAATTAGTCGGTACAATGTATCTCCATTATATAAAATTACTATGTTATATCTATCTACGCCACTTTGAACTTCAACTTTGTGTTTTTGTTTTGATTTTGTTGTTCTGAGTTAGATGGTAATCTATTTTAATAATATTTATTAGGTAATAACAATGTTTTGAGCACAGATTATAAAGATTGAAATGAGAGTTTAGATCACAGATTATAAAGTTTCGATTTAACACATTGAGTAAAGAGTATATAATCACTATGTTTTTTTACCTTAGAGTAATATCCTCTCGATACAGAGTATAATATATTCTTTGGTACTATCATGGTGATTTGACCCATACACTTGGAATATTACGCCAGTATATTCTAAGTCTATGCATTTGACCTCTCTTGCTCTATACTCCATGCTATCTTGGGAGTCTTAAGTGTTTTTGTTTTTTTCTTTTGTAAAGGAATCCATGCTCATGCTGCCTTGTCGGACGTGTATTTTGTTTTCAATATTAAGAGCATAAAAGTGGTTTTGACTTTAAGTTTTAATGTTTAATATATATACATATACTCGCAAATGTGTGTGTTCTAATATTTTAACCACAGAACATAATTCTATTTGATGTCTGAGTCGGTAATTTCAGTTAATTCTTATCATTGAGTACCATGTGTTATATGTATTTTTTTTTTCTTTATTCAATTAAATATGATCTGCAACAAACATAATTTTTAATTTTAAATATTTGCATTTCTATTCTATTAATGCTGGTACATAATAAATGTAATTAAAAGTATATATTTGTAGTTTATAATTTTTATCTGTTTGTAGTTACTAGTATTTTTTTAATAGTTTATAGTTATTTGTATTTTTTTCTTGTTGTAAAAGATAACATGTCTTTTGGTGAAAGTGATCATAATCAAAGCTCCTCTTCTTTCATTTCAGCACCCGATGTACTAAGTAATGACGACAGTTTTGAGAGCATTCCTTAATTAAAATATAGTCTTGACTCCCATTTTTCTCAAGCTCTAAAAAACTTCAATATACATACATAGTTCACATAAATGCACAGAGTATTCCGGCTCATTATCCCGATATGTTAGTTAGCTTTGTAAGTGATAACGTTCATGCAATTCTCGTTTCGGAGTCATGGTTAAAGCCATGTTTTCCATCCATATCCTATTCCATTCCAGGATTCCAGTTAATATGCAACGACCGAACTGCGCGGGGTGGTGGTGGTGTTGCCATTTACCTTCGTGCGCATATACGTTTTTCTATTGTTCGTTTATCATCTCAATTTCTAGCTGAGAACGAAGCGGAATACTTAATTATTTATTGAAGTACTTCTTTCGCACAACCAATTACTTCTCGAAGTTTTTTATAGTCACAGTTGACTATTTTACTACATTGGATAACCTTCTTGAAGAACTAACTCCATTATATATACATACAGTGCTAATGGGCGATTTTAATACTTGCCTTCTTAAGACTGATGCCTGATCTATTCGGCTTAAGTCCCTTATAGATGCAGCCAATTTAAGTATTCTTCCTCTTTCTGAAACTCATTTTTTTCCTAACTGTATCCCATCCCTCCTTGATTTGGTTATCGTTTCTTCTCTCGACCATGTTGATAAATTTGGTCAATGTGCTGCCAACGCCTTTTCCTATCATGACCTCCTGTTTCTATCTTATAAAAAAAGAACACCAAAAGCCAAATCTAGGATACTTCTGCAGCGTAATTTTGAGGAAATGGATTTGGAAAAGCTACAAAAAGACACTGCCAATATGGACTGAAGTGTTATGACAAAGGCTTGCTCTGTTGACGAACAGGTAGCATTGTTGAATTCACTTCTTGTTCAACTCTATGATACACATGCTCCTGTTTGTCCAGTGCGAATACGTCATCCTCCAGCCCCGCGGTTGATTGAAGATCTTAAAAGATTGGTAGGTAGGAAGAATAACGCAAAGTCGAGTTACAGGTCAAAACCAAAGAATGACAGGATCCGGGAGAAGTACAGACTCCTGCGGAATCAATGCAACAAGATGTTTAGAGATTTACGACACCGCCATATCCATAAATCAGTATAAAGCGAAGATCCATGTCGTGTTTGGAACTTTTTAAGGTCTATAGGAGTTGGGAAAACTAGTTCATGCCCTATACCAAATAACATCGATTTATATTTGCTTAATCAGCATTTTTCTTCTGTTTCTTGCTTAGATAATATGACAAAATCAACAAAACTTACTCAAGTTTCATCGTTTCCCACTCCTGACTTTTCCGCATTTGTGTTTAGCCAATTTGCAGATTGTGATGTTAGGAAACACATTCTCTCTATCCATTTTCATGCTGTCGGAAGTGATGACGTCAGTCGTAAAATGATCATTCGTTGTTAGATTTTTTAACACCTATTATAACCTATATCTTAAACTTTTCCATATTCTCATCTTCTTTCCTTAACCAATGGAAGGACGCCCAAATCTTACCTATACCCAAAAAAACAAATCCTTCAAGTTTTTCTGAATATAGTCCTATTTCGAAAAAAAAAATTGAAAATCACGGATGACATTCGCCACGGTATGGAAAATCATCAAGTCACGTTATTGGTGTTGCTGGATTTCAGCAATGCCTTCAATACTGTTGATCATAACATCCTGTTAGGGATACTGCGTTCTCTTAACATATCTCCAACTGCAATTTCCCGGTTTCATAGTTATTTGTATAGGCGCAGACAACGTATTCGTGTCCAAGATAGACTTTCTTCGTGGCTTGATACAGTAGCTGGTGTTCCACAAGGTGGCATCTTATCTCCTCTTTTATTCGCAATCTTTATTAATACGATTAAATCCCAAATATCTTCTCTCTACAACTTGTTAGATGATCTCCAAATATACTTACAAACAACCATTGAAGATCTTCCCAAAGCAGTGGAATGTATCAATAAGGATCTATCATGTATTCTCGACTGGAGTCGTTCTTATGGGTTAACAGTGAACCCTTTAAAATCCCAAACCATAATTATTGGGAGTTCAAGAATGATTTACAAAATAAAAAAATGTCAACTTCAACCCGTTATATTTAATGGAGTTCCTATCCCTTATAATGACATTGTCAAAAATTTAGGTATCCTTTTGGATTCCAGTCTTTCTTGGACTCTCCAAATTAATGCAGTGAGCCGTAAAATGTTTGCAGCATATGCTTCACTCCGGAGGCTTAACTACTTTTTACAAATTGCCACCAAAATGACGCTTGCACAATCTTTACTACTCCCTACCCTCGACTTTGCTGACAATTGTTACCTTGATATCACCGAGGAGCAACTTAACAAAGTTGAGCGACTCCAAAATCTCTGTATACGGTTCATATTTGGGCTTCGTAAATATGACCATGTCTCAGAATACCGCACTAACCTCAAGTGACTCCCAATCCGTCTTCGTCGGAATACTCATATACTTTCTGCTCTCTACTGCATCATATTTAATATATCAAGTCCTTCCTATCTAAAAGAACGTTTTATATTGCTCAGCTCCTGTCATAATTTTTCCTTACGAGCCAAAGAAAATCTTTCCCTGTAATGTCCTGTGCACTCCTCGACTTATTATGATAAATCATTTTCTGTTCTTGGAGTAAGACTTTGGAACTCCTTACCGCAATCAATTAAAAGTGCTCGATCCTTAAATGTGTTCCAGAAACAGGTTAAGGAATACTATTTGTCTCTCTAACCCTTTAATTATGGTCATTGATCTACCTGAAGAATGTTATCTTTATAATGCATAAGTTTGTATCTTTGTTTTTTTTATTTGTTTTTATTTTTTTATTTTAGTGCACCCTACCCATTGTTCTTTTTCTTATTTTTATTTATTTCTTCTTTTGGGTTGTCTGGAAGACATTGCCATGTAGCAATAAGACCGCCCTTTGTATTTCCCTCAATAGTTGTTTATTTTTCTTTTGATATTTTTATCTTTTCTTGGTGTACAATAAAGAGTATTGTATTGTATTGTATTGTATTGTACGTGCATTCAGAGGCACGGCGGTGATTATCGCCAACTTTTTGAAAAACTCAACAACTGATTTTGGCCCGACCCGGGATTATGTACGTGGTATACGTGGTGGAGTCACGCTGCAGCTATATTAAATAAATAAATCTGTGTAGACAACCGGAGACCTTTTTTAATGGAAACGATGAATTCCATCTCGATCCTTATGGGTGAAAACGGATCTGCTTTTTGATTCTAAATCGAGGATAAATGTAGATGTCTATGGGCTACAACATCCACTTACCATAAGGTGTACTGTGTGCGCGTTTGTCACCCTTATTCCATATAAAAAAAAAGATTAGAACCCACGACGACAACATGCTTAGCAGTCGCGCTTACGACCACTGGACCTACGAGTACAAAGCAATAACAAAATGCAAATATGTAGAAATATTCAAAACGTGGAAACCTAAATGAAGATGGAAAGCTCCAGTACTCTTATTGTGCTCACTTAACACTACGTTACCAGCGCAGTGATCTGAAGCGCATTACGTAATCACACGCGTAGGGCATTACTGTGCCGAGTAATAAAATAAGGTGTGTTTTTTTATTTTATGTAACATTTTTAAATGAAATAGGGGGGAGCCTACTTAGCTGATCCAAGGTGAAGGTCTGGTCTAAGGTAGCACTTCCGAAAGGGCTTGGCGACACCATTTCTGGATGGACGTAATGGTATCCTTTCCCCAATGTTCACTGCAGACGAGGTGGAGTCGCGGGGCAAGAGAAGATGTTGGTGCATATGATTAAAATTTTATTTTGCGGACATCCACACATTTAAAGACACTAACAGCAGCTATAAGTAAATATATAAAAATACAAGCCAGGAGCACGCTTTTGCCCTACATGTGTAATGGAGTGTTAATGTCTCTATAAAAAGGCAGGGGTTGCACTCAGATTGCATATCTCACTCTGTTAGAAGCTCTCTTTGAGTAATTATAGTTCAAGTGACAAAAAATAAAAAAATGCAAATTAAATTCAATTTTGATTATTGCAGTAATAAAAATTTGAAACCCGTTTAACAGACAATTCCAAATCCAGTAAAGTCCTAATAAAATAAATTACTTTTATGCAAAACAGATCGGTCAGGCCCTGCATAAATATTTACTTTCCTAATTGAAAAATTAAGTCCCCAAATCTCGTTAATTTTGTGTGATTATGTAGATTAGATTAACAGATTTGATACTGCCCACAATTTTCGATCATTTTTACAGGTACAAAATTGAAGACTTGACAATTTTAAAAACAAAAAACCCTATAACGTGCAATTGAAGAAAAGAGGTAAGTAGGTGAATGAATAGTACGAATAATACATACAAAATCTTCTGGAGTTCAAGATGCTATAGTTGGAAGCCTTGTTGCTAAAAGTTGCCACTATATTATCGATTAAGAGTAATCCTTACTTTAAGAATATTGACGACTCTCCGGGAACCGGGATCCCTTGAATACGCTGATTGTGACCACCGTGAGTTTTTAGTCGATAGGAATCTGGCATAACCTTCCTATTGCCCACAGCAGCAGAAGGTATTCATGGGTATTTCCCCACAAAAAATAATGATAACGACAAAGCTTAAATAATTTTATTCAAGGACTCAACGCAATCAACAGACTGATTTTGAATTTTTATAGTTTTAATATTTTAATACTTTTTTTCTAAAAATAAACTGTTTACCTGTTATTCAGAGAGGTATCCCTGGTTATAGGTATTCAGAGAGGCGATTTTAGGTATTAAATTAACTTAATAAAAAATATAAAACATGAATGAAATGAAATTTGATTTTTTTTATTGCTCTATGTCATTGAAGCAGTAATATCCATAACCTTATCTTACCTGAGAGTATCGTATAGTATTGTAGAGAGCTGCCTATATGACCCTGATTACCAATGGTGGTGACAACCAAATTCATGTTAGAGCTATGATTACAGATCGGTCAAGCGTGACGGTTATTAGAAGTTCTCTAAACTATAAAAACAGGTAATATTTAACCGTGGACTTTAGCGTCTGATCAAATAGGTGAACGTAAATAAAAAATACGCCTCGAATATAGAACAACCTCGCTTTTTAAAACTCGATTAAAAAGACATCAATGCTTAGTTGTTTACTAGTATAAATCAATGTTCGTGTCAAAATAGGTTTCTTAATTTATCAGAAAGAATAACAAAAGTTCCTCAATTCTACAAGCACAAACGTCCACTTATACAATTAATCTTTTACAACAAATGTTCTATAGCCAGTAATTTACCGGCTTCCGATTGATTTACGTTCTCAGCTGCAAAACTAAATTAAGCCACAGAATTGCGCTTGCTACACAGAATCTTCTAACTATTTAAAACAGGTAAAAATATTCTAGATTCCCTTATATGTTTTTGATTGTTTTTAAGTACCATTTAGGCAGCGTCTGAGAATTACTCTCTTACTTATGAGTTTTGACGGAGATGATATACCCCATAGATTGTAAATAAAGTGGCTCACTTTCCTTCTCTTCAAAGAGTAATGCAGCAGTGAGTGCACAACTGTTTGGCAGCAGAAATATGAAAAAAGGTGGTAGCAAACTACACGGACTCCTAGGCAGAAAGAGACTCCTACCAATTTGTTATCTTTATATATAATAAATCTGTAGAGAAGTTGTGTCTGTAATTCTAATATTTCCTGGAATAAACAAGTCCAGGGGACTGAATAAAGAATATTGAAGCCAATCTAGTGGTTATAAAGAATTTATTTCAGTCTGTCTGTCTTTTTGTCTCATATAATAGATCTGTAGAAAAGTCGTATTTATAATTCTAATATTTCCTAGAAAAATCAAGTCCAGGTGACTAAATAAAGAATAGTGAAGCCAAACTAGTGGTTTTGAGAATTATTATGAGTTGTTTTTGTTTTGTTTTTCTGTCTGAATATTCACGATTCACGCTATAAACCAAACATATGTCCATGCAATTTTATATGTAGGTAGTTAGTTATTGACCCAAGGCAACTTTACTTTTTATCCAATCATGGAACTTCAAAAAGGAGGGCTCTATTTTTTCCTTCCTTTAGAAGTTAATTTTTATATCTAATTGTTATTATGAATTCTATATTATTATAAGGTAATGTTCTTTCAAATGTATAATATATTTATAAATAAAGTTTAAAATAAGTTTATTACCGTTTCATAATAATTAGAAACTACTTTGTCAATCATATTATGTAAGTAATTACAAACACTAAAGACATTTGACATTTTATATAGATGTCATATTATTGGTACATCTTTGTCCAATGGTTACACGTGTATTATCTATGGGTGACACTTTGCATTAACCAAATACAAACATTGTTTTTCGCATAATATTTTATTATTAATTTGCCTATTAGGAGGAAAACTGTTGATTTAAAAAAATTGTAAAAAAAATGTTTGTACCGTATCGTAAATAACTTTTATTAACTGACGTAGTAACCTCACAGAAACTTATTGATAATTAAAATATTTACAAACTAGGAAGACAATCCCTCATAGTATAGCAATGGAGCATCACAAAAACTCATGTCATAGCAAAGTATGCGATGATATGAGTTATTGTAAGTCAATTAAATTAAATTTCAAGCAAAGTAAGAAATCAAAAAATCTATCTAGTCGCCTAGTCGTATTATTTTACAAACGAAACCGAGTAATTGAATTTCGACAGAATAGAATGGAATATTTTTTTATTCAATATAGATTACATGTGTAATTCTTATTGAAAGTCATTCTTTACTTTACCACTGGTTCCAAAAAAACCTCTGTCCTGGGAAGAACCAGCAAGAAACCCAGCGGGACTTTTTTTAAAACTAAATTTTATATTAATGGTTGTACAAACTATTTAAGTACAAAATTTATTTTAGAAACTGCTTGGAGGCGACCACCTCATTCCCAGGAGTTATTATCAACCATGTATTCATTTATACTGTTATAACCCTTTTTATACAGTTTCAGCTTAACAAAACATTTAAACTTAGTAATAGAGAGAGCCTGTACACTTTCCGGGACCTTGTTGTAATAGCGTATACATTGCCCCAAGAATGGATTACTGACTCTGTGGAGTCGAGAAACTGGTATCACTAGCTTGTGTTTGTTCCTAGTGTTTACAGAATGTATATCACTTTTTTTACTAAAACTGCCTTTGTTTTTGTGAACATACATTAAATTTTCGTAAATATATTGAGAGGCCAAAGTTAATATATTTATTTCTTTAAATTTATCTCTAAGAGACTCTCTCGTTTTTAGGTTGTAAATAGCTCTAATGGCTCTCTTCTGTAAAACAAAAATAATTTCTGAATCAGCCGTATTTCCCCATAGCAAAATCCCATAAGACATTATGCTATGGAAATAACTGAAATAAACTAATTTAGCTGTCTCGACACTAGTGAGACCTCTAATCTTTTTTACAGCATAGGCTGCAGAACTTAATCTGCTTGCTAGTTTGGATATATGGGGGCCCCACTGAAGCTTTGCGTTGAGAGTGATGCCAAGGAAAACAGTAGATTCAACAGGGCTCAGTTCTTCCCCATTTAAAAACACATTGGTACCCAGATTTTTAACATTCGTTGTTGTAAATTTAATACATTTAGTTTTATTTCCGTTTAAATGTAGATTATTAACGTTAAACCAATGCACTAATTTTGATATAGCATTATTCACTTCGTCATATTTAAATGATTGACGTTTAAGTTTAAAAATCAAGGAAGTATCATCAGCAAATAAACTTAACTAACACAAATAAAATAACACTTTTGACAACTCAATTATGACAATATCGTTTTTAATATTTGCCTAAGTGAGGCATAATATTGTAAGGCAACTTATAGAGGTATAACTATGTAGAGGTCAGTGTGAGGCATTCAGTTTATCCTAATGACGTCATTTGGAGGTGAAGTGAATGCCAATTAATTGCAAGCATTTTTAATAAATTAAATGTCATCCCTTAATAGTGTTTATAAATGATCAATTTTTTAATTTTCTTTAAAAACCGAATTGCCACGTTTGCAAAATTACTAAATAAACTGTTATACTGGATACTGTGTACGCAAAATTGTGTTTAAGAGAGAAGTTCTTTAGTTGAATGTATTCAGTGTCTATGGGTATTTTTTTTTATAGAATGAGGGTGACAAACGAGCACACAGTCCACCTGATGGTAAGTGGTTGCTGTGGCCCATAGACATTTACATCTATCTTCGTTTGCGAATTTAAATGCAGATGCAATGTCAGCCGTGAGGACTAAGATAGAATGCCTCTTACCTCCTCCTCACCTGTACTAATGGGTGTCCCTCAGGGCTCGATTCTCGGCCCATTCCTATTTCTGGTATATCGGGTGTCCGGTAATGAATGGATAACCTTGAAATGTCTTATAGTACAACTTATGGCCGTTCTGAAAAAAATACGAAACATAATATATCAAAAGTAGTACCTTTGATATATTTTTTTAAAGAAAAGTCGATTTTTTCTATCTTATTTTACTGTCTTGAACACTATGACCAAAAATGAATGATTTCTATTGGTTTTTTGTTGTTTTATTATTATACACTAACTGTGCTGATAGACAAAAAGTAAACAGTATGAATAGCTTTTGCAGTTTTTATTTAAAAAATTCGCAAATTAATTTATTTCTGAAAAACATGCAAAAAATATTATTTAAGCGAAGTTCAAACCTCTTGGGTATGAAAAAAATGTATGAATGTATGGGTGACCAATAATTTTACAATAATGTCGGTTTCATGTAAATTTTATAATGGTATAATTCATAAATGTATCTTCCATAAATAGTGACTTATTGCCATTAATGTAGAAAAGGAGAAAATTTGACTAAGTAACAAAATTTGTAATATGGGAACATTTTTTAAATCGAATTGTGTCTGATCATTGGGGATTAATAAAATCGTATTGGCTGCAAAATGAAGGTTGTCCTGCGCATTATGCTGTTCCGGTTCGTGCATATTTAAATAGCAGATACCCAAATAGATGGATCGGACGTCTAGGGCCAATTTTGTGGCCTCCACGTTCACCGGATCTAATTCCATTGGATTTTTTTTCTAGGGCTGTCTGAAAGAGGAAGTATACTGTAAGCCTGTGCGGTCTTTGAACGAATTACGCAGTCGTGTCAGAGCAGCCGCATCAAAAATATGCGAGCGACGGTACACAAGACTGCTCAGAAGATCATTTATCCGAAGATGCAGGGCATGCATAAGAGTGGGAGGCAAACAATTTGAACATTTTTTGTAAATTAATGAAAAATAAAATATTTTAATTTTAAATGTTGTTTTTTATTAATCCCCAATGATCAGACACAATTCAATTTAAAATATGTTCCATATACAAATTTTGTTACTTAGTCAAATTTTCTCCTTTTCTACATTAATGGCAATAAGTCACTATTTATGGAAGATACATTTATGAATTATACCATTATAAAATCTACATGAAATGGAAATTATTGTAAAATTATTGGTCACCCATACATTCATACATTTTTTTCATACCCAAGAGGTTTGAACTTCGCTTAAATAATATTTTTTGCATGTTTTTCAGAAATAAATTAATTTGCGAATTTTTTAAATAAAAACTGCAAAAGCTATTCATACTGTTTACTTTTTATCTATCAGCACAGTTAGTGTATAATAATAAAACAACAAAAAACCAATAGAAATCATTCATTTTTGGTCATAGTGTTCAAGACAGTAAAATAAGATAGAAAAAATCGACTTTTCTTTAAAAAAATATATCAAAGGTACTACTTTTGATATATTATGTTTCGTATTTTTTTCAGAACGGCCATAAGTTGTACTATAAGACATTTCAAGGTTATCCATTCATTACCGGACACCCGATATACCAGAAATAGGAATGGGCCGAGAATCGAGCCCTGAGGGACACCCATTAGTACAGGTGAGGAGGAGGTAAGAGGCATTCTATCTTAGTCCTCACGGCTGACATTGCATCTGCATTTAAATTCGCAAACGAAGATAGATGTAAATGTCTATGGGCCACAGCAACCACTTACCATCAGGTGGACTGTGTGCTCGTTTGTCACCCTCATTCTATAAAAAAAAATACCCATAGACACTGAATACATTCAACTAAAGAACTTCTCTCTTAAACACAATTTTGCGTACACAGTATCCAGTATAACAGTTTATTTAGTAATTTTGCAAACGTGGCAATTCGGTTTTTAAAGAAAATTAAAAAATTGATCATTTATAAACACTATTAAGGGATGACATTTAATTTATTAAAAATGCTTGCAATTAATTGGCATTCACTTCACCTCCAAATGACGTCATTAGGATAAACTGAATGCCTCACACTGACCTCTACATAGTTATACCTCTATAAGTTGCCTTACAATATTATGCCTCACTTAGGCAAATATTAAAAACGGTATTGTCATAATTGAGTTGTCAAAAGTGTTATTTTATTTGTGTTAGTTAAGTTTATTTGCTGATGATACTTCCTTGATTTTCAAACTTAAACGTCAATCATTTAAATACGACGAAGTGAATAATGCTATATCAAAATTAGTGCATTGGTTTAACGTTAATAATCTACATTTAAACGGAAATAAAACTAAATGTATTAAATTTACAACAACGAATGTTAAAAATCTGGGTCCCAATGTGTTTTTAAATGGGGAAGAACTGAGCCCTGTTGAATCTACTGTTTTCCTTGTCATCACTCTCAACGCAAAGCTTCAGTGGGGCCCCCATATATCCAAACTAGCAAGCAGACTAAGTTCTGCAGCCTATGCTGTAAAAAAGATTAGAGGTCTCACTAGTGTCGAGACAGCTAAACTAGTTTATTTCAGTTATTTCCATAGCATAATGTCTTATGGGATTTTGCTATGGGGAAATGCGGCTGATTCAGAAACTATTTTTGTTTTACAGAAGAGGGCCATTAGAGCTATTTACAACCTAAAACCGAGAGTCTTTTAGAGATAAATTTAAAGAAATAAATATATTAACTTTGGCCTCTCAGTATATTTACGAAAATTTAATGTATGTTCACAAAAACAAAGGTAGTTTTAGTAAAAAAAGTGATATACATTCTGTAAACACTAGGAACAAACACAAGCTAGTGATACCAGTTTCTCGACTCCACAGAGTCAGTAATTCATTCTTGGGGCAATGTATACGCTATTACAACAAGGTCCCGGAAAGTGTACAGGCTCTCTCTAATACCAAGTTAAAATTTTTTGTTAAGCTGAAACTGTATAAAAAGGGTTATTATAGTATAAATGAATACATGATTGATAATAACCTCTGGGAATGAGGTGGTCGCTACCAAGCAGTTTCTAAAATAAATTTTGTACTTAAATAGTTTGTACAACCATTAATGTAAAATATGCTTTAAAAAAAAGTCCTGCTGGGTTTCTTGCTGGTTCTTCCCAGGACAGAGGTTTTTTTTTCGAACCAGTGGTAAAGTAAAAAACGACTTTCAATAAGAATTACACATGTAATCTATATTGAATAAAAAAACATTCTATTCTATTCTATTCTATTCTATTCTATTCTTTTCTTTTCCAGTAAAAAGGGTCTCCGGTTCTCTACACTCACCATACGAAACACAGCAGCATTAAGCTGCTATTTTACGCTGGTATTCTGTGAGAGCGTGGTCCTTCCCCGGTCAAGCCGACCCATTCGTGCTACAACTATACTATTAATATAGCTGCAGCATGGCTCTACCACGTAGAAAATAGGGTATAAATTTATCCGTTGTAAATAATTGAAAATAAAGTGTACTCTGAGATCTTTATATCTATGTTCGTAGCATCGTTGGATGACTAATTACTAGGTATAATGTAGTCCACAATCGTGCAAAAGATTCTTTTCAGTTTTTATGCATTATGTCTAAACAAATATGACAGCCATGTAGCTCCCGTAATATTTTGAGGCACGAGAGCAAAACGTGTAGGATCCCGCGAGGACCAATGCAACTGGTATAGGGAATGTTATATGCTGATTTACCACGTGTTCGCCGGCCTGAGAAGTTAAAAAAAAAGTTCTCTCACGTTTTCCGTAAATAGAACTAAATTTATGCAATTTTGATGTCTAGTCAAACGAAAAAAAATATCAGTAAATATTTTATGGTGCCAATCAACATTCAACATTCAATGGGGGCATATTTGATTCATAAGGATACATAGAAAGACATTCCTTATATAAAGGTAGGTGTTGCTAGACGTAAATTTCACACTCGAAAAATAAATTCTACTTATGCATATTAATAGAATTCTAAAAAACTCACTTCTGTATTCCTGTACAATATTATAACTACGCCAAATACCAATCATCTACGTTCAGTGGTCTCTATTTCTGTATGTCACAATTCTGTATTTTGCTAGTATTGTCAAGGAGCAGTATTAATGATGTTTCTAGATTGAAGCCCATGTGAGCGAAGCCGTGGGTAAACAGAAGTTTCTTAATAAAATCATAAGTTCTAGAGAATAAAAACAATGTATCTCTTTCATGCAATACTTTGCATTTTTCTTAAAATTTACTAAGTCTCCATCATAAACTAGACTGAGGTAAAAACAATTCACACGACGAGTGTTTGTCGGAACTTATTAATTATGCCAGTGTTTTCAATGAAAGGACTCTTACAGACTTTATTGACAGTCTTGCATCAGTCTTGCTATGTGTATTAATAATAATGATACTTTCATATCAGCTTCGAAAAGTAAGTGAGTTCGAATCAAAGACGAAATTGGACTCTAATAAGATAGTTGAAATTTTTGAAATGAAATTTATTTAACATACATTACATCATTATAGTTAAAATAGTAAAAGTTACTGATTAAATAGTTAAATAGTATGTTAACATATTATTTAAAAGACTAGCACATAAGGATTTGGGAATTCTCGACAATTTCAAAGTCCCGGGATACGAGACAGCCTACAATCAAAGTCCCAGAATTCCCGGGACATCGAGACTTTTAAGAAAAAACTTTTTTTTGTGAACTTTGATTTTAAGAGAGGTAAGCCTTTTTTGAAGAATTTTAATTGAGTTAATTTCTGGTGAAACGTATTAAAAAAAGGCAATTTTTTGTTAAAATCAACATTTATTAAACAGAAAATTTAATCTTAAACTTTAACGTTAATTTCAATCTCAATAATTGCTTTGTTTATTTCTTTAAATCACACACAGATTCACTTTTAAGCAGTTAAATCTTACTAGTTATAAAATGAACTTAGTTAAAAATCATACGAATTCTTAATAACTACTATTATGTAGTAATTCTAGTATCTAATCAAAAAAGTAATAAATAATAAAGCTGATTTAATAAAATAGGCTTTTAAAAAAATCAGAGCGTCAACAGCTTTGTCCGACAATCTGTTTCTGATTTTTGTAATAATTAACAATTTCGACAATCTTGTCTCGTCTCGAGTCTCAACCCGCAAGTCCCTGGACTCGAGACAACTGAAATTACGAAAAGTCCAGGGACTTCGAGACACGAGACGTCCCGGGACCCAAACTATATATATATTAAGTTGACAAACGATTCAAAGAAAATTCAAACTAAAATGCATAAGTGAATGCAATGCTTCTCGGTGGTAGAAACAAAAAGTTTTCCTTGAAGTTTGAACCTTTATTAAATTTGTAGTCGTACTTAAACGTTTTACGTGATAGAGCCATGCCATAGTGAAATATCATATAATTTAAACGTGGTAGTGCCAAGCTGCAAATTTAATATGGATGTAGCATGAATGGGTCGTCTCAACCGCGGAAAGACCACGCGCTCACAGAATACTAGTGTAAAATAGCAGTTTAATTCTTCTTTGTTTCGTATGGTGCGTTTGAAGAACGAAAGACCCTTTTTACTGGAAACGAGGCATTTCATCTTAGTCTTAGTCGCATTTGCATTAAGATTCGAATCTAATCAAGTATTGATGTACATGTCTATGGGCCACAGCATCCACTAAACTTAAGAACTGGATTGTGTACTCGCTTGTCACCCGTATTCTTTAAAAAAATATCGCTGCAATGCGAATGGGTCAACTTAAACAGTGCCACTCTCGTATATAATATCAATGTAAAATAGCAACATAATTCTGCTATTTCGTATGGTAAGTGAAATCCATCTTTGTCTTCAAGTGTGATGACACATCTTTATTTTGGTTTTATATAGTGGTTAGGTTATAGCATTCACTTCACATCATTTTCCTTGGAGTCTGTCTAGATAGGTACCACCCTTTAACCTATTTCTGCCGCCAAGCAGCAGTGTGTGCACTGCTGTTTTCCAGTCTAAACTGTATAGAGAGCCAGTATAATAACAGCCTGTGAGGCATGGAAGTCTTGGTCTTAATCCTCTAACAATGCGTGTGTCGCTTTCTTCTTTAAGTTGATTGCAGGTTTCCATGGACTGTAGTAGCCACTTACCATCAAGTGGACTCTGGGTTCATTTGTCACTCTCGTTTTGAACAAAATGAAAAGGCTGTATGCTGATATGTAATCCTAGATTACTTCTATACAAAAACACATACAATTTTCATGTGAAAATAATATCAAACAAAGACAGATAGATGTAGGTGGTATTCTTCGTCATTAATGAATGTGTAGTGTAGTAGTGGTTAAAACTATGTTAATCTTATATAAGTCACTAAAAGCATGAAAGCATTGGAATTCTCTTCCAAGAAAGCAATTACGGTGCACTTCTTTACAAGTCGTAATATTTCATATAAAAGTTACAAAGAACAAAAAAGTGATACAGCAAATTTGCTCATTTAGCTGTCGCGTTACTCGAAAAGGATTCACAAAACTTTAAATAGACAAACGGACACACCGTTTACCTGATGGTAAGTGGATGCTGTGGTCCATAAACATCTATTAGATGTAGGTGTTAGTATTAATAAAGCAAATTGTTATTTAAAAAAAAACGTTACCTCTACACAAGGAATATTTCCTATATTGTGGAGGGCAAATGCTTAGCCATTACGCTATCGTGTCGACATTTAACCTTGATTAAGAATCGGACTGCGGATCCATTGTCACCCATAAGTATTATGTTGAAATTTCTCGTTACCAATGATAAGGGTCGGAGACAGCAACTTTCGATACAAGACACAGCAATAATGTGTTGCCATTCTACGTTTGTATCTGTGCGAACGTGGTCTTTTAGCGTCAATCTATTCGTGCTTCAGCAATTTACAGCGTCAGTATGGCTCGACAACGTAATAGGTAATTATTTTTACTTCTTTGATAAACATTTACTTTTTCCAACGTCATTTTTAGGGTTTCGTACCTCAAAAGGAAAAAGCAGAACGATTATAGGATCTTATACGTCCGTCCGTCTGTTCGTTTGATAAGACATTTTTTCTTAGAAACGGGTAGAGGTATCTGGGTTGTTAAAGTTGGTTGTCAAATTAATGTCAAAATATGTTGGGTCCATCAGAGGTGTAAAAAATTACGCTTCTATGTGAACGCAATTAAAGATGCGGCCATTTATGTAACATAATATTTTAATTCCCGTTGACCTAGAACCATAAAATTTGGCAAGAAGCTAAGTCTCACAGCACAAGCAAAGTGAAAAATTCCGAAATTCGTTAATTTCTAGTTATATCATGTTAAAAAAAAATCATTCGCAGTTGGAGCAAAGACCGTTATGTAGAGCAATGTATGGGAGAATATTCATTTTCAAGACAAAGGTGGCTTGTCCTTCAATTCGACTTAACTCGACTCGACTTGACGGTTCCGTGACGCAGTGGTTTGACACTGAGTTACGGCGCTAAGGGCCGCAAGTTCGAATCCCGCACGGAACAATTATAAGTATGGCCTACAAATAATAGTTCAAGGTCTGGATGTTTGTCCTTGTGCAATTTAGAGAAAATCTTAGTGTGGGGGCTAATTTAAAAAAAATACTTTTCGCTAGAGCAATGTTTGGGTCTCTACCTCAATTGGCAATTATACAAATTCATTCTAAGTATGTTTCACTCATTTTTTACGTATTTTTACCGGGTATTTTTATTGATTCTTTAACTTTTTCTTCATCAGACCGTAAAAGTCCACAACTGGACATCCGTATCTTCGGTTATAAGGCGATTTGCCTTAATCATCACGCTTGGCAGATACATTTGACGCCGTTTCTCGTCAATAGTCGAGGTATTTTATGTCTAGCATAAGGGATGGTTTCAACGCCATCTATCGGAAGCTACAAGATCTTTTGGCATATCCCCATTTTTACTTATTGTAAACCAGCGCTTGATTATATTCGCCTTTTACGACACCATCAGGACAAAATGAGTATATAGATTTTCTTACGCCGCAACTAAACGATAAACTTGCAACTAAGTATATCTTAATGATTATTATTAAAATATTTAAACACAAACAAAATATAATATAAATCTGAATGAAAACAACAAAGCCAATGAAACCAACCCCAAAACAACGATTCTCAGCATTCCACTTTACATTTTCCTTAACTCTCGAAATGAGAAATGTATCAGGAATTGAAAAAATACTTATTTCAATTCCGTGATTTTACAATTTATTACCAAACACGCCTCGAACGAAAAACTTATTCAAGAATCTGAAATGTTTGAATTACATTTTCTTGGATTTTTTATATTTTAAGCAAAAAAATATATGCAATTTATTCGTAACCTTCCTTAATTCATAATATCCCGGTTTGATCCCCACTCGCAACACTAAAATATTATGATTAACAAGTGCGGTTTTACTATATTTGCTAGCCGGTGCACAAAAACATCGAAAGAAATAAAACTAGTTTTTATCGCGTACATTAACTTATTTTATGTTTAATGATTACTTATGTTTACGCGAACACTACACATTTAAATAAACCTGGTTTTACGGATTTTATCGCGTATATTATTATCGCGAAAATTACCGTACGAAGAAATTATCTGTACCTAGTGTCGTGGATTGTTAATTTAAAAACAATATGCGGAAAGAAGATTTGGATGCGATACGTCAAGACATTTTGTCTATGTTACGTCGAAGTTCAATGCTGAAACCGAATCTACCCAAAAGACGAATTTACAGTGTTGTAAATAACCTACGCAATAAATCAGAACTCACGATTCTCCGCGCAGATAAGGGAAATGCCACGGTAGTCATGGATACGTCAGATTATAATTCTAAAATGCAAGAACTTTTGTAGGATTTAAGTACTTATAAAAAGGCTAAAAACGACCCAACAAATAATACACTTAAAACAATTAGTGAGGTCACTAGTTGTTGTATTATTTGATACACTTAAAACATAAAGAAACACTCCGACAAAATTTAATCTTGATCGATAATACCTACGTGTGCAAAACCACTGAAGTTGTATGGGTTACCAAAAATACACAAGCCCAATGCTCTACTACGTCCCATAGTTATCCACATCGATTCCAACAAACTTACAGATTGGCTCAACACTTAGCGAATATTCTCACCGCTCAGGGGACATACTAGAACACACAAAAAGGATTCCTACCATTTTGTCAGCGAGATTAAAGACCTACATCTCTCTGGACCGCCGTAAGGTGCAAGCAAACATACAATTTTTAATCGTATTTTGTTTCTTTATTTAATAAATCAAAAATTCATTGATTAAATAATAGAAGTGCATAACCCACGAGAAAGTACGCGGATCGATACGAGTTGAAAAATATCATCCTCCAAGGAATAGTTGATGCCTTGTTACTTAAATAAATCGAACTATAGTAAAGTGCTCGGTAAGATATTTAGTTTTAAGTTTACCAACGAGCGCGATGCGTGTGCATGCCCGGCTGTTGTATTAGACCATAGACTTAGAATATACTTACACCAGTATATTCTAAGTCTATGTGTTAGACACACCCAGTAGCTATATGTGTGGGCGTGGCCACAACGTGTCCGTACACAACAGCTCCTGCGCTGCTATTATATCCTGATATATTGATACAACTGCACACCGCGATCTACGTGAGCTTAGTTTTTGAATTGAACTACATAAGTAAAATATTTTGCTCTTGAATTGTCATTATACCCTTGTACTGCAAATAAATAAAGCATTCTCCGATTCCAATTTAATGGAACAAATAGAGCACTCATCGCCAAACTTCATAAGTAGGCGTCAAAATAGGGAAAATAGGGTAGTCAAAACAGAGAACATGATTATGAGGAAGAATTTAAGGTGTTTAAAGAAGAGATAAAAACCATGATGACATCATTAAATGAACTGAAAAAAATATGCTCCGCTAAATTGAATTCAAATGATGTAACAATAACACTGAACGCTCTCTTAACATTGTGACTGAACAAAAAAAGAAATAAAAATAAAATTAAAAAACTAGAATCGCAATCAACTGAAGATAGAGAGTATATCATGATGTTGCAATACAATATTGAGGATTTGTAGCGTGCAAATCGGAAAACCAACCTCGAAATAAAAAATATGCCAAGAATACCTCAAGAATCCAAAGAAACCCTTGTTGAAATTATTACTAAACTAGGAAACACTATTAACTGAAGATATAAAAGATATTTACCGAGTACATGCATATATCCACATACTCTTGTTTTTCCTACTGATATATTTTATAAAAATCAATGTATTATGCCGTTTATGCTAGCCAAAACTTTAATTTTAATTCCTCTAAATGGATAGCTTTTTATCAATTGTAAATGAAATAGACACCACAGATGTGGCACAAGCCTATGAATGCCAAATGTGCAACTTATCAACTGTCATTAAAGTACATTACATCTGATCTTACATTATTTTCCCAAAATATACGTAATATACGTTATACGTTCTAATTTAGATGACTAGCGGATAAACTTGGGTTACTTTAATTTTCAAACTTATGCAATCATTTTAAGCGAATGTAGAATAGATATAAATAAAAACATCCCACAAATTGAGAACTATATGTCATTTCATACAACTAAACATGTGAATAAGCTGATGGTGTGGTTGCTTTTATTAAGGACTCACACAAAGTAACTGCAAAAGAAATAAACTTGACGCATGCATCTGGTTTGCGAATTAATATAAATGATGTAATCATTATCATTGGTATATGTCATTCTCCGTCAATATCAAATGCGGAAGAATTTATAGAATCCTTGAACCTTTATTTAAAAACTATTGAAAGGAATAAAAACGTTATTCTTACAGGTGATATAAATATAAATCTAATATACAATTCTAATGAATTATCGCAAACTCGTTAAAACAGAATTAATTGTTTAAATATGCTGGCTACCCATGATATGCTTCCAGGACATATTTTATCAACTAGAGGTGATAGTTGCCTTGATCATTTTATAATTAAGCTAAGTAGTAGTAGCAGAACCGCAACTATTGCTGTACTTGATACTACTATAACAGATCACAAAATAAAATAAAAAGGATAATATAAAAAGGTAAATTTAAATAAATATAAAAAGGATAAAACAGTAATAAATTACGATAAAGCAGTGGAATATCTTAAGACTTACAAACTTAATGAATTATTAGCCCTCACTGATCCTAATCTTAAATCACAAATATTGATATCAACTTTACAGCAAAGCCATTTAAGAAATACAATTCAATATCAATACTTAGAAGGGAGCGAATTATTAAGCCCTGGATGACTGTGGGTGTACTTTGCTGCATTAGGAACAGAAAAATTATGCAAATTAAACTGAAATTAGACCCAGAGAATCATAGACTCAAAACTACATATAAACAATATCGAAATTTTTGTATTAGCATAATAAAAAAATTAAAAAGTATATAAATATCCAAAGAAGCTATAGAACACTATAAACAGCATAACTCATCCTAAAACCTTATCAAACCTCAAACCTTAGAGCTTCTTAATATTGCGAAGTCACCACAAGAGTCACTAGATAAAGTAAACACCTATTTCGCTACTATTGGAAAACAATTGGCTGAAAATATTACCACTAGCAGTTGCGTAACACAAATAAGTAAAATATTTCTCTGGGTTCTCAAGTATCATCATTTGCACTCATAAACACTTAACCTATAGAGGTACACTCTATTCTTATATCATTCCTGGATGGGACAAAATACCGACGCACTTTTTGAAACTAGCACACAATTAGATTGTGCCTATTTTAGTATACCTGACGAATCAGTGTTTTGAGCACGGGATTTCCCCTAAAGGTCTAAAGCAATAAATCGTTACACCTGTACATAAGAGTGGTGATAAAACTGATCCCTCTAACTTTAGGCCTATATCTTTAATATCGGTGGTGGTTTAATATAAGATTTTGGAGGAATTGATAAATGTCCGGCTGGTCAGTTATTTTCTAAATTTAATGTTATTTCTACGTCACAATTTGGTTTTCGCAAGAACCTCTCTACTGAAGATGCAGTATTGGCTTTGACCTCTTCTATTGTTGAAAATGTTGATTCTGGAAACAAGTGTTTAACGGCTTAAAAAAAAGCCTTTGATACGGTCTCCATACCCGTTCCTTTGAGAAACCTTCAAAATATGGGAATAAGAGGCACACTGTACAAACTACTAGAAAGCTATCTTAGTGACTTGCGAGTAATTTGCGAGTTAGGGTTGACTGACCACACTGAGTTCTGAATGTAATGTCAGTTACGGTATGCCACAAGGCAGTGTGCTTGGCCCAACTTTGTTTCTTGTGTATATTAACAGTCTATGCAACATGAAAATGGATGGTGGTACGCATTTTTTCGTACGCTGATGACACTGCCATAGTTTTTTCGGCCAAAAGCTGGGATCATTTAAAAGTGCAGACTGAAGTGGGCTTAGCCCGGATTGCTTCTTGGCTAGAAAATAAACTCTAAACACTAAATTTGCAAAAAAGTAACTACATATGTTTCACTAAGTACAATAACAGTTAACCCTCATATGGCTTTAAAATTATTATCCAACAATGCAATAAAATTTTAACTAGCTGTTCGTGTGCTGAATTAAATAAAGTGTCCAATACCAAATATCCAGGTGTCATGGTTCATCAGCATTTGTCATGGCATAGTCAATTGTTTGTCATTCATTCAATATGAATTGATTATGAACGGAATAAGAAAAATCATATGGACATTCAAGACATTACGATATGTGGCCTCTAAAAGAGTCAATAATATACATAGTAAATTTCTCTTGCGCAGTCTGTTTTAACGTACTGTTTAACCGTATATGCTGAAGTAAATAAAACAAGATTTCTTGATTTGGAAAGAGCACAGAGAGCATTAATAATAGCTATGTGTTTTAAGGCACGTAAATTTTCGACTGACAAACTTTATTCCACTAGTGGTATTTTATCTGTGAGGAAATTATATATTCTAAATACTGTATTAAGAAAACACAAATTGATTTCTTACAAATGAAACATGAATATTACCAGAAGGAACCATAACATAATTACACAAACTCGAATTAAGTCAGGTTTTGCTGAGAGAAAATTCGCCAAGAAATCAGTTGACTTACGAGTATATAATAAAATAAACATGAAAATTAATGTTTACGCCTTAACGTACACCAAGTGCAAAATTGCACTCACTAAATGGTTCAAGTCGAAAAGTTATAATGAAATTGAATCATTGATTTGAGTAAATATAAAATTTATTCATAAGTTGTGGAAACTGCAACACACACACGCACGTACACACACACACACACACACACACACACACATATATACTTGCGTGACTTATTTTATATTCCCGACGTTTCGAGCACCTTACAGCACCCATGCTCACGGGGGGCACTGAGATGTTTGACGTCCCGATGTCATAGTTAACCACGGCTACCTCCAGATAAAAATTATTAGTTTTGTTCCGATCTACGCAGTATGAACTTATAGTGTCTTGAAGTCTTGCAGTTGTATCCTTGGGTTGGGATTTAATTTTATTAATTATAGGTTCCCAGGCAGATGGTAGCACCCAGCCATTTTCTCTATTGAAATTAGGATCTTTTTTGATTTCAGTAGCCTCGCGAATCATCCTTGGAAGGAATAGGTGTTCTTTAGCGAGGATTTCTGGTCTTTCAAATCTGATGTAGTGGCGAGGGCGGTCCTGTACGTGTTCACGGACTGCAAACTTCCTGGAGCGTCGATTTTTCACATCAGCTATGTGTTCTTTAACGCGGCTTTGTTTACTTTATTCTATATAAGAGAGACCACATTCACAATCAAGCTTGTACACTCCTGCATCTTGCAGAGGGACATTACACTTGACTGATGGTAAAAACTGACTAATCTTCTTCGGCGGCTTGAAGTATGTTTTAATGGAAGCACGCTACAAGATGTAGCCAATCTTGTCAGTGACACCTCTGAAATATGCCAGTATAGCAGGCACTTGCTCGACTGTGGCCGGCTTCACTCGTTCACTGTGACGTAGGCGCGGGACCCGAAGCTTGTTGTCGTGCAAAACTTGCTTGACGTCTTGGAGCTCGGCGGCCAGGTGTTTACTGTCACTAATCACTCGGGCTCTCTGAACCAAAGATTTACCCACGGTAGCTAACTGTGAATGATGGTGGTGAGAATCACCGTATAATTATCAATCTGTATGGGTCTTTTTCTATACACAGTGTGGCTCAACGTGTTATCAGGATTCCGAATAACTAACACATCTAGAAGAGCTAAAGAATTATTTGCCTCTTACTCTATTGTGAACTGAATTGTAGAATTTATGGAGTTAAGATGGTCTAAAAGTGCAGTTACTTTATCTAATGATAGAATTTTGAAATTGTCGTCTACGTACCGCTTGTAGAATCTTGGATTCACGGGAGAAGTAAGCAGGGCTTTGTTCTCAAAGTCTTCCATCAATATAATGGTGACAATGGGAGATACTGGTGAGCCCATCGCCACACCATCTACTTGCTTGTAGAACTCTTCCTTCCACAATAGGTAGCCAGATATAAAGCAGTGTCTGAGTAATACTGCATATTCTATGGGCATTTTGTTTTCTTTCAGCTTTCTAGTTACCATTGAAATGTAGTCTTCAACAGGTAAGCATGTGAACTGTGACTGTACATCAAAACTGACCATAGTTTCATTGTCTGCCAGACTGTGAAGGATGGTGGTGAGAATCACCATCGCGTTAACAGGTCTACAGCTATTAGTAAGCCGGAACATTTCCTGACAAAATGCCACTCTTTTCGGGTAATCTGTGGGCTTAAGTTGCTGCACATTTTGAATATGATATGAGTGAAAACCCTCTTGTTGGAATATTCGATATGCCTGTGATTTTGGAATTCCGATTAGGCGTTCTAATGTTCTCACACTAACTGATGGATCACTTGCCACTTCTTCGAGCACAGATTCGACAGTATCTGGGTCATTCATTTGAGATGGACGCCCGAGTCTTCTGCCTGATAGGTGTCCTTAAATGTAAAAGTTATGGACCCTTAAAATCATACGAAATAACAGTGGTAGAGCCACGCGGCAGCTTTTGCTGTCACACGGTAGGGCCGGCTCGAACCGGGGTGGGTACCACGACCTCACAGAATACCAGCGTGCAGTAGAAGTTTACTTATGCGTTTCGCTTGGTAAGTGCAGGTGGCCGTTGGCCCAATTCCCCCCCCCCCCCTTAACATGGTAGCGGAACCAAATAATAAACTACGCCAGGACGGACCAGCACCCCTGGTGACGGAGGATCCCTCACTGAGCATCCACGACCAAGCTATCCTACTCTTCCTGAGCATGGGTGCCCAGGCTGCCCCGCGTACTCTGGAGGGGTGTAGTGGAGTAAGAAATTTAATATAAATAAATATTCATTGTAAGTTGTGGAGCAGTAATAAGCAGGCCGTCTCGCAAAGCTGTTACTTGATCATTCCCGCACCTCACCTCATGGCGACCCTGCCATGCGCGGGCGTTTCGGGTTCGCGGTGGCGTACGTGATACAGTTCGCGAACTCGACTTTAGCAATGGCGTCAAGGGGACTGCGTCTTTTTACCAACGGAGGTGCGAACAAATACGACGGAATTTTTTTATATTTTGTTTTGGAGAATAATAGTGCAAGTGAAGTTTACGAAAATGGGCAAATCTCAATCAAAATCCGAGTCCAAGGACATTGTTATCGCGCAAAGTGTCGTGGGAACCAATATTGCAGAGGCTGCCCAGCACGCCTGGATTAACAACTTGTTGCTCTCGACGGTGCTGGCAATACTAGTTGCAGCGTTTTGCTACCTAGCTTATCGGCAATACAGAAGATACCATAAAAACTTAATTCAAAGAGAGATACGTGCTGACGTATACCGGAAGATGCTTTTGAGATTATCGGGGAATTCAGGACATCCAGCCAGGGACCAGGATGGCAGGGATGAATCGGTCGAGTGAGCTCCGAGATCCAGCTACAGTTCTAGTGTGATGAGACGGTCTACTACTAAAAGTTATGATGCAACATAAAGGTACAATTTATTGCTAAATTTTAAATTTTGTGCATTATGTGTGCCAGTTTACATATTTTTCGTTTTGTTTTAAATAATGAGTGCTAATGGACAATTAAGAATTAATATATAAGCAATTACAAGACACACAGATAACTTTGAGGAAATTAGGCCAGAAAAGGTATAAATATACAGATTACGTTGAAAGTAAAATAAATACAGCAAAACAAATATGTCATAACTATAATGTTAGTTCTGAGGAGTGTTATGACTTTAATGTTTTAGTTACTATAGTCGATAAATTGAAGAAATTTATATAAAGATTTTGTGTTATAAGAGTACGATTTCATTTTTAACCATGGTCAAGTTCAATTTGAAAACGGCGGCTAGCTTAATACCTATTATGGATGATAGGGAATCAACGACAGAACAAATTATTGAAAATATAGAAATATATTATAGTTGCCTTCAGGAAAAATCTTGTAAGCAACTATTAATTTAATTTGTTTTGAAAGCGAGGTTGTCTAAGTCCGCTAAGTTAAAAATTAAAACTAAATATGAAACTTGTGAGAGTTTGGTCAAGGACATGCGAACTTTCTTACTAACAAAATAGTCATCATGTTTATTAATGACACAATTAAACAATATATCTCAAAAGGAAATGATTATTTTACAATGTCCATCGAAAATAGAGGAGTTGTTTGTAGATCTCACAATTCCACAGGCTGATTCTAACAACGCAGCCTATGAAATCCTAAGACCCATTAACGAAAAGTTGGCTATTAAAAAATTCGCGGATGGCTTACGAAATAGACGCTTAAGTACGATAATCTCAGCTAGAGACTACTGATAGTTGAAGGATGCGCGGTGAGAGCTGCACAAGACGAGGAACTCGCACAACCATCTATAATACGGTGCTTAATTACTCTAAACTATTTTACAGAGGCCGTGGTAGATATACACGTTTTCCTAGACGTGGATATTCCAATTATAATAGGGGTTACTATGGTAAAAACTCCGGTAACTCGAATAAACCCTTTAACAACAATCCTAGAGGCGGGCCATCGGGCTCGCGTGAGTTTCGTTCGAGTTCAAAGTTTGAGTTCTAAAAAGCTTGGCGTGCTCAGCAGAGTGGGACAGTATTTCATGCCGGCACACCGCCTGCAACTTTACAAGGCGCAGGTTCGCCCTCATATGGAATACTGTTCCCATCTCTGGGCAGGGGCTTCCCAGTGCCAGCTCCTTCCACTTGACCGCATCCAGCGCAGAGCGATTCGAATCGTCGACGACCGAGTTTTTTCCGATCAGTTTGACTCACTGGCACTGCATAGAGATGTTGCATCTCTTTGCGTATTTTATCGCATCTACCACGGGGAGTGCTCTGAGGAATTGTTCGGACTAATTCCAGCCGCTTAATTTCACCATCGCACATCGCGACAAAACTCGTGATACCATCCATACCACCTGGATGATTGGCGGTCCACCACTGTGCGATTTAGAAGATGTTTTTTTCCTCGCACAACTTCCTTGTGGAATCGATACGACTTAGGGACCTTCAAGAAAAGAGCCTACTCCTTTTTAAAAGACCGGCAACGCATTTGCAATTCCCCTGGTTCCCCTAGTGTTGCAGTTGTTCATGGGCGGCGGTAGTCACTTACCACCAGGTGAGCCGCATGCTCGTTTGCCCCCTCTCCTATAAAAAAAATTAAAACAAGCTCTAACATCAGCACCTATTTTACAATACCCAGACTTTTCGGACAGTAACGAATTCATTTTGCAAACAGTCGCCTCAGGTTTCGCAGTTGCGGCGGTTTTATGCAATAAAGATTTAAGTCCCATTGCATATGCTAGTAGACCATTAAACAAGGCGAAAAAAACTATCCTACAATTCAAAAAGAATTGGTCGCTGTCATTTGGGGTATTAAATATTTTAAACCTTATCTTTTTGGGCGTAAATTCACTATTATGACAGACCACAAACCTTGGATATATCTTTTCGGGATGAAAGACCCTTCCAGTTGGTTATTGAAATTTCGCTTAGAATTATAACAATATAATTTTAATATCGTATATGTTATGTGATAGCTGATGCTTTATCAAGAATTAACATAACATCTGATGAATTAAAATCAATGAATGAGGGTAGTACGGTGGCAGTCATGACTAGAAACCAAAGAAGACAAATGGAAAATAAAATAAGACTAATAATAGAGAAAATAATATTCCTAATAAACCCACAGACAATCGGCGTGATCAACTGAGAGTCATGGAGTTATTACGAATACCTAATAATTCTTGTGAGATGAAATTAGTAAAAGGAAATACAGTAAATGACTTAAAAAATATAAGTGAGATTGATTTAGAGTCAAAATGCTTAAGCTATGCACAATGGAGACAAATAATTTACATTAACCGTGATTTAAGCTTACATTTTACGCGAGACGAATTTGTGGCTAAATTGAGCGAGTTCTGTAAAAAAATTAATGTTAAATAAATATGCATAATAAAAACGGGAAAAGAAGTAAAGAAAAGTAAAGATTGGGCCAGCCCACGAATATGTATTTTGAGAGGTATTAAAAGAATATATAACGAAACAGAGAAATCATTTATTATAAATCATTTCCATTTATTGCCCTTTAGTGAACATGCTGGTATTAAAAGAACTATAAATAATATAAGGCGACTTTATTATTGGCCAGGGATAGAGAAAGATGTAAAGGAATTTATTGGTAAGTGTGAAAAGTGTCAAAAAATGAAACACTCACGGCATGTCATAGAGCCTTTGGTGATAACAACTACGGCTCATTCAACTTTCGAAAAAGTGTTCCTAGATGTGGTAGGACCCTTAGATCGTGATATAGACGATAACAAGTAAATTTTAACCATCCAGTGTGAATTATCTAAATTTATATAAACATATCCACTCAAAAATAAAGAAACTGTCACTATTGCTAGAACATTTGTTAATAATTTTATTTTAAGATTTGGTGTACCTAAAACAATAGCGATGGATAGGGGTAGTGAATTCATATCCTCAACTATGACTGAAATACCTCAACTATGACTGAAATATCTAAGTTATTGCAAATTGAAAAAATAAACTCTACAGCAGATCGGCACGATTCTATTGGTGCACTTGAAAATTCTCACAAGCATTTAGGATAATTTTTGCGAATTATGTGTGATAAATATCCTGGCACAAGGAGTTACTGGATTCCATATTGGTGTTTTAGCTATAATGATACGATGCATTCCTCAACGAAATATACGCCTTATGAACTTGTCTTTGGTAAACCAAGTGAACTTCCTTGTAGAATAAGTAGTAGTATAATCTTGACTATAACTTGGAATTAAAGTATCGATTACAAGTTGCACAAAATGATGCACGTGAAAACTTGTGAAATACTAAAGAACTCAGAAAACATGTGTATGACAAGAAAGTGAACCCAGTGAATTACCAAAAAATTAAAAACGAAAATTTTAGTAAGTTAGATAAGTTATACGACGGTCTATTTGAAGTATTAGAGGATACGGAACCTAATGTAGTAGTATTAAGAAATTCTAAACCAGACATTGTGCATAAGAATAGAGCAAAACGTTTTGTACCATCAAACTAATATATTTTTAATTAATAAAAATTGCTAAATTACTAACAGACTAATGTTAAGTAATAGGTGTGTGTTTTTCGTTTTATAATGAAACTTAATAATGTGGAAAATATTATGAATTTAATGAGTATTCTTGTATAACTTCATATTTTTTTTATTTTAGCCCCGTAGGTGTAGTGGAGTAAGAAGGTAAATATAAATAAATATTCTTTGTAAGTTGTGGAGCAGTAATAAACAAGCCGTCTCGCAAAGCTGTCGTATCATTTGATCATCCCCGCACCTCACCTCAAGTGGGTCCGTGAATTTTTGCAACATCAGGGGACTTCATTCGAACCTTAACACTGTCCACTACCAACTGGAGACGGCGAAACCGGTCTTGCTCTTTTTAAGCAATACTGAAGTGTCCTCTCCAGCTGATACTTCATATCTCTCCTACCAGGGATACAAATTATAACTCTCCTTTGTGCCCCGGGCTGGAGTTTGCGTATACTTCAGAGAGGACATCTGTTTTCGACCTGTCCATCCTATGGCTGCGCGTAGACAGCGACTACCATCCCCTGTCTACGGGTGTCTCTATAGGTCCCATAGTGGTTATGCCGAAACAGACCGACTCATCGACCACGTCCAAATGGCTAGAGATTTCTTGCTACAGCAGACCCATTCGCAGAGATTGTGATCCTTGGCTCGGTTCACGCTTAACGGGGAGATCTGTTTACGACTTTGCCTTGGAATATAATCATACACAGGTGGTTATTTTGTCTACGCGGATTCTAGATGTGTCACGCACCTTCCCTGTTGGACCTTCTGCTGACCTCTGATCCGGACGGATATCAGGTTTCCGTTGACGCCCCTCTAGGCTCCTCGGAGCATTGTCTTCTCCGGAGTGTGACGCCACTCCCACTAACGTCGCGGTTGTATTCTGCAGGCTGCCGCCATTTTTGCCACTATAGGTCGGCCGATTGGGACGGGATGTGGTATTTGTTTGCATCCTACCCTTGGGGGCGGGTATGCATCTCGACGAACTTGCTGATTCTGTCGCTGATGTGGTACTTCAGGGTTTGGAACTTATTCTTCCATTCTCTTTGGTGCCCATCGGAGGCAGATCCCAGCCATGGTTTGGTCGCTCCTGTAAAATAACATCACACTATAAGCAGGAATGCTACTGGGCCTGTGCTGATGCATCAACGTCTCGGGATGTAAACACCAGCGCTCTTAAAAATAAGTATAATTCCGCCTCCAGGTCCTTCAAAAGAGTCATTTCCAAGGCAAGATCTGAACACATCAGCAGAATTGGCGAGAAGCTAGTTCGCCTTCCTTCGGGAATGCGTGCATTCTGGTCTCTTGCCAAGGCTGTCCAAGGGAACTTCTGTCAGCCATCTCTTCCATCTCTGCACAGAGAGGTTGACTCACTGGCCATGCCGCAAAGGAGACAGCCGATCTGTTAGGCTCTCTCTTTGCGTCCAACTCGACTCTCGGTAACGGGGGAAACAAACCGCCGACCATCCCGCGGTGTGAGTGCTCCATGCCTGAAGTGCGGTTTAAATTTTCATAATTTTCATCAAAGTTACGAAGCTAATTATTTTAAGCATAAAAGTACAGCCTATGACGATTCAGTTTAAAAAAAAATAGTCTTCTACTTTTCTTTTTGATTTTTTTTTAAGTTGTTCAGGTCGAAAATTCTCAACACTAAGAAAAAAATCTAAAACTATGAAAAATCTAAAACTCTAAAACTATGAAAAATCGCGGAACATACATGGGGGTGATTCGGGTACCCCAAGGGGTACTCTCTCTTTGGACTTCCGCTGGACACAATTTTTTGGGACTTCCTGTATAAAACTCCCTCAACGTGGTATATATTGGATTCTAAAATTGCAAATATCCCTGGGGCAAACTATGGGAAGGCCTTTGTTCAGCAATAGACTTTTAATAGGTTGTAAAGGTTTCCATCAGTGTGAGGTACTGAGGCTGTAAGTCGAGTTCTTACTTTTTTTAGTTGTTGACTTTTAAATTGTTTTGTAAACTTTAAAAACTTGCTTTGTGTCAAAACTTTTACAAGATTTTATATTGACAATCTCTTTGTTATGAGAATCCAACCCAAACGGCCATATTATTTTCAATGAGTAAAGTTCTGTTATAAATATTCAAAAGTACGCTCCATTTATTCCATATTTTACATATAAATTTGTACACCAACACTGTCGGAGACATATAATAGCGTATGTGTTAAACGTTGTGGAATAATGCGAAGGTGAGCATTATGTTTCCATAATGCCTGTTTCATGGCAGCATCTGTTTCAGATTGCTCGTCGTTACATTATTAGAATTCGTGAAATTATTTACGTAAAACCATATAATTACCATAGATTATAATAGCATCAACACTTACCTGGAAATGTTATGGTAAAAAACCTTTATAAATATAACCTCTTGCGTTTCCGAACACGCTCCTTCGTTTATCATTAGATAACCTGCTTAAATACTTGCATAGACTACTATATTAATATTCTATGCTTTAAATGCTACAGTATTCGTGTATTATTTTTCTATCGAATATATACAATGGGATATATTTCTAGAGTTTTCAAAAATTTAGTTTGAAGTTGTATAGTCTTACTTTTATATATATATATGATAATCCGAAAAATCCTCTTTTATGGGAAAAACCAGCAGGAAACCAAACTTAACTTTAATTGAACCTGCCACCATCATCATCATTACAGCCCTTCACAAGTCCACTGCTGAACATAGGCCTCCCCCAAGGAATGCCAAAAAGCACGGTCCTGAGTCACGTGCTTCCATTGACTTCCTGCATCTAGTGGGGGGACCAATTAAACCTACCAGTTTAGAATAAAATAAGTTGTAAAGTTCATTATAAAATATAATATGTATATGCAAAACAAGAAGGATTATTGTAATATTTATATATTACATTGATTTACTGTAGTGTTTCAGGGAAAGATGCGGGGTACAGCACATTCAAGTCAATATGAATCTATGTAATACTAGCTTTTTACCCGCGGCTTCGCTCGCGTGAGCTTCAATTTAGAAACATCAATAATACTATTTCGTGATAATATTAGCAAAATTGGATCACTTGTTCACACCTCTATATTGGACAGTCTCAATTGGACGTAAATGATTGAAATTATAGTAATATAATATGCTACAGAACCACCTAAGTGAGTTTATTAGAATTTCATTAATATCATACGTCTAGCCACACTTTTTTATATCGGGCATATCATCCGATACGTCTTTATGAAGGGAAAATAGCCCTGGAATCAGAAATGCCTTATTTACATAATATTCATATTTAAAGTTCATATAGTTCTGACAAAATAATGTTGAATTTCGTGGTCTTATTAATACTGGCCCCATGGCCCCATTGAATATTGATTGGCACCATAATATACATACCAGTATTATTTTACGTTCGAGTAGACTTCAAAATTTTATAAATGTAGTTATATTGAATAAAACTCAATATTTACTCAATAAACAAAAATTCTGTCACCGCTGAGAGGACAAACCAGAGCACACACGAAGAATTCATACCATTTTGTTAGTGAGATAAAAGACCTACATCTCGCTGACAATGAAACTATGGTCAGTTTTGATGTTCAGTCACTATTTACATGCTTACCTATTGAAAACTGCATCTCAATTGTAACCAGGAAGCTAGAAGAATACAACATGCCTACAGAATATGCAGTATTACTCAAACACTGCCTTGCATCTTGCTATCTATTGTGGAAGGAGGAGTTCTACAAGCAAGTAGATGGTGTAGCAATGGGCTCACCTGTATCTCCCATAGTCGCCGACATATTCATGGAGGACTTTGAGGAGAAAGCCCTTCTTACTGCTCCTGTATATCCAAGATACTACAAGCGGTACGTAGACGACACTTTCAGAATTTTACCATCTGACAAAGTAACTGTATTTTTACACCACCTTAATTCCATAAACTCTAAAATACAATTCACAATGGAGTTAGAGGCAAACAATTCTTTAGCTTTCCTAGATGTTTCAGTCATCCGAAATCCTGATAACACTATTGGTCACACTGTGTATAGGAAAAAGACCCATACCAACCGATATTTAAATGGTGAATCGCACCATCATCCATCTGATTAGCTACCGTGGGAAAATCTTTGTTTCAGAGAGCACGAAGGATCTGTGACAAAAACATCTGGCCGCCGAGCTTCAGCACGTCGAGCAAGTATTGCAAGACAACAAGCTTCGGGTCGCGCCTACGTCACAGTGACCGAGTGAAGCCGGCCACAGTCGAGCGTGTGCCTGCTGTACTACCCTATGTCAGAGGTGTAATGTTGAAGGTTTATAATAAAATAGGAGACGTGTTGTTGCTACTAGAACTTTAATTATACTGATTACTAAACCTAAGAGTACATGTATTTTTACACTGCTAGTAGGGTAGAGACACATACACTACATCTCCTCGATATTTAAAAAAAAGAAATGTTCTCCATTTACTTTTTTACATTTTAGCTTGATACATATGATAAAAGATTGATTTATATATCATATGAACCCTGAATCTTATTATAATAATAATAAGTTTAAAATAAAATACAATGTTACTTAGGCATTAAATTTATATAATTTCTAAATTGAGTAAAATAAAGTGGTTAAACAAAATATTAAATTAATTTTATAAAAAGAGATTATAACCTCATGATCATGACCAGGTTATACATATTATTAAGTCTAATTTTAATGCGATTTTATTTCGTTTACATTTTTATTTTGTACGTCATTAACCTGTCGTATTTTTGGTAATAACCAACGTTACAACAACATGTTAACATGAACTTATCACATAATATCATACCATATAATACGATAAATTAATATTTTTAATATTTATTTTCTCTCGAGATTTATTATTTCAACTATAGTTCCTCTTTAATGTATAAGTACATACTTCTTTTTTTTTTTTTTTTTTTTTATCCCAGTTCTATATTTTCACGGGTTCACGGCCGTGTCTTTATTTATATTTATTTATTTTTATATAAGGAGCGCTAGGATCACTCCCACATTTTAAAAATTTTCTTTAATTCTTGGTCTACCCTTTTATTATTATCATTATTTTATGATTATTTATTAGTCACACTATAACCTTCACAATCAAGTATATAGGTGGGCGACAATAATGCGTTTTGCATTTAACTTGACATTATATGTACTTTTTATCCCTTCCGAAACCTTGATGTCTACGAAAAGTTCTCATTGACTTTTAGCATTTCCATAATACCTGGTTGCGCACCCGACTATCACTGAAATAGCTAATTATCTTCCAGATCTTGTGCTTTACCTATTAACATTCTAAAATTTTTCATTGCTGAAATAAGTTAATTTTACAATTTATTTCAATTTACTCTAACCAATGTATAAAACAGTCACTGAATTTATTTTTATCGGTCAAATCTCTGAATAAATTATACAATCCTTGCCATTCAACACAAAACTATAAGTTTCAACCTGTCTTATTACATTACTGAATGCATAAAAGAAAAAACTTGCCAAGGAATTGTTACAAGTGTTTGAAATAGGCTATATGATCTACCTAGATGATTATTTAATATTAAAATATTCGAATCAAAATGCAAAACGGATCTAAATTTTCTTAAAGATCTCGACCGATGATAACATTCGCCATAATTGGTAACGAATTAAAACATAAAACTTGTGGTCAATAATTAGATCGCTTGTGTTCTTACAGCGCGAGCGATTCATGTTTATTATGAATGCTGTTTCCATATACGCTTCTGGAATCTTTGCTGTATGAGATTCAGTATTAAGTTTAACAAAACAATCTGTTATTAAAACTATTTGAAAATATTTTTAATACAATGATTCAAGATACTATTTTTTTTTTTTACACTGTATTATTTTATAAATAACTGTGTAAACGTCACTTAATGTACCGATATACTTTATTTGAGTATAATATAATATGATATTTTATTTATAAGTGAAATGTTTGCTTAAACTTTATTTTATTTGAAGTTTTCCACTAATGAATATGTTAAGTTGGTGATTAACGATACATAAACTCAATCCGCATTTAATCGCATCCGAATAACCTTAAAAATTAATCGGTTATTAGGGTTTCCAAATTCTCAGCTGATTAGGCTTTTTTTTGTGGATATGCTAACCTCCGATAATTTTCCTTATCTATTTCACAACTTTTACCCATGTATTATTTTCAACAGTTTTATTTATAATTGCGTCTTCTGTAACTTAGCCATATTTTTTTTTTCACGTCTTTACAAATTTATATCATATAAGTAGTCTCTTATATCATTTAGGTACATCATTTGCTGTCAGAGAAAGAGGCTCACAATGAATTAATTAATTGTATACTTAATAGGAGTTTCAAAATCGTTTTGAACGAAGTTATTATTTTCATAATCCACATAAGTAAGTTAGATATTCAAACTGTTATCTTATGATTTAAAAGTTTAATCAATATTAAACCAAAAATAAATTATTGCATTTCATATTAAGATACAGAACAAAGAAGTCAAAGCAACGTAATCATTTTCAGTAACAATAACATAATCACATAACAAGAGACAGATCAAAATACAAATTGCAATTCCAGCCGCGTAAGCGATGTGACACTTTTGTTTTAAATTTCAAAGTACGTTTATGGGAACGTTTGCGATTACATCATGACATAGGCACCTAATTTCAACAAAACTTACAAAATGTTTTATTATGAATATACTTAACATGTATCTGAAAATTATAGTATTAAACACTTTTTTATTTATGTAGTTAAGATCATTACATTGCATTGTTATAATACTTTTACATACATTATCAAGTATTTATTATAGGTATATGTAATTTGTCATTAATAGTCGAAACGCATTATTACCCTTCTTAAGATTTCATGACTTCTAAGTGTAGTATGTTTATCTTATTTGAAACATAAAAAAAAATAGGCTATTACACAAATATAAGTTTGTATAGCAAAATATATGTTGTATTTGTTGTTATAAGTATTTTAAGTATATATAATAACATAATTTTTGGAATAAAAGAAAAAACTATTACACTATGAAACTTATAATAATAGCGATCCGATACTGTTTCGACGTGATTTTAATAAGCAATATATAAACCAAATTTAGTTCAAAATTTACAAATTTATATAAACAAATAATTTTTTTTCTTTGTTTACTAATAAGGAAATTTAGGGTAGAGTTATTGAAATTATGAAACAATTATAAATTGATATAAAATATATCTTAGCGAAAATGTATATTTATTAGATTTTTTTTTTTTACGTGTGGTTGTTTTAGATTTGGGTGGGATCCCTATTACTCTCATTTTAATTGTTACTTTTTCCTTTGATTTCAATTGTCAGGCTTTTTTTCATAATTGTTGTATGTACTTTATTTTTAAATTATTTATGACCTTAGCTAGCTTTTATTAATTAGATATCGGGAATCGGAGTTTTAATTCACTTTATTTATATTTAACTTCATGATATATATCACGCGGTACTTTTATACATATGGGCCCCCATTTACTTGGGTATTATATTACATTTTCATTACATTACTTTCATTTTATTGGTACATAAACTTTTTATACTATATCAAGGTTATAGTACCTTTTGTTGTGCACAACCTTGAGGTCTACGTTTAAGTCATTTTAAAAGGACTCCAACAATTGTCACTGAGGAAAACTAAGTTCACGCTATGATCCAATGAAGGATGTGACCTCTATGTACCATTATTAAGGGTAACAAATTTAAGACTTCTCTGGTCCCAACAGTACTAATATGAGTAAACTCGTTCACATCACTTGTACTGAAGGTATTGTTCCCTAGTACCCGTTACTACTCTGATTTTATCATCCAATCATGGAAACATACCCTGCTCGAGGACTATATGCTTACCAGTGATGGACGTTCCCGTATCTTTCCATTATTTATTTATCAAGGTCATCTTTTCTTTTATCTTTTATTCTCTAAGTAAATCTTTATTTCCTTCTTTATCTTTATAGTACCTGTCGTTATCTACTTGACTGTATCGGTAACTTTATATACTTTCATGCTCCATTTCCATATACGAGTACTAACTTGCATAATTTCGCTCATAATGGATTCATACCAGGAGTTTAGCATCGTCAAATATTTGGGTGATCAGTCCAATATTGACGAAACTTAGCAACTAATTCATCATCGTATTCACACTTTTGAACATTCCTTCACTCATTCCTCACACCTTTTAAATATATACTTTTAATATTGTACGAAAAGAGGTAATATACTTGTCAGTCAATTTTTATGTCCCTGTTTGACTTTGTTAGAAATATTGTTATTAAACCTTCTCTAATTATTTTATTTTTACTTTACTGTATTTCATTATTTTTATATTTATGTTAATACTATTACAGATCATTTCATTTATTTTCTGATAGTTATTATTTTCATCTTTATTAGAATGCTGTTATAGTTTATTTTTATGTACCTGTTCATATATCGTATGTTGCTCTCTATTGTTTTACGATAAGCTCATTGCATAACATTACATGTCATATTTCTAGATATATCATTAATAAGAAAAGGTTAGCAGACCTTTTATATTCACTGTGTAAATCATAGACTTCTATCCTAAGTCTATGGTGTAATTATTAATTCTCGTTACACTTAACTTATCTAGACTAACTTGTTGTATTTAGAAAGAAAAAATGTAATTTTAACTACAAAAGATAAACAATTTAATTTATGATGAACTATTGTAAATTTAAGTACGTAAAAAATTATCACATTAATTTATTAATTTTTGCACAAATCAGTATAAAATTAATATAAAATAATAACTGAATAAAAGTGAATATAAAATCGTCTTGTGCGTTAATACAAATATGGCGCAGAAGTGCTTTTGTAACTTAATTTATAATTATTGCATTTTATTATTTTTCAGATATAGTAATAAAATATTAAAAGAAATCAATTGAATCGTAAATTATCTGATAAATACTATCAATTTAAACATAGGTATATTAAATACTTAACTTCATAAAATATAATAGCAAAAAGAAACAATCTCAAAATGATAAATAAAGTTTTAAATGGAATTAAAATCACACAGGTGCGTTACTCTTAATTTCTTCTTTGTTCTTTTTGGCTCAATTTTCATAATTTACTGGACAAAGCTCGCTGAAGTACAACCGGTTTTTTTTTTAATTAATCTATTGTTTCTTGAATTTTGTTCTTCGGTCATTATATAAAAATCCACATTTTATTTTCCTCATTCTTCGTTAGTTGTCTTTATAGTAATATATATTATATATTTTAAATTTTCAGTCAGCTCTATAAAATTCTTATTGTGTTATTGTCCTCTTCTTGAATTCGTATTTATTTATTTTCCGTCACGTCCATTACGTCCATTCCGTTATAATATTACTTTATTGTCAATCATTTTACTCATGTCTTCATTATTTAATTTAGCAATATTTATTCCACCTCTTTAATTTATAGGCCCGGCGGTGCGCGCATTGTCGCAGCGCACCGCCTGGCAGGGTCGCCATGTAATGTTGAAGGTTTATAATAAAATAGGAGACGTGTTGTTGCTACTAGAACTTTAATTATACTGATTACTAAACCTAAGAGTACATGTTTTTACACTGCTAGTAGGGTAGAGACACATACTGTCAGAGGAGTCACAGACAAGGTTGGCTACATTTTGAAGCGAGTCATTGCAAAACATACTTCAAGCGCCGAACAAGATTAGTCAATTTTACCATCCGTCAAGTGTAATATCCCTCTACAAGATAGAGGAGTGTACAAGCTTGATTGTGAATGTGGTCTCTCTTACATAGGACAAACAAAAAGATTCATTAAAACCCGCGTGAAAGAACATATAGCTGACGTGAGGCACCGACGCTCTGGGAAGTCTGCAGTCTTACCTGTACTAATGGGTGTCCCTCAGGGCTCGATTCTCGGCCCATTCCTATTTCTGGTATATATTAATGACTTACCTTCCCTTGTAGGATAATCTATAGTATTACTGATGATACCTTGATTTTTAAACGTCAATCATTTAAATGACGAAGTGAATAATGCTATATCAAAATTAGTGCATTGGTTTAACGTTAATAATCTACATTTAAACGGAAATAAAACTAAATGTATTAAATTTACAACAACGAATGTTAAAAATCTGGGTACCAATGTGTTTTTAATAAAGAACTGAGCCCTGTTGAATCCACTATTTTCTTGGCATCACTCTCGACGCAAAGCTTCAGTGGGGCCCCATATTTCAAACTAGCAAGCAGACTAAGTTCTGCAGCCTATGCTGTAAAAAGATTAGAGGTCTCACTAGTGTCGAGACAGCTAAACTAGTTTATTTCAGTTATTTCCATAGCATAATGTCTTATGGGATTTTGCTATGGGAAATGCGTACTAAATCAGAAACTATTTTTGTTTTACAGAAGAGGGTCATTAGAGCTATTTACAACCTAAAACCGAGAGAGTCTCTTAGAGATAAATTTAAAGTAATAAATATATTAACTTTGGCTCTCAGTATATTTACGAAAATTTAATGTATGTTCACAAAAACAAAGGTAGTTTTAGTAAAAAAGTGATATACATTCTGTAAACACTAGGAACAAACACAAGCTAGTGATACCAGTTTCGACTCCACAGAGTCAGTAATTCATTCTTGGGGCAATGTATACGCTATTACAACAAGGTCCCGGAAAGTGTACAGGCTCTCTCTATTACCAAGTTTAAATGTTTTGTTGCTGAAACTGTATAAAAGGGTTATTATAGTATAAATGAATATATGATTGATAATAACCCTGGGAATGAGTGGTCGCTACAAGCAGTTTCTAAAATAAATTTTGTACTTAAATAGTTTGTACAACCATTAATGTAAAATATGTTTAAAAAGTCCCGCTGGGTTTATTGCTGGTTCTTCCCAGGACAGAGGTTTTTTTTTCGAACCAGTGGTAAAGTAAAAAATGATTTTCAATAAGAATTACACATGTAATCTATATTGAATAAAAAATTATTCTATTCTATTCTATTCTATTCTATGAACATGTTCAAAATCGTCCCCGCCATTACATCAGATTTGATAGACCACAAATCCTTGCAAAAGAACACCGATTACTACCAAGGATGATACCCGAGGCTAATTGAAATAAAAAACATCCTAATTTCAATAGAGAAGATGGATGGTGCTGCCATCTGCTTGGGATCCTATAATTAACAAAATTAAATCCAAACCCAAGCATACCACTGCAAGACTTTAATATACTGTAAGCTCATTCTGCGTAGATCGGACCAAAAATTAATATTCAAAAAACTGAAGGTAGCCGGGCTAACTATGACATTGGGACGTCAAACACCTCAGTCCCCCCCGTGACCATGGTTGCTGTAAAGCACCCGAAACGTCGGGAATCAAAATTAGTAAAATTAAACGCGATAATATCCGTAAAAATAGTTTAATTCAATATGTAGTGTTCGCGTAAATATAAGAAATCAAAATGTAGTTCTATTCACGGTGGACGTGTGAGAAGAACTATATTCATGAACAGGAGTTGAAATATACAGAAGATGGGCAGCAGCGTTTTCCTGATTATAGCTTAAAATAATAAAAATATGCAGTTGGCAACTCGCATGCTAAGCGTGGCAACTACGGCAAATATATTGATATGAACTTATTTCGCAATATATGGGAGAATCCAATTGATGAACGGGAGTAGAAATATATTAGCGGCGAAAAAGAAACTATCCCATTTCGTCTTGTGGGTGTAGCAAGAGGCGACAGAGGGAAACTGAAATAACAGCGCAAAGTAATAAAAAGCTGCGTTTGCCAACCCTCTTGCGAAGCGTGAATACTACTGCAAATATCCGGCCTATTTGACAAACAATGGGGGAAGCCTATGATCAGCAGTGAATAGCCCTATTAAAAGTAAAAAAAAGTAGCAGCCTAGATACATCCCACTACTAGCCACAGGCCGCAGCGAGTATTAGGACAAAAAAAGAGTTGATTGAATTGACTCCAACACGGAATGATCAACTTCACATATACCTAAAAATGAATTCCGAAATATTTTTTAACTTCTTAGATATGCAGGTTTCATCGAGATGTTTTCTTTCACCACCGAGAACGTGATAAATCGAAACTTTAAATTATAATTAAAATATGAGTGGAGTCGACGCGGTACGAATTTGGGTTGCTTACGTACTACGAACTTTACGTTTGTAAAAGTAAAAAAGGCTGTGTCGACGGTATCACGAACTATTTCATCAATTATGGATAAAAAATTTACAGTGCAATTAATTTTCAATTACTTATATCGGACTTGATACAAAAAGAAATTGGTGAAATATTGATATGCCGATCACAGTTTTGTATACACAGTTTTGTTAGTAATTTTGCTAAATTGACATATATGATAAATCATCCAGACAGTGGCCACCAGTCTGGATAATTTAGTCTGACAATTTTTGATGCTGCAATAAGTATTTAATAGAATTGTGTTTAATTTGATTAGTTACTTATTATTAGTTTATGTAGCAGTAAGTAGATGGCGCTATTATTAGATTAAAACTATGAAAACTAAAACTGTACCCTCTAGTACTCAGCCACAATAAGTTGAGGTGCGACTGGGGTCGCACAACAAAGTCGCGAACAGTTATTTATATAATACGTAAATTAGGCATAAAGTGATGTAGAATCTATTAAAAATGTTGCTTCTGTGAAAAATACAGCTAGCGGTGAGTAATGAAATTATTTTACGATATGATAATAATATATAGAAATAGCAATGTCGTGTTACTTGTTAATATCGTCAAACGATCTCATCTTATTGATTTAGTCAAGCTTTATCAATCATGATATAGTCAACAAACACTGTAAAACTTTATGAAATGCCGCCATTTCACGCAATGATCGACTAATTCATGATATTATAAATTCTAACATTTGACCAATACATATATAAAAATCTTTTCATTTAAACTATAACAATAATAAGAGTTTTGTAACAATTGCAGTTTTTATCAGTTTATTTATAGGTAAAAAACTAATACCTACTAAAAACATAAATTTATAGATTAGAATTTAAAATCAGAAACATCTTTACTTAGAATCACCCTAATTTTATGATTTTCGATAGATGTTACTATTATCTATTTAAGTAGTAATTATTTACTATAAAATTTATTTATTTCTACTAAAATGAAATAACAAAAGTACTAAAAAAATAACGTTAGAATTTTCAAATCAATGAATTTCAATATTTCAAATGAATTTAGTTATTGAAACATATCAATATAAGTGTATTATTTAATTTATTAGTAGCTGAAGGCAAAATATTACTACAGTTTGTGTTTAACGTTAGATGGCACTGTTTTGAAAAAGTGAAACGTAGATTGTCGGCGTAGTTCAATTTATTACGCAACTGTTAAAACTGATTTCAGGCTTTATTTATAAATATTCTATGTATTAAAAAAATGCATCAATCATTTTAAATAGAAATTATCATCTAAAGAAAGGAAAATACTTAATCCTCCTACTTTTGAAATTGTAATCGAATAAAAAGTAGCATATAAGTTGCACCGGGTCCCTAACTACCTACACAATATTTCTTGGAAATCTGTTTAGTAGTTTTGGCACGAATCGTGAATACACAGACAGACAGACAGACAAAATTTCTAAAAATCACTAATTTGGCTTCAATGCCCTTTATTTAGTACCCTGGACTTGTTTTTTTCCAAAAAATATTATAATTACAGACACTACTTTTCTACACATTTATTATATGTATATATGATAAAGACTTTTGAGAGCATTAGAGATATGTTTAGATTTTTTAATGAATATCTCCACTCCGCTACATTTACAGCCGGATTTTCTACACTCAAAATTGTACCGACGGTAGGCCGGTTAAAAGTAAAAGGGGATTAAAGGGTGAAGTCACCAATTATCAGCACTCTAAAAAATGTTCATTTTCAAATAGTGGAAATAAGTAAAAAAAAAAAGAAAAATATTTCATCACGAGATATGTTATTGGTTTACCAGTGAATAAATATTTTAGAGAAGCCATTTTTTCTACGAATTTCGTAGATTTGTTTTATTCTATGGTGCTTTAATCAAAATAACGCCTATTCTCCAATTGATAGCAGTGGAATTACCAATTACTAGCACCCATTGACCTATTTATTGGCACAGATTTTTTAAATGGTAAAAACACTTAAAAAAATAGGAGATACCTGGAATTATTACAAAAACACAAATTTTAATGTAGTAGATAAATCATTTATTTGCAAAAGTAAAAGCCATCTTACATTATATGTAGTTTTATTTCTTATAAGCCATAACTAGTCATCTACGAGTATCTTTTCTAGCTCTTCTATTGTGTACGAGTTCTTTTTATTTTCAATAATTTAACAAGAAAATGTCTTTCAGTTTCTCTCACTTTGGGAATCCCTTATCACTACTTCAAATTTATCACCTTCTTTAATTTCAAGGTTTTTTAAGGAATATTTATGGTAACATCAGATAAAACAGTTATTTGTTTTTCTGGTGGTAGGAATTTGCTCTTCTCTTCTTTGATACCATTTTCGTTTTTTCTGTTTTTTGCTTTTACTGAAGTTTTTACCTCATGTTTATTTTTATTCTTGTTTTCTTCCTGTTTTTGTATTCTATCTTGTTATTTTTCATCTGTTCTTCTTTTAGTTTCTTTTCATTGTAATTCTCATCAAGAATCTCTCAAAGATGGCCTTTGTATATTTCTGATAACTTTCCTTTGATGCGTTTTTTGCTTTGGCAGAACTTGTTGTATTTTAACCTTATAACTCTACTCTATTCTGGGCACTAGTTATTCCTACTCTGGGGTCCTGGAGTACCCCATACAAAATGGTGTGTAATTTTTTTAAATAAAAACTTCTTTTAACAAATCAGTCTTAAAATAAAATCTTAGTGTTAATTTGAGCATTTTTCACAAACTTTAATCTGACGATCCGAACAAATGGGTATTTTACACTTATGGCACATCGTTTTGCTTTTTCGGTCTTTAGATCTTGGCCAAAAGCCAAACGTCTTGGTGTCTGCTGTACAGGAACAGACGTAGGCAAATCTGGTGTTTTTGGAGAATCGCTGCAATGGTCTCTTTCATATCCCTCCTCAAATTTGGTCTTAGGTAACGTTCCTCCAAATGTTCACCAATGAGCTCTAAGATAAAAAAAAATTAAGAAATGCGTCTAAACTTTATATTTGGTTTATTATTTGCCCTTGAGCACTTGTAGAGGACCCAGGAGTTAATACCCACTGCATTCAATAATCCGTAAAATAAGCACAATGGCCAAAGTTTGGTTTTTCTTTGGACAGAGTATTTTTTGGCCATTGCGTCGAAAACGTCCACCCCTCCTTTTGTTTTGTTAAAAAACTGTATAATTTCTGGCAATTGAACTTCGTTGATTTTATCTGGAGTATCGTGGAGAGTTGACAGCATAATTACGACCTTTTTCTGAGCTTTTTTAGGTGGACAATAAGATAAAAGTGTTAGTTTCCATCGTATGCAAACATAGCAGTATTTTGTTCCCGACCTCTTAACTTTAAAAATGATTGTGGTATCTCACCTTTATTTTTGCGTATCATTCCGACCATGGTCAAGTCCTTTTCTAGTTATTTCTTGGCTAAAGGGATGCTAGTAAACCAATTGTCCATTGTGATATTACGAGGAAATCTTTCTAGATGAACTTTCAAGGCCAACAAAAGTTGGCCTTGAAAGTTCATCGACATAATACCCAGGAACTGATATATTTGGCGGTGCATTTGTCTGACCTACATACACAATAGCTTTTAACATATATGCGATTTTTGCATCACAAATCATCAATATTTTAATCCCATACTTATCCGGTTTGGAAGTTATATACATTTTGAAGAGACATCGCCCACGAAAAGACAGTAGTTGTTCGTCAATGGTGCAACAATCAGATGGCGAGTACAATTCTTCACACTTTACAATAATTTGATCAAAAATCTCTCGGATTGGAGTCAAGCGATCATTTACACGCCTTTCTTCACGCGTTTGTTTGTCGTCAAACCGAAAACAGTTGGTCAAAAACTCAAATCTGCAACGGCTCATTGTAGCTCTAAAAAGTGCTACTCCACAATGTTTGTCAAAAACTTCCTTGGTGTTCATATCATTCATTTTGAAAACGCCTGCTAAATAATAAAGGCCGAATAAGGCTTTTAATTCAGTCAGTGATACCAATTACACAAATGAAGGCGTGCTTGACGATGATTCAATATCTTCTTCATTATCCTCTTCTTGAAACCCTTTATAGTTCTTTTGCTGTATTGTGATCTCCGCATTTTTGTATTCTACGATTCTACCCAACACTTCATCAGTAAAATAAAGAGACCAACCCTGTATAGGCTTCGCAATATTTTTAGCTGCACCTTTGTTACCCATCACATGCAAAATGATGTTTCGTTGAGCAATGCGACGCCTAATTGTTTGTTTGTTTTTATGTCTATTATTCTTTTCTTTTCCATAAAGAACTTTTGGCACCTCCAAAACCTTTACTTTTTCTTTCCTTCTGAAATCTTGTGATAATTCATGTAAAGTCACGTCATCATCACTACTATCAATCTCTTCGTCTAAAGTCGTATCCATAGTTGCTCCCGCACAGGTATCAAAAACAATATCTTCATCTTCGGTTATGCGAAAATCTTCTATTAAACCATCGTCAGATAATTCTGCTAACTGACTTTGATTTCTCACATCTTCCTCTTCTTCTTCACCAGATTCGTGGTTTAAGATAGAATTGATCTCTTCGTCAATCAAATCTCGATTGACAGCCATCTGAAAAAACATTAGTAATAAAATTAATCCATTAACTGAGTAATTGCTGAAAAAAAAATAGTTAAAACATTGATTTTTCTGATGATCTTAGTAATTTAAGAAATAAAATAATTTAAAATAGTCAAATTAAAAATGAATATATTTATATAAAAATTATACATTACAAAAAAATACTTACAGGTTTCCTACACGTCCACACAGTGCGACTGTCGCCGCTGCACTAATGAATAGAAAGCGTTCAACACTAAACTAAAATACACGGACGCTCAAACCTATAGGCGGATACTCACATTCCTGCCGCAGGGGCAATCTAGGGTATACAGTGATCGGGGTAATATCTGAACTGTCTCTACACACATGCCTGCCTTTCAGTAGTAGTAGTAGAGAGTGTACGTCTCGCTGGACACACGCGTTGAGAATGGCGCCAGTTTTATTGAAATATCAATTCATCGGTATATATAACCTTGGCTCTTTTTTATATAGAATAAGGGTGACAAATGAGCACAGTCCACCTGATGGTAAGTGGACACTGTGGTCCATAGACATCCACATTTTTCAATAAAACAACTAATTAATTAATAATTACAACCATAATATAGTGCTTATAAGCTGCAGCATAGCTGAGCCACGCTATTTTTGGGCTATCAAAGATAATGAAATGTGACTAACTTCACTCGTCATAATTTAATATAACCAATTTATTCCGTGATATAACTTAACTAACTAGTTTTAACTAGTGTTACAAATAGCCAGCATAGTTTTCTAATTATGACTTTTAATAATTTTAATTACTAACATTTGTATTATTATTTAATTATTTAGTTAATGACAATTTATTTATATTCCAGCAATTGTAATACTGCATCTTCAGATTTGCGACACTTTTGTTATTTTCTGGGTATTTTTGTGTATGTCAGTTTTGGATATGTACAATGTTTTAAAAATGATATGTAAACTTTCTCTCGAGTGTAATCCATTCAATCTACGTTATGCTATATTAATATGGATTTTGGCATTAGGGATTTTGGTATTGATGGCAATTTAATAGCCAGATAGTTTAAAAACGTTACCACGTTCAAATAACGTTGCTTCTGCGGTGCTACCGCAAAAAAAGACAAAAAGGAGATACTGGGTGAAGAAGCCGCTCTTTATCCACTTCTATCACCAGTGTCCAAATTTCACATTCTTTATTGGTATCCATTGTGACTTGTACTCACACGTGTGCTCCGCGCAAAAGTCGCAACGAACTGATTAAAATTGCCCCAATTGCGCTACATACGCGACAGCGGCAGCTACGATCTAGGGAGCAAGGAAGGTCTCGCGCCCCTGCCACCGTGCCGCAGGGCCGACTTAGAAAATTGCCCCTGCTTATATACACACATCACAATTAAGGAGGCAATTAAGGGTCATCCTCACTCCTACACCCTAGATTGCCCCTGCGGCAGGCAAGTGAGTAGCCGGCTTATGGGTTTTATACAAACAGAAATAATTAGAAAACAAACCGCTTTGGGGTCCTCCAGTACTCCATGTAGGGTTCTAGGGTTAATAGGAGTTGCGTCGGTAATATTTCCCTTCAGTTAAGGTGCGTTCAAGTCATCAATTATTTGACTAAAACGTCATATTTCAGACTCATTTTCAATCAAAATATTTTATTCAATAATGGAGACGGGTTGATAGTCAGCGTTTGTTCTATCGGATTGATCAGGTAGGTTATGTATTTCAACTTGGTGTACAACTTCAACATCATATCATCAATGAACTCTATTTCGTATTTTCAGATTGCAGATTTCGTATTTCTATGTTTTCTGGAAGGCATTCCGTGGTGTTTTGTGTAGCTTTTTCTGCCTGCTTAAGATTGTAACTTGTGTCGCTGCTAAAATATATGCAGATTTGTTTTAAAATTTTATCAGCCCCAAATAAGCTCTCCTCTGAAGTAGCAAGCAATGATGATTTTTTACCGCCACCGAGCAAATTAAAAAATGTTTCAGCAGTCAGCACCTTTTGTGAAACTTGATCTTTGCTTGATGATGGAGTTTCACACAAACATTTTTTGAAATCTATTGCATTCCAATTCCACGGACATAAACCCGTTACTCTGAAGCCGTTTACGATAGTTGAACTTTTTATACCTGTCGAAAAAATAAACAGCAATATAAATCAAGTAGGTACTTACAGAGCCTACATGTTTAACTAAACTAATATATTGAAGTAAACATACTCCAATGTTTCTTTTAATACTAGAACAAAGTCGTTTTTTGTGAAGGTTTCCAGTAAATTATCTCTATTCCAGCGAAGGACACTATCTTTCCAAGCTACCTTTAGAGGTCGGAAAGCAGCAACGTCTGCTGGTTGCGGAAGTCTCAATGCATTTGGATAAAGTGCAATCAGTATTATGTCGAGGCTTCCGCAAAGTTCACTAATCTCTATAGTCAAGTGAGTCTTGTGTCCATCAACAAATAATATAACAGGAAAATCTCTCTTAGTTTTTTTCAAGTATGGGTGGATAACGTTTTTTATGTAATCATAAAAAAGCTCTGCTTTCATCCATCCAGTGTCGCTAATTCCGATTCCCCAGTCCCCTGGAAATTTAGAAGTTAACTTCTTCGGCAGCCTTTTATTTGGAAAAACTACTAAGGATGTTGTGACATCACCATTTGCCCCGAATGTAAATAAAACCGTTAACGATTATTTTGCAGGCGCATTGTCGACTTCGTAGACGTCTTTGTCACCTTTAATAGCTAAAACTTTTCCACTTTTGCGACATAATTAAAAATTTGACTCATCACCATTGAATACTCGTGTAGGGTCATTAAGTATACTAAAATATTGATTGTGTTTCAAGTATTCTTCAATTTTTGTAAACCAAACTTTCATATCTTGTTCAGAAACTGCTGCACTCGCCGCAGTGACCGGTTCAGAAGTACGTTCTGTTAACTGTGGGTGTCTTTTCAAAAAAAGGCTATACCACTTCTTCCCCGGAACACCATTCTTAAAAGGATTATGTCTTCCAGATTTCTTTACAAAGTTTGTGACACTAAGTTGAAGGTCAATTTTTCTCTTTGGAAAACCTTTTCTACGGCATTCGTTTACCCACTTTACAAGTATATCTTTCTCATCTGAATTTAAAACAGGACTTGAGCCTGGCAGGTCTTTTAAATAATTTCTCAATCTTGATTGGATTGTCCCTCTCGGAACATTGAAAGTTTTAGCTGCAAGTTTTTTGACATGCCATTTTTACAGCTTCTTTGTATTAAGTTTTCCTTTTCATATTTTTTTCTTTTTGTAAATTCTTTCTTCTTCTCTTCTTGCTTCTTTGTTTTCATTTTAATTGTGTACTAAAACAGAAAAATCCAATTATCAGTACTATGCTGATAATTAGCAATACTCGTATCAGCACCATGCTAATATTTGGGAAACGGTATTTAATCAATAAATAAATGAACGGAAATCAGTTAACAGCAATTATAGAACACAAAATCAAAAAAATATGATATTTTTTTCCTCCTTATCAAACCCATTATCCGCATGGGTGCTAATAGTAGGAAAAACTTACAAAATAGGAACCATATGCTAGCACCCGACTTTTTTGATTAATCCACAAATTAACCTAAAATATATTGAAATTTATGTAGACAAATCACTCTCGAAGCCCTCGAAACCAAAATAACACAAATAAAATAAAATCTTTTCATGGTGTAAGAAGATAATAAATCACAAGAACTTACCATCACACAAACAAAATGGCCGAAATTTTCTAGCTTACAAACACCGGTAACTACTCATTTATTACAATCGTCACGCCATCTTAATTTTCTAAGTGTTGCTAGCTTACATAATAATTTGATAAACTTAAATCTGATTTTTTTTACGTGGCATTTTAAAATCAAGGAAAACTCTTATAATTAGTTTTTTTTTATTGTGCAGTGCTGATAATTGGTGCAGTTTTACGAATTAGATACTTTACCCAATATACATATTAAACGATGCCATAATAATAGTATTTCGGCTTCACGGTTTACCAATTCATAACTCCTTTAGTAATTTCTCTAATGACAATTTTTTTTCCCTTTTTTCGGAGCAAAGGAGACAATTTCTTTTTGTATGGAGAATGGGCCCACTACAAATTTTAGGGATACTTAATGAAATGTATGTCGATTTATTCCTTATAATCTATAGATTGCAAAATTAATATTAGTTTTATCGCATCTAAAGGGAATTCAGAGAAATTAAAATATGAATATCACAATAACCTAAAAAGAAACTAAACGCTATTTTTTTTTATCTGGATTTACGGCTCTGGGTTCTAGCCCTTCTGAGCCGAAACTAAAAGTTGTTTTCTATTAGTATTGTGAGTTAGAATAGTGTATATAGAATAGAATAGGACAGCTAAATAATTAATAGCATAAAACAAAGTTGCAGGTACATTTAACATTTATAGGTACTTTTAGACTGATGGAAAATCCTTTTAGTAGTTCCGGCAAAAAATAGTACACTGACCAAGAAACATGGTGTGGAGGCTATTTTTTACATGTATTGATTGATTAGTGAATATACATCGCAAACACCATTACAGTAATTAAATAAATATGATTAAAGCCAAAATGAATAAAAGATAATATGTTCATTTATAATATTACCTTTACATGCTATATAGTAAGAAAGAGTAAAATACCACTGTATTTATTACTTTAATCATTTCAAAAGTAGTCTATTAATAGTGGAACAGACAGACAGGCGCGGTGTTAAGACTTTATTTTGATATATCTTTGTTGGTTAGTAAAGGTGCAGTGTGTAAACTTTGCTTTAAAATATATTAACTGATTAGTTATTATACCCCAAACACCATTAAAGCCAAAATGACTAGGTAATATCATGTTTATTTATGTTGATAAATATGAAGTGAGATGTTTTAAACTAGTTGTGTAAGGATTACAAAACACATGTATAATTTAATTGTATTTATTATTGTCAATCATTACAATTCAAAAGATTTTTCAAAATAACTTGATAATAACATGTCCATTTATGAAATTGTTAGGAATCATAAGGATATTTTATGTGATATAAGACTGTTGTCTTCAATATCCATATACTTTTTGTCTCTGCTTACGAGCAGCTCTGCAAGATTTCAGCCTACAAGACATACACATTTATTCTAAGCAACCCACCTGAAAAAGTTAATGAATATTGAAACAAGCACACATGTACTTATTTATCTAATATCATTTGCAACCAGTAACACGGTTTTAGGTGCATGTGTGCGTCCAACAGTGAACTATTAAGGGTGTTTAGCGAGTTTTACCTCTACAGCGATTGAGAAAATAAATAGCACGTAAGATGTTTTGAACTGGTCGTGTAAGGATAAAAAACTATATTGTCACTGTATTTGTTATTGTAAAATCATCACATTCTTAAAGCAGTATTAAAGTGACACATGCCACCAGGTGCAGTGTCAGGACATTGTTATTAATTTGTATTTATTGAATAACATGTTTACGTTCCAAGCACCATTAAAACCAAAATGACTGGATAGTAACATATCCAATTTTACGATATTAACCACGAAAATAAATAGCATGTAAGGTGTTTTGAACTATTTGTGTTAGGATAAAAAGAAACACTGTATTGTCACTGCATTTTTATTGTTTATTATTGTAAAATCATCATATTCTTAAAGCAGTCTATTATAAGTATCACAGGCCGCGAGGTGCAGTGCCAGGACATTCTTTTAATATGTGTTCATTGATTAGCATGTTTACATCCAACTGCAATTAAAGCTAAAATGTAAAATTCTCGAGTAGCAGTCTCGTACCGGTAAGCTCAGTGTGGGACGGCTACCCTCTAGTTGGAGTGACGACCTGGTAAGATATTCAAAAAGTCTATGGAGATGCAGGTGGCTCAGGACCGTGCTTTGTATAATTTTGAGGTTTATGTTCAGCAGTGGACTTGTCCACTGCTGAACATAGGCCTAGGGCTATAGGCTGTAATGATGAAGAAGTTTTAAACTAGTTGTGTACGGATACGGCTCGACCGGGGTAGGACACGCTCTCACGGAAAACGCTACCAGCGTAAAATAGTAGCTTAATGCTCCTGTGTTTCGTATGGTGAGTGTAAAGAACCGAGTCCTTTTACTGGAAACGAAGTACTCCATCTTAGTCCTCAGGGGTGACAATCCTTCTCAAAGTTTACCGCTACCTCCCAAGACTTCTTATGCAACATTTAAAATTTCTGAAAAAGACACTTTAGAAGCAATTATGTCATTTTCGAATGGCACTGCTGGCGGCATTGACGGGATTATGCCTCAACATCTTGAATATCTTGTAAGCGTTTCTGCCAGAACAGTGGAGTACTTCTTAATGACATTACAAAATATGTAATTTTATTATTTCTGGTGATGTTACCAGAAATAATAAAATGAAACCATAAATAACAACTTCGTTGGTCCACGACAAGTCCTAAGCACGAATGCAGATCATGTGGTTACGTATTCAAGTCCCGGCTTGGGCCAAATCAATTTTTGGATTTTTCTGTCAAGAAATTCTCTGAAGCATCATGGCGTCGGGAAGTTGGCAGTGTTACACCCCCGTGCCTCGAAAAGCATGTAACACTGTTGGTCCTGCGCTTGATCTCTCTCCGGTCGTTTCGGATTGCCATAGCATTAATTTCATTCTTATATGGGGCAAGCTTATGTGCCTTAAAAAAAAGGATAAAGGTATCCGTCCTATTACCGTTAGTTCCACATTTCGACACTTAACTTAAAAGTTTGCTTGCAGGCACATAATCTCTAATCTTAAAACAACTTTGTGTAACCCTGTTGAAAGAAGTGGCTAACAATACCCCCGAAATTTATTCTCCCCAGTCTCTTATATCGTGAAATAGGAGGTAGGGCGGAAAAATACATGTTTTATTGGAGTTTCTTGCAGTAAAATAGGGGTACAAACGAAGTACTCAGCGGTACAAACAAGTACAAACAATATACTCATCGGTATAAACGGGTACAAAAGATGGAAAACCGAACCCGACTTTTCAAGTCTTTTTTATTGCGAAATATCTGGTGAGGCTGAAAAATAAATGTATGATCGTTGTTTCCGTATGTCAAATCGACGATGAGACGGAGTACTTACTGAAGTAAGAGAATACGATTTTTTATACGCGCCGACGCGATGTTCGTGTCGGTTGGGATCGGCAATGCTCGGCTCCGTTCGAGCTGCTTTCGTTACAGTCCAGGCGCCTTCGTTTTTACCGGCAGTCTGCATTTAAACGGCTTCAGCCCTAGACCCTACGCTCTCGTCGCCGGAGTAACGGTTCTTTTAAATCGCGACAAACTTATTCTCGGCTTCCTATCTCAAATATTCCATACAACTAATTACATATATTTCTTCTTCATCTCCTTTTTTTCTACATAATTTTATTTCAAACTGTCCTTGTGGAAAGTAAAATATATATATTCTTGGAAGAGTGAAGACAATTTCATTTGCCTAGCATCTAACCCACAATTGGTGACCCCGACGTGATATGAACACGTAACCAATAACCTTCGGAAACCTTAACGTCAAGCTTTCGTAATCGACCTCAAGTACCCCATTCATTGGTTGCCGAGCAGATATTGTCTGCTGTCTTTACATTCTGCAAGCCATCTAGCTTTACAAAGGTTCATTGCAGCACTGGAATAATAATGCTTCCCGTTTCTTCAAGCTACTCTCTACGCTACAGTGTTCGGCACGGCTCTGAGTCTTACTGTTTACCTCTGCTTCACGGCACTCTCGCAGATTGCTTGCCTTCTTATCGACTCACCGCAGAATACAAGGCAATACCCTGGCACTTGCACATTCGTCGATATCTAACTGCACTATCGACTTCCGGTGTGAGCAGGGGAGTGATGTGGCGGCGCTTTTGTCGCACCACAAGCGAAAATACATCGAAGTCTAAATCGCCCTTTCAAAGTTCCAAAGTTAAAGCAGTATATATAGAATAGCTCCCAATTACCACTCGGAGCGTTGGCCGCAACCCGGGCAGAACACCTTGCCTGGCGGGAGATCTCCCCTTTTCTTTTCTATGGCCACAGTGGCCATATGGCCGACGTGATGGTGAGTAACGGTTCTTGTAAATCGCGACAAACTTATTCTCGTCTTCCTATCTGAAATATTCCATACATCTAATTACTTAAATTTCTTCTTCATTTCCTTTTTTTTTGCTACATACTTTTATTTCAAACTGTCCTTGTGGATTCATATCGTTGTTTGTGGATATATATCGTTGATATATATATATATATATATATATATATATATATATATATATATATATATATATATATATTCTTGGAAGAGTGAAGATACTTTCATTTGCCTAGCATCTAACTCAAAAATGATGACACCGAGAAGAACATAGCGTACAAAGTACATCAAAAATGCGGCAAGATATTTTCTTTTTTATTATGTACGAGCAATGCAATGCAGGTCTAGAGAGACCAGTATCACTGCGACCTAAAAGATCTATAGTGATTGCTGCTATGTCTCTAGTTCAATGTAAAGCCCTACGTCTTCAATGAATAAAAGGAGTTGCTTAGCTGTGAGCAATTTCACTTCTTCTGCGCGAAGTACATAGTTTCCCACATGAGTGCTACGTTTGCGCATTAAAGGTCCGCAATTAGTCAGGATGATTTAAGGCGTTTCCTCCTCTCGGGAGCAAAACCTGCACATCCTTGAGTTACTTAGTCCTAGGATGGAAATGTGCTTTTTAAGACAACAGTGTCCAGTCAGGGTTCTTACCAGAAAGCCCAATTTTTTTTACCTAATCCCAGGGCTTCCGAAGCAAATTTACGATCGATAACCCGGATTAAGGTCTTAGAATGTATTAAACCTGGTGTATCAGACAAGATCTTAAGTGATTTATTGTGGTAAAGAGTTTCCAGGGTCAATCGGGCGAGGCTTTTTGAGATTCCACAAAATGGCCGGGTCCAAATTGTGTACTCTTTGAGCCCTCCCATCCCACCCATCTTGAAACAACCTTGTTGTTACCACCCAGGGCGTTTAGACGGTTCACGCAGTCTCCAACTAGTTTCGAGTTCACCAAGTTTGATCTCAGCGCTAGCAGTGCTGCTTGACTATCAGAGTTAATATAGATTATATGGTTATCGTATATATAATAGGTGTTTTTGCAGATTGATTTCCGCACACTGAAGTATGGCGAAAATTTCTGCCTGGAAGATAGAGACGAATCTGCCCAAATTCATACTAAGTTTGAATTTGGGGCGTTCCCCATAAATTCCAAAGCCTACGTCGAGGCCCATTTTTGACCCATCGGTATACCATATAAGGCTATCGACCTCACAGATGACCTGTATATTCAGCCAGTATTCTCTGGAGGGTAGTTCCAATGTATTATTTTTGTTAAAAGTATATAGTGGACGCATGCTATCTGAGATCATGCATAAGACCGGTGTTTCCTTAATTGAGTCGAGCGTGGATCTCAATCTATAGGAAAGCAAGCTCAAACCGCCCTAAGTTAATCCTATACAAACTAGCCCTCGCCTCCTTGTCTAAGTAAAGATCAAGGAGCATTAGGCATAGAATTGCATTAAGAGCTGCTCCAGGCGATGATCGCATCGCTCCAGTTGCCATTAAACAGGCAGTCCTTTGTAGACTTTGTAGTTGTATTTAGTCTGTCCGCAGTCGTCTTTTGGTTGACCTTATTACACCAGACAGTGGAGGCGTAGTTAAAAGTCGGCCTCACTATACTGCTGTACAGCCATAGGATCATACTGGGACGCAAGCCCCATTTGTTCCCGACCATGCGACTGCACGTACCTAAAGCAATTTTAGCCTTATGACATACGTTGCTAAGGTGAGAGTTCCACGTTAGTTTTTGGTCGATTGTTGCGCCCAAGAACTTAACTTCAGTGAATAATGGTACTTCTTTACCATTAAGTTTTGGTGTGACTAATTTGTCCAACCGTTTTTTTTTTTGGTAAAGAGTATTATAACAGTTTTATCAGCATTAACTGATAAACTGATATCCCTGCACCAGTTTATGGTGTTTAGGGCTCTTTGTATGATTAATGATAAAGTACTTTGGCAAAAGCCAGTAGGTCAATGCAAAGTTCTGCCATGGCCATGGCAAGATGTTAGTGCAGACGCATCGAAAAGCAGCACTAGTGGCAGTGAAGCGGTACTAAGATGCCGCCATTTTGGCCCGAGAAACCAACTCTTTGGTTTACACGGTTGGATTGCCAATTTGCATTAGCGAATATTATCGATATTATCGATATCATCGAGTGTCACAAAATATCATCATGTTATATCAGTTTTGGATCGAAAAATTGCTGCGGAAGTCGAAGATCTAATAATTAGACCACCGGTGAACGAGAAATACGACACATTAAAACGTGAGTTGATTGCAAGACTATCTGTTTCAAGAAGCGAGCAAATCAAACAGTTGCTCATGAAAGAGGAATTGGAAGATTGCAAGCCGAGACAGTTTTTGCGGCATGTTTGCAGATTATATGGGATATTAGAAAGAAATTTAGAGACAGACACAAAAGGGGAAACCATATTTAAAACACTGGAAACGTTTTGTGATGACAAAGGAATTCCCGTGAAGAATATTATATCAGCTGTATGGTGCTCCAGCTATGACCGGGTGTCAAAAAGGCTTCATAGCGTACTTAAAAAACAAAATTCTACATGTGCTTGCTGCACATTGCGTTATACAACGACAACATTTGGTTGCTAGAAATTTAAGTTAACGACTGTTTCAATCATTGCAAAATGTCATCAAAGCAGTCAATAAAATACGAAACAACTCTTTAATTGAGAGATTATTTAATCAGCTTTGTGTGATGAAGATGAATGAATCTAATGATGAAGATTTCAACCGATTGATTTTTCACACAGAAGTGCGTTGGCTGTCAAAAGGAAATTGTCTGACTCGATTTTACAATCTGTTTGACTCTGTCGTAGAGTTCTTGGAAAACAAAGACACAGAATTGCGCGACAACCTCATCACATCAAAGAGTAATATCGCATACCGACAGACAGACCTTTATAAATTGCTTAATATATGAATCTCCAATTTCAAGGCAATGACTTGAACTTAATAAAACAAAAAAAAGTCGTCACTGCTTTCTTAGCCAAGTTGCTCTTAGACAAGAAGAATATCGGCAGACGTGAGTTCCATAATTTCCCAATTTATCAGTATCCTGCAACAACGACGACTTGTGTGTCTACTGCCAACATTTGAAAAGTCTCCACAGTGATTTCATTGAAAGATTCCAGGACATTTTGAAATTAGGAATACCACACTGGGTGTTAGATCCTTTTTCAAATGTTATATTTACGCGAAGACTACACATTAAATGAAACTAATTCCATTGTCATGGGGGGGACATGGTCCCCGCCGTGACAATGGGGACCTGAAGGGTGGGCACCTGAATGGGTACTGTAAAGCACCCGAAACGTCGGGATTTAAAAAGTTAAAATTAAACGCGATATAATCCGTAAAAATTAGTTTCATTTAAAGTGCTTTTATTTAGGCCGTAAATGATTGTTTTTCAGGGAAAGATGCGGGGTACAGCACATTTCAAGTCAACATGAAGCTATGTGATATAAAGACTTTTGAGTGCTGTAGAGATATGTTTAGATTTTTAATGAATATCTTCGCTCCGCTACATTCACAGCCGGATTTCCTACAGTGTCAAAATTGTACCCACGGTAGGCTGTTTAAAGGTAAAAGGAGTTTAAATATACATATCAAGCGATGCCATAGTAAAAGTATTTTGGCTTCACAACCTACCGTAGAAATTCATAACTCTATTAGTAATTCCTCTAATGACACAAATTTTTCCCTTTTTTCGGAGCAAATTTACAATTATCATCGTAATGTACCAGTGGTTAAAAGAATTCCTAGAGGTGCGAGGATGCAGCTTGCAAAAGCATTGTCATGCACTGTTCAAAATTTTTTCACTAATAGTGAAAGGAGTTGGCAAAAATTATTTACCTTCGCATATTCCCATTTTTATTTTGATAAAACAATAAATAAATCAATTACGTCTCAACTAAAAGAGACATCTTTTCAAAATTTAGATTACTCAATTAATACCCATTTATCTCGACCACGTCCTAAATTTGATTTAAAAAAAGTAGTTGAGTCGAAAGTAATGGATGGCGACTTAAAAAATGCATCCCGTATTTTATTCTCAGACGACATCCTGGCTCCTCGTAATGTCGAAACTCTTGACAGCCTTCGTCAGAAGCATCCTTCGGTCAATCCTTCTCAGGGTTTACCGCTGCCTCCCAAGACTTCTATGCAACCTTTACAAATTTCTGAAAAAGACACTTTAGAAATAATTATGTCATTTTCGAATGGCTCTGCTGGCGGCATTGACGGAATTACGCCTCAACATCTTAAAGATATTGTAAGCGCTTCTGCCGGTGACGCCGGCGGAGTACTTCTTAATGACATTACAAAATTATGTAACTTTATGCTTTCTGGTAATGTTAATCAAAATTTCATTCCATTCTTATATGGGGCAAGATTATGTGCCTTCCAAAAAAGGATAACGGTATCTGTCCTATTGCCGTTGGTTCCACATTTCGACGCTTAACTTCAAAATTAGCTTGCAGGCACATAATCTCTAACCTTAAGACAAAATTTCAGCCTACTCAACCAGGCTTTGGCACTAGAGGTGGCTGTGAAGCGGCGGTACATTCAGTGCGTACATTTTTAAGAAACTCTGATGCAGATGTTCTTGTGAAGGTTGACCTAAGGAATGCTTTTGACTCTATCGATAAGGTTACCTTGCTGAAAGAAGTGGCTAACAATACCCGAAATTTATCACTACGTTTGGCAATGTTACAGTCAAAATACTAACTTGTTCTACGAAAACCATGTTAGCTATTCTGCAGTCGGTGTTCAACAGAGTAACCCACTAGGTCCAGCACTTTTCAGTTTGGGAATTCAACTCATTATTTCAAATTTGAAATCCAATCTGAATGTTTGGTTCCTGGACGACAGTACACTAGGAGGTAGAGCAGATGACGTCCTCAGTGATCTTACTTATATTTTTCGAAATTTTAAAAGTATTGGTCTTGAACCAAATAGCAATAAATGTGAAATATTTTTTTCCAATAATTTATCTACTTCTCACAGAGGCACTTTAATTCAAAATTTCAATCATATTTCTCCAGGAATAAAAACTGTCAGTACGGAATCACTATACCTGCTAGGTGCCCCGTTGTTTTTCGATAGTATTAAACCTGTTTTAAAAACTAAATTTGATGAGTTTTTAAATCACGTTGATAAATGGTATAAATTAAGCCCCCACATTGCGCTTACTATCTTAAAATATTGTCTCCGCTCGAGTCCAGTCTGGAAATGTTCGGATATTTTAAAAGATATTGATAATAATCTTAAAATAGCTATAGGAAAAATTCCAAATTTAACTTTAAATACAATAGCCTGGACTCATGCTACTTTACCTATAAATGTAGTATAGTCTGTGGCCATCTACTGTACGTGTCTATGGTTGTTGCTATCTTTGGTTTTGTCTTAACTGACACCCAGGGTCATTCAACTCTGTATGAAGCCCGAAAAACTTGCACACAATCATAATTTTATCTATGTGTGGGGTGGGCGTGTAAAATTAAAGCGAGAAAAAGATATCGCCGTTTCATTCTTTCGCGTTGTTTCAGATTGCCATTTTAAAAATTAGATAGAAATATACATAACTATTATATCGGAGGAAACTGAATTTTTTTAATTCTCTGCTATATTTTTTCTTTTGTTTGCACCTTACAGTAATTATATACATATTACTTTGAGATTTGCACAATTAATTGACGTACTAATTGATTAAAATTGTATTAATAAATATTAGCAGAATTCTATCAAGCGAAGCCATGAACTAAAAGAAGAAAAAAATGACATTTGTTTGTCAACGTCTTTCATACTGAAAATATTTTCTGAAATTGATTCAAATTTATTTAATGATTTAGATTTTAATATTTGTTATTGCGTTTTGCTTCAATTCAGTTATTATCGGTTCAGAATACTTCATTTTCGTTTGTAGGCAATTCTTCGCGATTGTGTGTGTGAAGATTTTGACGTGACAACGTCTTATAAATTGGTTTGCCGGGTGACACTTCAAGAAACTGCGTTACGCTCCGCTCACGTTATGCGCTCACAATGAGAGCGAGTGAGAGGCACGCGTCCCTTCCACTCGGGCATGGTTAGCCCGCCTAAGAGCGAGAGAGACAGACATAATAAAATTATTTTACCACTCAAAGTCGTTGTCACGTAAAACTTTCGCCCGTATACCGACTTTACAGGCAACCAATTTTTTGTGAGATACTGACTCTGTATGAGATATTGACTATAAAGTAATTTATTATTTAAAAAAAATATGCAAACAAAAAGCACAAAATCATCCGATCACTTTCTGCAGGTTTCCTACAATAAAAGAAGAAAACCTTTTGATAATATTGTGGTAAGTCTTTAAGCATTTTGAATTTATTCATCGTTATTTGTAGGGATTATTACTATATTAACTCGAATTTTATCTGTTTCAGATCATGTATTTGGGCTGAGTTAAGTTTTCGACATGAGAATTTTGCTGATTTAAATTTACGTTAATGTTCTGTGAAGAATAGCTCTCAGATAACATATGTTATTAATTAATATTACGCGTGGAAATATTATCTGCAAAAGCAATAGAAAACATAAATAATAATATATAGTGTATAAAACAATATCTTCCAAAAAATAAAATTACATAACTATACCTATTTTTAGTTTTATTTTATCCCACATACTCCTCTAAAGTAAATTCGAGTAAATTTGGTGCAACCTCTCAAATGTATGGGAATTTACCCCATAGGTTTGTGAGGCTTGAGCCAAAATTACTCGAATATGTCTTAAATAAAAAGTTCAAAGTTACACAATACAAAGGTTTGAAATTCCCGCTAAAAAAGTTTTATATGGGCGCCCGCCGAGGCGCTTTTCGTGTACATTCATAAACACGTGTTTCCTTTTTTTTTGTATGAAGTTGGCGTTCTTCTCTTGGTAGAGAGTAATTGTGTTCTGTGCTGACACCGACCAAGATGTCGGATCCTGTATCAACACGTAACTAAAATATAATCTATTAGAAGCAAACAAATCTATGGTTTTATTGACAACATTACATGGCGCAGCCGAGAAAGAACAACAAAGAAGAGAATAACATTATTATTTCGGAGAATAACATTGTCATGAGCGAAGAAATGGCGAGTTATGAGTTCAAGATGCCCACGTCAATTTTGCTGGATAAAACAGACGAAGAACTTGTGATAAAATGGACAAAGTTTAAGCAATAACTTAAAACTTTCTTACTGGCAGCGGGCTTGGAACAAAAGTCTGAAAATAGGAAGGCGGCAACATTGTTAAATTGTTTGGGAGAACAAGTGCAAGATCTCTATTACAACGTGCTGAATGGGTCTGAGGAAAACCAAAAATACACAGATGTAATCCGTTTACTAGATGAATATTTCATTAATAAACAAAATAAGATCATTCAAACATTTAAATTCAATAACAGGAACCAATTTCATGGAGAATCGTTTGATGCATACTTAAGCGACCTGAAAAAGATGATAAAACAATGTTATTTTGAAGCTCTGGAAGACAGAATGTTAAGAGACCAATTGGTGATGGGAATAAGTGATGAAAAAGTAAGGAAAAAATTGCTAGAGGACAATAATCTCACCATGGATAAGGCAATAACAATTTGTAGAGCAGCGGAAGCATCAGAGGGCACAGATTAAGATTATCAACGACAAAAATAAAGAACATATTCAAGCTATTGATGTTCTACGAAGCAAAGTTAAGTACTCTATTAATTTTAAGACAAAACAAGTTGATAATAAGACGTCTTATCAGTGTTTAAAGTGTTTCAGACGACATGGCCCTAAGCAGTATCTAGCTTTTGGAAAAAATTTGTAACAATTGTAAAAAACCTAACCACTTTGCAGTAGCTTGTAGATTCAAACGAGTGGATGTTATGGAAGTATGTAATGAATTGTGACTAGTAAAAATTCACTCAGTGGGGGTTCATAAACATAAATTTGCAGAATGGAACACAGTTGTGAACTTAGAACATGATAAATTATTATTTAAATGTGATACTGGAGCACAGGTCAATGTTTTATCTTTAAAATATCTTAAACAAGTTGTTAATGATGAAAATCCTAAGTGGTCTGAGACAACTATTATTTTAGGAGCATTTGGTGGTGCTAAAATAAAACCCCTTGGTAAGATTGAACTTACAGTAACTCACAATAAAATGTGTGTCAAAACAGAATTTAATTTTTTAAATTTTATTATAAAAATAATAATGTCAAAGAGCCACTGTTATGTCATAAAGTATCTGAGTTACCATTTTCTAAAATAGGAATTGATATTATGCAATTTAGAAATAAATCTTATTTAGTAGTATATGATTATATGTCAAAATGGTTAGATATTAAATTTATTCAGAATAAGTCTGCAAGCAGTATAATTAATGTTCTAACTGAAATATTCTCTAATTTTGGTATACCTTTGGAAATAGTTGCAGATCATAACCCGTTTGATTCATTACAATGTAGAAATTTTGCTTCAGAATGTGGATTTAAATTTACATATTCTAGTCCAAGATATCCGCAGTCAGATGGTATGGCTGAGCGGGGTGTACAAATTGCTAAAAAAATATTGCTGAAGTGTCATGAAAATAGAACAGATTACAGAATAGCTTTGTTACTATACAGATCTACCCCAGTGTCTGGCACAAATTTATCACCAAGCCAGTTAATGATGCAAAGAAATTTAAGAACTAAATTACCAGTCCCTTTGGAATATCTAAAACCTAAATTAAATCATAACACAATCAGTCAGTTTGATAAAGTAATTGAAAGAAATAGATGTAAATATAACAGTACAACCAGAAAGAAAGATGATTTTCAAATTAATCAACTAGTTTGGTTTAAGAAAGATCCATACTCTAATGTTTGGTCATCTGGGAGAATCTTAGAAATGCAAATTTAGATCATACAAAATAGAGAGTAATGATAAAGCAATATATATAAGAACATCATATCATATAAGATCACAATAGTATCAATAATTTGGTGTTTAACAAAGGGTAAAAGGCTGAATGTACACTCCATGGTTAATACTTATTTTGTGTTAGATAATGTAAGTTAAGATAAGTAAGTTTTTAAGGGAGATTTTTGTTTAACAACAGTAACAGTTAGGGTGTAGCTAATAAGGTGTTTGATAAATTAACAAGCTTTTAAAGTCTTGTTTCAATTCTGTTCTCTATGTAATAGATAATAAGCTTCTTTAGCTTTGTTTTAAAAGAGGGAGATGTAGTATAGTCTGTAGCCATCTACTGTACGTGTCTATGGTTGTTGCTATCTTTGGTTTTGTCTTAACTGACACCGACCAAGATGTCGGATCCTGTATCAACACGTAACTAAAATATAATCTATTAGAAGCAAACAAATCTATGGTTTTATTGACAACATTACAATAAAATTTGGTGGTATTGGTGTGAGAAATCTTTCTAGCGTTGCATTGCCTGCTTTCCTTGCTTCCGTGCATAGTGTCAGTAATTTATGTAACATAAATTTAAATAATAAAATAGACCTGTGCTTTGCTACAGAGGCAGGGCAGACATGGCAAACGCTCTGTCCCGGCGAAAATGTTCCACTGGAAGTTAACCAACAAAAACAGTGGGATATTCCGCTGGTAAAGAGGGTGCAGAAATGCAAAAATGTATCCTTACAAAAGTGCGAGCATTTGGTGTAGGTCTGTGGGAAACATTCTGGCGTACTCTGTGACAGCTCTGTTTGCGTTGCCGTTGCACAATCCATACACAAAGTGGATATCAGCGACATGCTGGTTTGAGTATTTACCATCTGCCATTTTTGAAAATATCAAAATAACTAGAAACTTCACCACAAACTTAAAAAGTTCCACAAAACGGTTTTTTTTAACAATAACAACAACAAGCGATCTTAGAGGGGCAAAAGTAGTGTAATCACAACGCGTGGCGATCGACGACTGTTTTTGTTGTCCCAAGTACACTTGTTTAGAACATCAAACAATGGGCTTTGGGTTTTTCTACCTGCTCTTGAACTATCATAAATGATCCTGCACGTGCAGCTTGCGCTTTAAGAGGTCGTGTTTGATAAAGTACAATTCTTAAACTATTTAATTTACAATTAAGATTTTAACGTTTGTGTTAAGGAAATATCTTGCTCTATCTAACAAATGTACAAAATTGATAGGTAAATGATCTACTTTTTTCATTAAAATCGAAAATTTGAAAAAAAAACCGAATTTTTTTTTACATTTTTTTTCTTTTCTTAGTCTTTTTAGGATCTAAATACAATTTTGCAGTTAAAAGTTTGCTTTTATTTTATTACGCGTATCTTTATCTACCCAATGAGACATCTTTTAAGAATGTAGAACTTTTACATCGGTGAATATTGTAATTTTAATGCGCGGGGTCGAGGTGGTGACACTGAAAAATTTAAATGGCTGCCATTTAAATACAGCTAGGTCTAAATGAGATTTGAGACATGATTTGTCGATGAAATTGATTATATTTTATAGCATTAAAAGCTCCGACACCGGTAACCAGACACATTGTATACTTGGTGGAGCCATGCTGAATTTATTATGGTTGTAGCATGAAAAGAGACCACGCACTCACAGAATACCAGCGTGAAATAGCAACTCAATGCTACTGTGCTTCGTATTATGAGTGTAGAGAACTGGAGACCCTTTCTACTGGAAACAAGGCATTCTATCTTGGTCCTCAGAAGTAACAACGCATCTGCATTTTGACACTTAATCGAGGATACATGTAGACGTCTATGGAACACAGCATCCACTTGCCATCATACGGACTGTGTGCTCGTTTGTCATCCGTTTCCATTTTCAGCTGCATCACTACTTACAATCAGATGGGATAGTAGTTAAGCACTGGCTTATAAAAGCAAAAAAAAAATGTTTTCAATTACATTTAGCAATAACTTTGTTATTATTTCAGTTAAAAACAAACGAGGGCTAGTCGCGACGTTTTAATAATGCTAGTCCGTCGTGAAAGCACCCTTGACAGTCCTTCGTTGCGTGGTTTTATAATTGGAGTCTGCGGTTGGCATTGTTATGAACTTTGCTTACTCAATTTTCAGTGCACGTAACTGGAATTTAGCTCGAACCTTAAATATATATATAAAATAAATAAGGGTACATACTATATACTGTACTGTATGTACAGGCCTCCTCGTTTGGGCACAGGCCTAGTGGCATAGATGGTGCTATATCTAACATTAATCAACCACTTCTAAATTAAAATGCATTGAAAAATAATGCATGCTGTTAGCGACGCAAATGATTATTGATAATTTAATTGTAATTACCTATTTTATTATCTCATATTTTTCTTTAACTTACAGTTGGAAAAACCTATCAAATATTTTTGTATATAATGTATATTTATGAAACGTCGGTAATAAGATAGTCCGCCTGCGCCGCAAATGACTTTGAACACGCGCCAGTCTGCTTGCAATCGCAAGAGAGTTAACGCGCCTTGTAGATATTAGCTATTTTCGTACATTTAAGATTTCTAATTATCTCCAATATACTTCATAATGTGCGGAAGTTGTATTATTTGCATAAGCAAATTAACCGCATCTACAATATAAGACAGGGTCTAGGTTCAGCAGTGGACTTGTGATGGGCTGTAAAATAAATATAATGTTAATATAATGTATATAATGATGACGACGATGTTGAAATATGTTGAACTTTAATGAAAACAGTAGTAGCTGACTTGTGTATCATGTTACGCGATCAAGCCGATCGCGATCCCCAATGCCACACACGAGAATAATTAAAAGCAATTTAAGTGCTCTCAAAAGCCCACTTTTCTGCATTAAATACAAGCAACACGATGAAACCTAAAGCTGTTATGAAAACGTAATATATCATCAAGTCTACGAACACAGAAGTGTTTTGGGCTTTCCAACTTCATTGGTATAAGCATAAGAAAAAATGGATGTACATATAGTGTCTTTTTTCTGTTCCTTTAAATTTTAATATAATTTTTGTGACAATTTTTACTTTCTTCTTTTTCATTTGCCCATATAAGTCCATTACTGGACAAGAGCCCCTTCCCTTCGTAGGAAAGGTTTGCTTTAATAATCACCCCAGCAAGGGAGATTAACCTAGACGTCCCCCACCTTTAACGTTTGTCTGTATTTTTCGTTTTTATTTTACGTCTGGCCTAAACGAGATGGTTATACCGTCATATACCGGAAGCCATAAGACTTTTCTGGCATTTCCCAAAGTTGCCTCTTACGACACCCACAGGACCAAATAGAAAATGGTTTCTTTAACGCTGAAACATTGCCATTATCTTTATAGGAAAAACTTTTACAAAGAAAAATACACAAATACTATAATATTGCATCAAATAGATGTCTAAAGATGAAACAAACCCAATAAGTCGAGTAAAAACCTTCCAGTATCGTTTTTCATCTGCTTCAGTCAAAGTTTGTAGTTTGTGTGGATCTTTACTTTAAGCGATTCTATTATTATTAAAAAATAACGATACAAATTAATATAGTGTTATTTTTTTTTTTTTTATTTGCTAAGGAGTAGTAGCAATACTTATTTTAATTAAAAAAATTTATGTAAGTATTAAGTCACTCACAAGTTTCCAATTTTATAATTTAAAACAGAAACAGATAAACAAAAGCCGGATTAAAAATAAAGTAATATCAACTAGTTAACAAAGTATTAAAATTTAAAATAATATCATCATCATTAAAAAAAATTAAGATTAATATCTTCACGCAAAATATTCACTTGTAAATGTACTCTTGGCCACACTAAGTTCACGCTATTTCCTATCTGTCCACTTTTGAGAACCTAATTTTACAAATCGACAGTGGATGTTAGCGTTGATCAACCTCAATTATTTAAAAATCAAAGAGGTCTTACTGCCTTACCCATAGTCACCTCTTAAGATAAAAATGAAAAAAAAATCACACCATTTCCCATCTGTTCTCTTTAATGGAATCTAATTTTACTATGAAATGAATGAATAACGCACTTTTTTAACCTTAATCATATAAAAATCAAAGTAAAGTTTACATTAGTTCTACTACTAACCACAGGCTTCCTCTCATTTCTAAGTGGTATAATTTTAGAAATATATTTTATATTTTGCAGGTCTCCTTATAATGTTTTCCACCACTACCGAGCATATTATCCACTACTTTTGTAACTTTTAACTGTAAATAAATTTTCGAACTTTTACTGCTTAAACATACTGGTCGAGAAGAAACTGCACACTAAAGAAAATACATAAGAAAGGAAAAGAAGAAAACAAAAAAATGGAAGTACGCTATCGGTTGCTTATTTTAATATTTCAATATCATTTTTATATAACACAAACTCAACAATAAACATAAACATTTGGTAAAAAAACTCTGTATATGGATATTTTATCACCATCCCATAGAGTTTGAAGTTTTATTGAAGTCTAAAAATTAAATTGAAGAGACAAACAAACTTAGAGTCCATCAAATGGTAACTGGTTACTGCAGCCCAAGGACAGGTGACCTGCCTGTACCTGCCTGTACCTCTACCTGCAACCAACTTTAAAAATGCTATACCCTTCAGATCGGAACACAGCAGTGCACGCTCTGCTGCTTGGCGGCACATTAAGCAAGTATTTTTACGTAAAGGTATTATTTTTTTTTGATAATTTAAGCTCATATGATCTCAAGTAATTTGACATTTTTATATTATTAATTTATATTTATTCAAATTAATCTATAATTCTTTTTTTATTTAGAATTAAGTTCATTATATTTATTTAATTCACAATCCATTGCTGAACACATAGAACCCCCTTTATTTACAATAAATTATATGCTTGGCATGCGGATTGGCGGGCTCCTAATAAATTCATAATAGTTTTCTCCTCTTACTAGAACAATTAAAGCGCAAATACTTAGCTATAGATTTTTAATCGCTGAAAGTGGAGCTCCAAACTAAATAGAGGATTATTTGGTACTATCTAACTTTGAAGCGGTCAATATTGCTCCCTACTCTTTTGACTAGCACTGTATCGGTCCGCCTTTTATATCATTTTATGCCTTTGTGTACTTTGCTGCTGATGCGTCTATTTGGAGCTTAGTAGTCTTTTGTTGAGTTTTATACGAACTGTTTTATATGAGCTCTTGTGTTTTGGAGAAAATCTGTTTTACAAATGTGAGTACAATAATAAAAGTTTTAAATACTAACACATACAGGAAATGGAACTCAGGATCGTGTTGGTGGCTGAGAACCGTTTTTTGACACTCCATTGGGGAGGCCTAAGAATTCAGCATATGACTTCTTGTGAAAGGATGTAATGATTAATCATCATCATCATAACAGCTTATCAAAGTTCACTGCTGAACATAGGCCTCCCTATAGAATGGCTCATTAGAGAGATATTTTCCATAGTTGCTACGCTTGGCAAGCGGGTCGGCAACCACATTATATTTTCTAGTTGTTATTAGGAACGCGCTGCTACCCGTCTCCTGGTTTATTTCCCTTTGTTGCCTCTTGTGACAGTAAGTTGCCAAACGAATGGATTTTATATGCACTAGTACAAACAAAATGGAGCGCTACGGAGAATGAAACTATTTTTGAATATTGGAACCAAACAATAGTCAAAGGGCTGGAGTCTGACATAGACTACTATTTGTTATTTTTTTCTTTTTCTTCAACAGCGTTTTAAATCCACTTCTGGACTTAGATCTCTCCTATCGTAGGAAGGATTTACCATAATTGTCATTTAACAGAATGATTGGTGATTGCAGTACACAACGACTTGCACATTTCGCCGTGGCTGAATGCCATGATGCCTTTTTGGCATAGTGGCATCACACCACACCCAAGAGAGGAAATGAGATGATCAGTTAAGTTCTTAATTATACAAGCGATGAATTTATTGACTTTACAGGAATTTGTTAAAAATCGTTTAGGAAATAAAAAATACAATAATGATCTTGCCTAAGTCAGACAGTAAGGTTTCAGGTTTTTTTTTGATAAATTAATTAAACCATCTGCGCACTTACTTGACAAGTATAAGCAGTTAAATTTATATATTATAGCATATTTATTTTACCAATTTTAAAGTATCGATAAAGTACACATAATATAGTCGACATAATATACGAATAATAAAATATTTGCTTATATGTATTTACGATTTATGTCCTACATCTGTCTAAAACGATAGTTCAACCGGATGTTATAAGTTATTATAAGTTGTTTTGTCTGCATATATTTTACCAGTTGGCAACTTAAAGGAGTAGATATATTATGTTCTTCCATATTTATTAAGACATTTATAAAACATTTACTTTAAAGTGTTATAAAAATTTAATTTTAATTTTAATAGAGTGATAACGAGAATATATTAATCTTTTTTATAGAATAAGAGCAACAAACAAACATATAGTCTACCTGATGATAATTGGATGCTGTTACCCATAGACATTTACATCCATCCTCAATCAAGAATCAGAATGCCCATGCATTGTCACCTCTAAGTAATAAGGTGGAATGCCTCGTTTCCATTAAAATGATCGCCGGTTCTCTATACTACCCATATAATAAATATAACAGCATTAAGCTGCTATTTAACGCTGTTATCCTGTGAGAGCGTGGCCCAATTTAATGGCAAGTAGCTACGACGCCCCATAGCCACCTGCCTCCAACTTCAAAGAAATGTGATCATGTGTTATCAAACCATATCTAAGACTAATATATTCACTATGCAGTGCACTCAAAGTAAAATTAAAGTAAACTATGTGTACTTTCTTCATCAGTAGATGCACTAAAATTTGAAGGATACATTCATAAAAGGTCATGGCTCCTACGTAAGAAACGCGAAAAATCTTGAAGCGTTCCACATTTTTCGCCAGACATAAAAAAACAGACGGCAGTTTCAAATGTCCGAGCCTTCATTGATAGTGAATCTATTTGCCAAGCGTGACGAATAACGCAAATCCTCCCTACAACGGAAGAAGCTCATGGCCAGCAGTGGACTTTAACGGACTGATGTAGATGAAGAATAACCTATGTATATACGGCACTTAGACGAACGAAGTCTTGTCTCATTTCTGAGAACGTTTAATGTATTGGACCGGGGTGGTACCACGACCTCACAGAATACCAGCGTGAAGTAGAAGCTCTGCTTATGCGTTTTTTCTGGTGAGTGCAAGTGGCCGGAAGCCCTCCCCCCGATCAACATGGTAGAGGAATTAAATGAGATACTACTCCAGGAAGGTAATGGAGAATTCCTCGCTGAGCATCCACGACCAAGCTAAGCCACTCCTGAGTGTGGGGGTACAAATTGGAAGACTCTTTTGCGCCTCGTGCCGGAGTTTGCGTATACTCCAGAGAGGACATCTGTTCTTGACGCCTCGGCAGTCTTGAAGGTTCAGACCTGTCCCTCCTTTGGCTCCGCTAGACAGCGACGAACATTCGCGAGTGTACGGGTGCCTCTATTGATCCTATAGCGGTAATGCTGACAAAGACCGACTCATCGACCACGTCCAAATGCCTACAGATTTCTTACTATAGCAGATCCCATCCGCAGAGATCCTGGCGATTTAACGCCCACCACGCCGAATGACTCGGTTCACGTTTAACCGAGCATGCAGGGAGATCTGACTTTGCCTTGGCCTGACACAACTGGTTACTTCGCCTACGCGGATTCCAGATGTGGAGGATTATGCACCTTCCCTGTTGGACCTTCTACTGAGCTTTCATCCGAACGAATATCAGGTCTCCATCGATGTCCCTCTTGACTCCTCGGACAATTGTCTAGTCCAGAGTGTGGTGCCACTCAGGCTAACATCGCGGTTGCATTCTGCAGGCAGCCGCCGTGTTTGGCACTATAGGTCGGCAGATTGGGATAGGATGCTGTCGTTTTTTGCATCCTACCCTTGGGGCGGGTTTGCTTCTCTTCGAAATATCCTAACGTTGTTACTGATTTTATCGTTGATATGGTACTTGTGGGTATAGAAATTTTTATTCCATCATGTGTGGTGCCAATCTGTGGCAGATTCCAGCCATGGTTTGGTCGCTCCTGTAAAATAGCATCACGCTATAAGCAAGAGTCCTACCGAGTTTGAGCTGATGCATCAACGTCCTGGGATGTAAAAAAGAGCGTTCTTAAGAAGAAATATAATTGCGCCTACAGGTCCTTCAAAAGAGTCATTGCCAAGGCAAGGTAAGAGCACATCGGCAGAATTGGCGAGAAACTAGTTCGCCTTCCTTCGGGAACCTGTACATTCTGGTCTCTCGTTAAAGATGTCCGAGCGAACTTCTTTCAGCCATTTCTCGCACAGGGAGGACGACTCATTGGCCCATGCCGCAAAGAAAAACCAGATCTGTTAGACTCTCTTTTAGAATCCAACTCAACTTTCGATGACGGGGGCAACACACCGCCGACCTTCCCGCGGTGTGGATGTGCGGTTTACACAGCGCTCTGTTCGCAAAGCGCTCCTCCCCTTGGACGTCAACAAGTCGAGTGGGCCTGATGGAGCCCTCCCATTGTGCTGAAGACGTGTACTCCCGAGTTGGCACCGGTTTTAACGCGTCTTTTTCGGTACTCATACCCTCAAGGCGTAGAGCGTACCCTGGAGTAATTCATGGAAGACAGCCTTGGTCCACCCGATGCCTAAAAAGGCGACCGCTCAGACCCGTCCAACTACAGGCTCATCGGCATCACCTCCTTATTCTCCAAAATAATGGAATCTATTATAAACTGCCAGCTCATGAAGTACCTTGAGGATCACCAGCTGATTAGTGACCGCAAATACGTTTTTGTCGGGATCGATCAGCTGGTGATATGTTGGTCTACCTGACTCAGAGATGGGCGGAGGCAGTAGAGTCCAAGGGGGAGGCATTGGCCGTTAGTTTGGACATAGAGAGGGCCTTCGATCTTGGTTTGGCACAAAGCGCTTCTTTCGAAGCTTCCTTCCTTCCAGAAATTGTGCAATCGGATCACCAGTTTTCTTGCTTAGGTCGTAGTAGACGATGCATGCTCCGATTACAAGCCAATCAATGCTGGTGCTCCACAAATCTGTGCGCTATCACCTACGCTGTTCTTTGTGCATATCAATCATATGTTGCAAACCAGTAGCATTCATTGCTATGCGGACAACAGCACAGGTGATGCTTTTTACACTCGCCGTTCCAATATTTCTCGGGATCACGTCGTCAAGTACCGGAACAAACTTGTGTCTGAAGTCGAGTCATTGTTAAACAAAGTCTCGGATTTTGGACGACTAAATCTAATCCAGTTTAACCCTTAGAAGACACAGGTTTGCGCATTAACCGCTAAAAAGAACCCCTTTGTCGTATCTCTTTGATTTCAGGGCACGCCCCTTGCTGCCTGAGCTCGCATCGGAATCCTTGGCGTCGACATTACGAATGATGTGCAGTTTCGTGGTCACTTGGAAAGGAAAGCTAAATTGGCCTCTAAAAAGCTTGGCGTGCTCATCAGAGTGAGATAATATTTCATGCCGGTACACCGCTTGCAACTTTGTAAGGCGCAAATTCGGCCTCACATGAAATACTGTTCTCATCTATGGGCCGGGGCACCCCAGTGCCAGTTCGTTCTACTAGACCGCAATCAGCGCAGAGCGGCTCGAATCATCAACGACCGAGTTCTTTCTGATTGGCTCGATTCACTTGCGCTACGAAGGGATGTTGCATCCCTTTGCATTTTATATCCCGTTTACCACGGGGAGCGACAAAACTCACGATACCATCCACACCATCTGGATGCTTGACGGTCCACCACAGTGCGTTTTACTAGAAGTTTTCTTCCTCACACAACCTCTTTGTGGGATCGTTTACCACCGGCGATTTTTCCTGACCGATGCGACTTAGAGACCTGCAAGAAAAGAACTTAATCCTTTCTAAAAGGCCGGTAACGCACCTGCAATTCCCCTGGTGTTGCAATTGTTTATGGGCGGCGGTAGTCACTTACAATCAGGTGAGCCGCATGCTCGTTTGCCCCCTCTTCTATAAAAAAATGAGGAGCGACCACGCTACCTCAGAATACATACATAAAATAAGAGCATAATGCTGCCATGTTAAGTGACATGAGTTTAAGCCTCACCATGTGATAGTCAACGTCAAAATTAATCAAAATTTAGGCTTAACATAGGCTTTGTTTTAAGCTTTTATCAACGTCAAAATCCTCACAGGGTAGAAAAAAGGACCTTCCCAGAGAAAAGCCGGCAAGAACTCTCGGGTCATTTTATAGAGTATTTAAGACAAACAAGCACACAGTCCATCTGATATTAAGTGAATGCTGTGGCCCATAGACATCTACACAATTAAGAATCAAAATTCAGTTGCGTTTGTCACCCTTGAGGACCAAAATGGAATGCATTCTTTCCGGTAATAAGTATCTTTTCTACACTCACCATACGAAACAGTAGTATTAACCGTTTCGCTGTCCCGTGCACTACATATAAGTCATTGCTATTGTCTCACTATTGTGTCTGAAAACCGGACAGTGAAAGTGTTAAGCTGATATTTTACGCTGGTGTTCTGTGAGAGCCTGGTCTTTTCCCGAATTTTGGGTTCACCACGAATTTTTCATGTCATGTTGAATTTTAATAGTTGGTAGGACTCCTCTTTTGTCTAGCCGTCCATCGGGGCAGGTTCCAGCCTTTTATCTATATGTATGTCACAAAATAACAGTAAACATAATTAAAGGCCGCGAAGCATTGAAGCTTAATCCTCATAATTGACAACGCATCTGTAGCCTTCTTTGTTTGAAGTTGGATGCAGATGTCCAAGGGCTGTAGTGGCCACTTACCATCCAGTGAACTGTAAATTAGTTAACAAATTCATACTTGCGATACAATATACACCATCTGGATGCTTGGCGGTCAGCCACTATGCGATTTACCAGAAGTTTTCTTCCTCGCAAGGCTTTTTTGTGGAATCAGCTACCACCAGCGATTTTTCCGGATCGATGCGGCCTAGACAAATTCGAAAAAAGAGCGTACTGATTTTGAAAACACCAGCAACGCGCCTACAATTTCTCTGATGTTGTTCATGGGTGGTGGTAGTCCGCATGCTCGTTTGCCCCATCTCACATAAAAAGGCGACTATTGGAATAGCAACAAAGATCATGTGGCCTCCAATATATTCCGGTTTAAATTTTTCGTATCTATTCAACCAACCATCGTTTTCATTCATCGTTCGTATACATATATCGGACGTAAGAGCAGCGACTGGAAGAAATACAAATGTGCGAGACATCTGGTACTGCGATTGTCAATCCGTTTGACAACCCTGGTGATATTACTATAGCCAAATCCAGCAGTAGAATGTTGCAAGCTGAAAAAAAAAAATTGGTTGCCTGTAAAGTCGGTATACGGGCGAAAGTTTTACGTGACAACGACTTTGAGTGGTAAAATAATTTTATTATGTCTGTCTCTCTCGCTCTTAGGCGGGCTAACCATGCCCGAGTGGAAGGGCGCGTGCCTCTCACTCGCTCTCATTGTGAGCGCATAACGTGAGCGGAGCGTAACGCAGTTTCTTGAAGTGTCACCCGGCAAACCAATTTATAAGACGTTGTCACGTCAAAAAATATAATATTAAATTGAAAAAGAAATATCAGTTACGTAGTATGACATTTAAAGCTTTAAATTTCGTGAAGTAGAAATAATGATATAGCTTTAAGGTTTTAACATTTCTCTTGGCTTCAGTTTTATGAAGTTTTGCAAACTGCAAAGACGACGGAAAGTTCAACCACACATTAATATTTTATGATGATATCAAATACTTAGTCAAGCGTGTTTTGTTTTGTGATAAATCTTCTAAAATCGTGACATATTTTGAAATACTAATTTTATTAGTTAATTTTTAAAGTTATACTTCTTTTGGCGCGTTTGGGAAAAATGATGAGAGTGAATTTTTATGATGCGCGCGCACACCGACATCTAAAAGTAACACCATGAAGTTTGTTACGATGCGCGCGCACACCGTCAAATTTCCGTGAGAACTGATAACTATATTCAAGGTAGTTATTGAAATATACAAGTATACAAATCTACAACACGTGTTTTATTTATATTATTTTTTAACTTTTTTTAAGTTGGTCTATAGATTTGAGGTTAACTGTCTGTGTGTATTCTTTTTATTTGTTTACATAATAAATTATTATTTATATATGGCGAGACTAAACACATATTAGCTACCGGTACATAACGGCCCCGTAAATTGTGCGCGAATACATTTCGGCAATTTCATAAATGAACTAAAGTTATAACTAGTAAATGTTTTTATGTGGCTATATAAAGGTATAGTTGTAGCACGAATGGGTCGGCTCGACCGGGGAAAGACCATGCTCTCACAAAATACCAGCATAACGCTGCTGTGTTTCGTATGGTGTGTGTAGAGAAGCGGAGACCCTTTTTACTGGAACCGAGGCATTCCATCTTAATCCTCACGGGTAACGACGCATCTGCATTTTGATTCGTAATCGAGGATAGATGTAGATGTCTATGGGCCACAGCAACCACTTACCATCAGGTAGACTGTGTGCTCGTTTGTCATCCTTATCCTATAAAAAATGCATGCGTATAATACGATGGGTTTTTCTTTTGTGCCAGGATGTAACTCTTCCAAAAACAATAATCCCTAGGATTACTCATTCCGCCAGTATGCTTATAACTTGATATCTATCGTTTTTTCTTTATAGTATAGTAGTTCAAAAATTTGCCAGCTTTGGAGAAAATTTAAGGAAAAATTAATTTTATTTAGTATTGAGATGAATCAGCATAACAAATAGAGCATTTATAGTCGCACTTATTAGTGATACGCTCCGTTTGTTTTTGATGTCGATTTCATTCAAACAAAGTGAATGATACCTAGTAAGTTATTTTTGTACAACAAATAGTTAACTTTATTGATAATAATAGTATACAATATAAACGTTATAGAGCTATTATTAACTATTATGTCAGTATCACGCTTGGTTTTTGAGGTCCTTAGATAAACAAAGTTATTGCTATCGATTCAATAAGATTATCTATCTAAGTGAATTTCTATTGAAAATTAGTGTTTACAAACGTTTTGAAAAACTTTGGTTTAGATTGACACAGAAACCAATATTCAATAATGACAGAGACACCTACTGCACTGACCACTAACAAGCTTACATGGTTATGATAATATTATGTGAATTTTCTATTTATTGAAACCGAACAACGTATTATTTGCAGATTCCCTATAAATACAGAGATTGGAGAAAAGTGGTTGCAGATGTTAAATAGAGAAAATTAGACTACACATAAATCTTCTAAAATCGTCAAAAAAAGGTCAAAAAAGAAGAAAGTTGCAAAGTGGTTCTGTTCCCACCATGTGCTAACGTACTCTATAGGTATGAAAAAGCAATAGTCTTTTTAAGTCATTCAGATTACCTATTTGTTACACTTGTCAAATTAAACAATAATGATGGTGTGTTGCATGTTGAGTTGTCAATTTTATGAAAACTAATTTGATGTACCCATCTAAGGCAGTATGATAATACAAATCATCTGACATTACTCTCTGAAAGATAGTGAAATATATAATGAATGCTGTAACCTATTCTGCTGAAAATGGGTGTTTCAAAATATATAGTTCATAAATTTTGTATTACATTTATAACAATAAAATTATGTTCTTAATATCTTACTGCATACATTAAGAATTGTGTAGACAAAATAATTGTATAGAAGTTGAATTATTCTTCTATATATTATTGTTAAATTAGATTATATGTTAGATTGCCCTTGCGTTACATAAGTTGTGTGAAATAAGTCTGCCTTATCTATTTAATTTGTTTGAATTCCAGGTTGATCTTCATTTTCCACGTAGGTGATCTACATATCAGAACAGAGATATTGAACCTGTATCTAGCTTATCTGCTTATAATACATCAATCTGTGGTATTGAAGTGACACCAAGAAAGAGGGAAATGTAAAAAACAATATCAAAATTAAACAGAAGAACAGACAAAGAAAAAGGTTAAAAAATGGACATGCTTAAAAGAAACTATGGGATCTAAAATAATTCAACATGTATATTATATTTATATAATACAAATTCTCTGCCACTTCAAAATATATTAGCATTAAGAGATTTTCTTTCCATGCACATAAGAAAAAAGATATTGTTCTGCTATATATTAAAGGATATATTGTAAAAGTTTTGCAAAACAAACTTAAGTGTGGAAACTTGTCGCAGTTTTGCATTATCAGCATAATGATGTAAAATCGTTAATATATTAGATCCTTAAATATGAAATTGGCGTTTGGTACGGGAGGAATATAAAGTCAATTTTTTTTGTAAAATATATTTAATTAATCAAAGTATGCACCGTTGTTATCTATGCACTTTTTCCATCTCATAGGTAGTTCATTGATCCTTTTACTAAAAAAAAACATGGGGGCGAGAATCAATAAACTCTTTGAAGGCGGTTTGGACTGCCGCATCGGAGTTGAATTTATTTCTTTGTAAGAAGTTGTCCAAATTCCGGAAAAAATTGTAATCTGTTGGAACAAGGTCCGGGGAGTACGGTGGATGTCACAGACATTCCAATTGTAGCTCATCTAACTTAGTAGTTGTTTGTTGTGCAGTGTGTGATCTTGCGTTGTCGTGAGCAGCAATGGCCTAGAGCGATTGACCAATCTCGGTTATTTAGCAGCTAGTTCTTCCTTCGTGGTTTGCTGTTGCTAATAATAGATATCTGCCGTAATCGTTTGGCCAGATTTTAGAAAGCTGTAGTGAACGACACCGGCGCTAGTCCACCAAACACTCACAAGTAACTTTTTCTGAGTCAATTTTCGTTTAGGGCAGGATTTGGCTGGGTCTCCAGGGTTCAGCCATTGCGACGAGCGCTTCCGATTATTGTACAGTATCCAATTTTCATCACAAGTAATGATTCGATTTAAAATCCATTCATTATTGTGTCGGTTGAGCAAAGTAACACAGCAGTCGACGCGTGTTTGCAAGTTCGATTCACTCAATTCATGAGGTACCCATCGTTAAATTTTTTTACTTTCCCGATTTGCTTCAAGTGGATTAATACAGTTTTATCACTTACCCCGAAGCCTGCAGCTATCTCTGAAGTGTTTTGTGATGGATCCGCTTCCACAATAGCCTTTAATTCCTCATTTTCCACTTTGGTCTCCGGCCGTCCACGGGGTTGGTTCTGAAGGTCTAAATTTCCAGAACGAAAACGTTGAAACCAAAAACGTACCGTGCTTTCTTTTGCGACACCACCGCCGTACATATCATTAATCCTTCGAGCTGTTTCTGCAGCACTGGTGACACGGTAGAACTCGTACTCGTAAATATACCGATATTTCATGTTTTCCATTGTGCGGTAATAAGCGACGCCAAAGAAAAAAATAATGAGAAAAAAACAAATGAATGACTGTTTTCAAAACTCAAATGTACCAGCTAAATGAATTTATAAATTTGAATTTGGAATTCTTAACCAAAGAGGAGATATTTCAGATCAAAGTGGTCAGTACGACAAAACGCTAATTTTATATGGTTATAAAATTAGCGTTTTGTCGTACTGGTAAAGAGGTTAAATTTATCCATCAAAAGACGTGATTGATGTATGTATATTTTGTGAAACAATATTAAGAGTAAATATAAGGTTTAAAAATCTTAATAAAAACAAATTACAATTTAAAAAGAACGTTACCTCCATACTAGGATTTTCTCCTGTATCGCGGGGGCAGTTTACAAACATAGAGTGTTAGTTTGTCATTTCACAAGCACAAACATCCAGACACAGAAAAAATATTTGTGGGCCATACAAATACTTGTTCCGTGCGGAATTCGAACCTGCGGCTCTTAGCGCTGCAACTTATTGCTAAGCCACTGCGCCACTGAGCCGTCAATTAATTGTCACCAGGATCATATATAATTTCTTAAGTTATTTTGATTTTTTGTTTTGTTACGCTAAAGTAGTATAACTTGTTACGTGCGTACATAAGTACACACACACACGTTTATTTTTATTTTTAGGAGTACAAAAATATGTATCTTTTTATCGAAAACGGAAACTATATGCATATACTCAACTTTAAACTTAATTAAAAAAGGTAAAGTTACTAAATACATCACACTAATAAGCACAGACTAGCTCACTTTCCTGAGATATGCCCAACAACTCTATTTAACCATAATATCTTCATCTGCAAAGGAATCCATCGTTGTAAACCTGTACGTCTGTGCAAATTACAATATTTCGATTTGGACCATTGGAGCACCGCGGTTAACACTACTATTATATACGGTTACTATATATACTATATACGGTTAACACTACTAAAGCTTTCTTAGAAGTCAGAAGAGGCCTGAATGTAAAAGGTCGGGGAAAAAGTTTCTTCGTATTTTGTTTGTATAAAATTGAAGAAAAATCTCTTTGGTTGTACTGTTTGTATGTGGCTGGTTTTAATATCAATACATATAGGACATTTCTTAGGCCCGTATTAATAAATGTTACTCAGCTTAAGTACACGCAATTCAGTACAATCTTGAGGTTATGATCTTATTAATGAACATATCTTAAGATGCGGCTTAGGTTTACGATATCAACTGAGTGACGCACTGATTAATAAACGAAACTCGCCTTTCAAGTGTGTGTTGTTGAGATGCTAAAATCTGAGTGTGGGTAGTCCGTGACTTGAGATCGTGATTGTTGACATGAAGATTGAAATTAATTTAAGAGAAATCAATTATTACGATGAAATTGAGTACAATAACGATATTTTACGCCCTTCGCTATATCGTTTACCAAAATTTATATAAGGGATGCCTCCGATTCTTTTAAGTTACCAAGGGAACATTTTAAAAAACGATTCAAATTTGGTCAATAGTCAGTCATATTATATATTGTAACACTTATAAAAGACTCATTGGTGAAATACAGTAACAGAAGTCTTCCAATTTCCCCACAAACAGCTGTCCTATCTACTTTAAGGTTTTATGCCGCAGCATTTTTTTATAATGTCGAGATAGCATTTTTTCTCAATTGGAGCTAATACATGCCTATTGCCTTCCATTTCTGTATAAATTAAATTTCCCGCGAGATCAAAGATGTTTTAAGTAATCAAGATGTTGTTTTTCAGTATCAAAAATGATACGTCAGTTTCATTTTTGTCTTCACTTTAATGCGTTAGTTTATTTATACATATTGAATTAAGTAGTAAATATTTAAGTCGTAATTAGAATAATAATATACCTAACAATTTTAACAATTAAGATAAGGTTTTCGTAAGTAGAAAACAACTTTATAACGTGATACAGCGCTATTTATTTAATTTTTATTAAAATTAAAGGTATTCAATAAATTTCACGATATAGCTACTCTTAAAACGAAACGTGATGAATGATATTCTAAACTTCGGTCTACGAGTATGTGACGTAATCGTTCACGAGATCAAGCCCTCAAGCCACAGAACAGTATTCTTAAGTACAGCGTCTTGAGAAGCTGATCTTGGTAACTGAGATACTGTTTTTATGTGTTTATTAATTAGCAACGATATTGAGATGCTGATATCGTAATGAGGGCGTATCAAATGATTGCGCACTTAAGTTCGACTTTGAGTAACGTTTATTAATACGGGCATAAAAAAAGGAAAAATAAAAAGTAATAAACACTTTCCCGCCAATTTTTAATTGTTTTTCTGTCCACCAAAATGAGTGAATCTAACGAAGAAATTCGATACATACTGAAGTTTTATTACAAAAAAAGGAAAAATGCGACTCAAGCCGCGAAAAAAATTTGTGACGCTTGTGAACCTAATGCAGTGTCAGTAAGAGTAGCACAAAGTTAGTTCAAGTGTTTTCAGTCCTGGAATTTTGATTTCAAAGAATCAGCTCGCTCTGGTCGCTCTCATACTGATAAAGTTGATGTCATTTTTGAAAAAGTGGAGCAAGATCGGCATATTAGTAGCTACGACATAGCCGAGAAATTGAGGATTGACCACAAAACAGTTTTGATCCCTTTTAAAAAGTCTGGCTATACAAAATATATTGGTAAATCCAATTGGGCATGCCCTAAGCGCATTAAAAAATTACGTATAACATAATTATACTGAATTTTTTAAAGTAGTTAAAATATACACAAGTTTTCACTAATAACCTTATTATACTTCCAATTTTTCGATAATTTTATGTCAAACTTCAATTTTAAAAAAGTTTGGAAAATCCAAAAGTGCACGACTCATAATGCTCATATGATCATCATATCATCATTCAGGTCACTCCATAAAGTCCAATACGTATTTAAGTACATATAAATATTACATCCTACTTACTTTTAGTATGTACTACTGTTATTTATTCTGTGCTTTTAAAATATTGTAATAAAAATCTCTGATTATTATTATAATCAAGTATGTAAGAAATTTGGTTTTTCGAAAATTGTGTATTTGTACAGCGATCTTTTTGTGCCGCTGTAAACAACCGATACAGTGTCTACTCACGACGGCGATTGACGCCGAACTAACTGAGTGAGTAACGCAGTCTCTATTTATTAAAAAATAAATTCATACAAGGCTGCTAAAAGACCGAATATTTCAACATATCGCAGCTGAAAAAAATTATTATAACTAAACTAAACAAAATTAAACTGCCATATACATTTAATGGCTTCCCACATGACAGAAGAAGAGTTTTGAAAATAGAGTTGAACAATTGATATTTTCAAAAGTTATCGTGTTTACGACTGCGGACTTGATAAATCCACACCATAAGCCACAAAAACCCCTTTTTATGTAAAAATAGCAATTAATCGATTTAAAAAAAAAATTAATAAGTTTAACAAACATTTATCTTTCTGACAATGTGCTTTTTATATCACTTATATGTACAATATGATTTCTAGATACGATTTCATGCGACAAAACGTTGGAATCTTAATTTTTAGGCCCTAGTAGAACATACCTGCGCGCTTAGCGCTTACGGCATGCAAAAGCTCGATATTTGGGTACCACACGAGCTCACTGAAAGAAACCTAATGAATCACGGTTCATTAGGTTTCTTTCAGTGAGCTCGTGTACTACTCATATCTCGTGTACACATCACATACTACTCATTTGAAATTCTCTATTGAAACGTAATGAAACCGAACCATTTTTGAAAAGACTGATCACTGATGATGAAAAGTGGATCACCTATGACAAGAATTTGCGAAAAAGATCATGGTCGAAGGGTAGCCTAGCTCGACAGACTGTAGCGATACCCGGATTAACACGCAATAAGGTGATGCTGTGTATGGTGGGATTGGAAGGGCATCGTTTATTATGAGCTTTTACTGCCGGGCAAAACCGCCGAGAAAAAACGGCCGGAATTGATCAACAAAAAAGGAGTGACACACATCTTTGGCCACTCAGCAAAAATTGAGAGAGCTTGGTTGGGAAGTGTTAATGCACCCACCATATAGACCTGACCTTGCACCCTCAGATTTTCACATGTTTCGGTCTCTTCAGAATTCTTTGGGTAGTGTTCGGTTAACATCAAGAGAAGACTGTCAAAACTTCTTGTCGCATTATTATGATCAAAAATCCCAAGATTTCTACAGCAAAGGGATTATGTAACTACCTACAAGATGGCAACAAGTTATCGAACAAAATGGCACATATATATTATAATGGAATGTAATTAAAATTTGGAAAAAATGTCTTGAATTTGTATATAGAATACACAAATTTTTCTCCCCGACCTTTTATACTTAGGTTGTTATATAAGTTTAATAATATACACTTATTTATTATACAATACCACACGCACAATATACAGGAACGGAATTAAATATTATGCTGGCTTGTTTGAATTATGTATACGTAATCCATTGAAACAACATGTAATTTACATTTTGGTGTCATGTCATATGACGATTACAAGTAGATTAATGATTTATACAATTAATACTTAAACACGTTGTTGTAAGAGCCGAGGTAATTCAGAGATTTAGCGCTCATTTAAGTAAACTTCTTCTCGATATGGGCTTCTCCTGAGGTAGGGAGAATTTGCCTTAATCGTGATCGATTAAGGCAAATTCTCCCTATATTGATAAACGAGATCGTTATACTTGCCAACCATCGGGAACCATAAGATCTTTTGGCATATACCCGTAGTTGCCTCTTAAGGTACCGATGGAACGGAACGAAATGGGGGTATTCCCAGTAGTCTTACCAAGTAGTCTTACTAGTAAGACTACTGGAAAAAAATCCTATTAGCCTTACTAGTAAGACTATTTTACTTTTTAATTGGGAATTTTCTTCCCAGTAGTCTTACAAAATAGTCTTACAAGTAAGATTACTGGGATTTCTTACCAAGTAGACCTAACTGGTAAGACCACTGGGGAAGTAAATTCTCAGTACCTAGTCCTACCCTATAAAAAAAATAAGTTTTTCATCACTACCTAACTACTTTAGTTTATTTTTGCCAAAATTATGCATTTCATGTTTGTCATGTCATGTGTTTTGGCCTAATTTGACCGATGTTTGCTTTTTTATGATTAGTAAGAATATTACTAGGCGAGCATAAACGTGAAAGAGGCAGTGGGATAGTTCTCCAGATTAAATTTCGGTTACGACGGCCAGTCTCATTTGAAGACTAGCCATTTGCACAGGACAGAATTGTAGTACCCGATTGTATGCAAGCACAGGTGGCACAGGTGAACTCCCTATTTATAAATTTTTGTCTCGGAAGTATCAGTCAAACAGAAGTAAATTTAAGCAGTATTATTGTACAAAATAACATAATAATACCATAATACTACTAATACATACTAGAACTATTCCACGGCCTCTTTTACGTTTATGTTCCCCTAGTACTATTCTTACTAATCATGATCTCTCAGGGATGACACTTGGGGTGTGTTCCGATATACATTGTAACCACTGTAAGGTGTGACGTCAATTCAGTATACTGGGAAAACGTTCCGTTTTAGTTTGCTATACTGTTTATTGTTTAAAACGGAACGAAGTCCAGTATACTGTCATTCCCATTTTTCGACACTGTTTTCAAATTAAGATATTTATCATGTAAACGTTTTCTGTTCATCAAGGAAAATTATTATTTGAATGTTGTTGCTTTTAAAGTTTAATGTCCGAGTTTATTTGAATAAAAATATTAATTAATAATACTAATAATCATTCGTGGAAGTTGTTAAATCTCTAGGCACTGCTATGTTTTTTGATCACGTGACCAAAGTACTGAGAGCACCTTACTATGAAAGCGCCAGTGCTCACAGTACCCAAATTTCGGCGATTTATGACGTCATATTTCCCTAGGGTACTGCGGCAGTATACTGCCAGTCCATAACGGAACGAATTTTTCACCAGTGAGAGCACTGAGCAGTGCTCGTAGTGTGTATCGGAACACACCCAACTTATCAACAATTTGCTTCTTAATCGAGTATAGATGTTGGTGTCTATGGGTCACAGCGTCTACTTATCTTGTGGACTGAGTGCTCATTTGTTACTCTTATTCTATAAAAAAAACTGGCCTAAACTACCTAATAAACGCATAAAATTACACGAAATTACTACGGTGCGTCATGATTCTCTCTGTTAAGATGAATGTTATGACCACCTTTCAAATTAGCGATCGGGTTTACTCTCAGAAGCTTGTTAGAATAGACGATTAACTAGTGAGAAAAAATATTCTTACTTATTCTTCTATCTACGAGTGACCGTACTTATAGAACCAAATATAATAATGTAAATATTAAAATAAGTAAATTATAATAATGAATTTCTCCCGATTATATATAAATTAAAATTTTCATAAAAAGCTTACTAAAATTAAACTTTTAGTAAAATCTAACTTTGAAGAACTAAAAATAATAAAACATTTAAATTTAATAATATAATAATATCTATGGAATTACTTTGTGAACGCGGGGCAATGAATGCATTCACTTTCCGGGTTGACTTATGACTCGGTCTATGAGCGCACCCTGCAATAAATATATAAGTTACTTTATGGACAACTATGAAGACACCGTGATGAGTGGTTGTATGATCCCGCCGCATCGCATATTATATTATTTTTCTGCTCTATTGATTTAGGAGTTTTGAAGCCGCCTTAGTGGAGTGCCTTAAATATTCGCCAAGCCGAGGAATTTGGAGATTCCGTAAGTGGTTTTCTTCTTTGTTAACACTTTTCATGAGGTATTTTCCAAAGGCATTCCGCATTTGTATTTTAAGGTTATATTATAATCATCGCATATTCTTATTATCCCGCATTTATAAAATAAACTTACAGTCCACTTGCTCTCTTTAACCACCAATTTTTTATTCCATACGATATGAGTTATATCTTGTGATTATTGCATAAATATAACCGATGCCGCGCCATTGCATTTTATAAGGTACCACTCTTTATTACAATTATAACTGATTTTTGTAATATTTGCACTCCTCACCCACCCACCACCACCCGTTCGCCGCCCGTCACGTTCTGTCTCCCGGAGGGGCGAAAAGTGGATTGTGGAGGCCCGTCTGGCTACGATGAATGTATGTGGAGCAATGAATGATAAGATGGATGAAGTATGCGAAATGATGAATGATAGAGGAATCGATGTGATATGTGTAAATGAGACGAAACGAAAGGGAAAGGATGCCACTGCACATGGCATGTATACCGCTTACTGGTCTGGTGTAGACGAGACCGAGCGGGCATGCCAGGGAGTCGGTGTCATCCTTTCAGAAAGAATAACAATGTGTGAAAGAGTATGAATGTGTGCCCAAGGCTGCTATGGATACGAATGAAAGTGGGCTTAAAGAAGTTGTTTGTGCTAGGGGTGTACGCCCCAGATATGTCTAAGCCCACTTATATCCGAGAGCAGTTTTGGGACATGGTAAGGATGGTGTTGCTGAAATGTAAGGTAAATGAAAATGTTATTATGTTAGGAGATTTTAATGGAAGGGTTGGGGTGAAGAGGTCTGGTTATGAAAGGATATTAAGAACGTTTGGCGATGAAAGTATAAATGAGAATGGTGAAGCCCTCCTCACCGTATGTGTGTAAAATAATATTTTTGTGACGAACACTTTCTTTCGCCATAAGAGGATTCACATGTATACATGGGAAAGAGATGATGATAGAAGCATGATAGATTTCATAATTGTAGATGAAAGAATGAGGAGCGCAGTGGTAGATACAAAGGTTTACCGTGGGTCCAACGTAGGGACGGATCATTACTTGGTCTTATGCCGAATTAATGGTCTATTCAGACGTTGGCGGCATCAGACATCTGTGTCTACCACTGCGTTACAGCGTATAAGAACATAGAGGTTACAAGATGAAGGTGTGAAAGAGAAGTTCAAATGTAGACTGAGAAAAAATATAAGTGGTATGGATGAATTGTGTATGAATGATTTAGACTTGGAGACTGTGTGGTATAATGTCAAGAAAGGTTTGGTGGATGCAGCCACCGAAGTATGTGGTTTAAGTAAGAGAACGAATGAAAGGAAAAATAATATGTTGTGGTTGGATGATGAGGTACCGATGGAAGTTGAAGCAAAAAAGAGAGCATGGCTAGATTTACTGGCAATCAAAGCTGGTAATTCTGGCGGTATGATTGATGAGATTGAAAGAAAAAAGGCAGACTTTAGACGTATAAATAAGAGAGTAATAGAAGTTGTTGAAAGGAAAAAGCAAGAAGGAACGGATAAGAATGATAGAAGGATATCTGATAACTTCCAGGCAAATATTAAAATGTTCTGGAAACTAGTAAGAACTGCCAGGAGAAATTCAATACAGCCTAGAATGAATGCTATACGAGACGAGAATGGCTGTATGCTGAATGATGAAGTTTCTAATTTAAAGAGATGGAAGGAATACTTTGAAAGCGTGTTTATGAGTGTTTACGGAACAAGTCTTTTCCATGCGCATGATTGCGGAGAAGTTTTTGGCCAAAAACCAGAAAGTTTTTTTGCGTTCATGGACTTTGAAAAGGCTTATGATAGAGTGGACAGGAATGTGTTATGGCAAACACTTAACTCATTTGGTTTGAGCGCTGATACAGGCATTAAGGTCTCTTTATAGGGACTCTAGTGCTTGTGTCAGCATCAATGGGGTCTACTCGGACTGGTTTGGCATTCAAAAAGGTATCAGACAGGGCTGTGTAGCTTCCCCTTGGTTGTTTAACCTATTTATGGACAGTCCTTTGCAAACTTTGAAAGTTGAAGAATGTGGGTTTAGAATGGGTGAGTTAACCGTCAAATGCCTTTTGTACGCCGATGATCAAGTCATATTTGCATCGTCAGCGGCCGAGTTGCAAATGATGGTTACTTTAATGAACTGGTCATTAAAAGAAAGGGGTATGAAAGTGAACGCAAGTAAGACGAAAGTGATGGTTTTTGAATGAAAAGTAAGTAAAACGTTATGTGAAATAAGAATAGAAGGGGAGATGATTGAGCAAGTGGATGAGTTTGTATATTTGGGATGTTTATTTAGCAGGGATGGTAGATATGATAAGGATATAGAATGACGAGTGAACGCTGACGAATGACAGGGTGAGAAATAGTGTGGTTTGCAAGATGATGTTGTAACCAGGATTAAGAAAGAAATGCTTCGGTGGTTTGGTCATGTAGAAAGAATGAACGAGGAAAGAGTGACAAAGCAAATTTATGTTGCTGAAGTGAACGGAAGAGTCGGGAAGGGACGCCCTAGACGAAGGTTTATCGACCAAATTGGCGATATATTGAAAATGGGCCAGATTAGGAGTACCCTTAACCGACGAGCGTGTATGCGTAGATATATGGATGTAAAGGAAGCGAGAGAAGTGTGTCAGGATCGTGTCAAATGGAAGTCCGTAGTCTCTGCCTACCCCTCTGGGTGACAGGCGTGAGTGTTTATGTATTATGTATTGCACTAATTAAAGTTAAAGTTGCAGCCTATATTACGTCCCACTGCTAGGCGCAGGCCTCCTCTCATTTCTGAGAGGGTTTTATGGTAAGGAAATGTCCGCCGCGCTGCTCCAATGCGTGTTGACGAACTTCACATGTCTTCGAAATTTTTTTTTTTGATTTCTCAGACATGCAGGTTTCCTCACGATGTTTTCCTTCACCGCCGAGCACGTGGTAAATCAGCACTTAAAATTGCAATTAACAATTTCATTGGTGCCGTCGGGGATCGAACCCGGGTTGCTCGCGTACTGTGAAACTTTCAGCGAGCGCTAACCTTCACAGCTTTTTCTTTCAATGTCATCAATCATACCGCCAGAATTACCAGCTTTGATTGCTAGTAAATCTAGCCATGCTCTCTTTTTTGCTTCAACTTCCATCCGTACCTCATCATCCAACCACAACGTATTATTTTTCCTTTCATTCGTTCTCTTACTTAAACCACATACTTCGGTGGCTGCATCTAATAAACCTTTCTTGACATTATACCACACAGTCTCCAAGTCTAAATCATTCATACAGAATTCATCCATACCACTTATATTTTCTCTTAGTCTACATTTGAACTTCTCTTTCACACCTTCATCTTGTAACCTCTCTGTTCTTATACGCTGTAACGCAGTGGTAGACACAGATGTCTGATGCCGCCAACGTCTGAATAGACCATTAATTCTGCATAAGACCAAGTAATGATCCATCCCTACGTTGGACTCCCGGTAAACCTTTGTATCTACCACTGCGCTCCTCATTCTTTCATCCACAATTATGAAATCTATCATGCTTCTATCATCATCTCTTTCCCATGTATACATGTGAATCCTCTTATGGCGAAAAAAAGTGTTCGTCAAAAAAGATTCTTTTCCACACATACGGTGAGGAGGGCTTCACCATTATCATTTATAATTCAGAAACTGGAGAGAAAGCCGAAGTCGGGTCGGGTCGGGTTTTAATTCTTCAATACACTATTCCTTATCAACGACTTCAGAAGCTGTTATTTGGAAAATAAGGTTATAAAAGAGAGCAAGTGGACTGTGAGTTAATTCGATAAATGGGGGAAAATAAGAATATGCGATGATTATAATATAACTTTAAAATACAAATGCGGTTTGCCTGTGGAAAATACCTTCAAACTCCTAAATCCATAGAGCAGAAAAGTAAACTATGCGATGCGGTGGGAACACAAAACCACTCATCACAGTGCCTTCATAATTGTCCATAGAGCTGCCTCCACGATACAGGAGAAAATCCTAGTGTGGGGGTAACGTTTTCATTAAATACTTAAAGTAACATATATTTTTAATGCGAGGTGCGCTCATAGACCGAGTCATAAGTCAACCCGGAAAGCGAATGCATCAATTGCACACGTTCACAAAGAAATTCCATGGATATTATTATATTATTAAATTTAATTTATAATAGGCCCAAACGAAATGTTTTATTAAATTAGCTAATTAAATTCAATTTGTTAATTTAATTATTAAGCTCAATGAACTCCTGACGAACACTTTCTAAATTCTCAGCTTGCGGAATAAATAAGGAGTATTGAGGCATATCACATGACTTTGTAGTCAAATCGGCGTTTAAAGTATGATTTACGTAAATTTAACAAATAAATAGTCTATCTTGAATCATTTGTTTTCTAGAACTAATTTGTTCATCTTCAGAGTAAGACATGTTGGAATACTTGAAGTATAACGCGGGATAATACACTACAAATTTGTGTGTGTGTGACTGAAATTAATTTACGTATAATTTCATTCACACACACACACGCACACACACAACTAGTTAAAGTAAAATAATATACGTATTTAAGATGTTATGAATTTAATATTCTTTCATTTAAATAATGCAATTAGAGCCGTGGTAGCTCAGATGGTTAGCGCTCGCTGTAAGTTTCACAGTACGCGAGCAACCCGGGTTCGGTCCCCGCCGGCACCAATGAAATTGTTAATTGCAATTTTAAGTGCTGATTTACCACGTGCTCGGCGGTGAAGGAAAACATCGTGAGGAAACCTGCATGTCTGAGAAATCAAAAAAAAAATATTTCGAAGACATGTGAAGTTCGTCAACACGCATTGGAGCAGCGCGGCGGACATTTCCTTACCCTAAAACCCTCTCAGAAATGAGAGGAGGCCTGCGCCTAGCAGTGGGACGTAATATAGGCTGTAACTTTAACTTTAATTAGTGCAATACATAATACATAAACACTCACGCCTGTCACCCAGAGTGGTAGGCAGAGACTACGGACTGCCATTTGACACGATCCTGACACACTTCTCTCGCCTCCTTTACATCCATATATCTAAGCATACACGCTCGTCAGTTAAGGGTACTCCTAATCTGGCCCATTTTCAATATATCGCCAATTTGGTCGATAAACCTTCGTCTAGGCGTCCATTCCTGACCCTGCCGTTCACTTCTGCATCATAAATTTGTTTTGTCACTCTTTCCTCGTTCATTCTTTCTACATGAACCACCAAACCACCGAACCATTCCTTTCTTAATCCTGATCACAACGTCATCTTGCAAACCACACTTTTCTCTTATCACACTATTTCTCACCCTGTCATTCAGATTCAGCCCTAGCATACTCCTTAATGACCGCATTTCTACAGCATTTATTCTACTCTCATGCTTCTTCTGCCAGACCCAACTTTCACTACCATTGATTAAAGTATAGACTAACACAGCATTATGAATTACCAAACGTGCCTTTTTTGACACATTCTGAATCTTCATAATAGCGTGTAGAGCCCCATTCACTCTATTTCCTGCGTTCACTCGTCGTTCTATATCCTAATCATATCTACCATCCCTGCTCAATAAACATCCCAAATATACAAACTCATCCACTTGCTCAATCATCTCCCCTTCTATTCTTATTTCACATAACGTTTTACTTACTTTTCATTCAAAAACCATCAATTTTGTCTTACTTGCGTTCACTTTCATACCCCTTTCTTTTAATGACCAGTTCATTAATGTAACCATCATTTGCAACTCGACCGCCGACGATCATAACTGTCCATAAATAGGTTAAACAACCACGGGGAAGCTACACAGCCCTGTCTGACACCTTTTTGAATGCTAAACCAGTCCGAGTAAACCCCATTGATCCTGACACAAGCACTAGAGTCCCTATAAAGAGACCTTAATGCCTGTATCAAACCAGCGCTCAAACCAAATGAGTTAAGTGTTTGCCATAACACATTCCTGTCCACAGAAGCCTTTTCCAAGTCCATGAACGCACAAAAAACTTTCTGGTTTTTGGCCAAAAACTTCTCCGCAATCATGCGCATGGAAAAGACTTGTTCCGTACACCCCATTCCCTTTCTAAATCCAGCTTGCACATCCCAAATTTTTCCATCAGTTTCTTCCATAACTCTTTCAATTAACATCTTAACATACAGTTTACCCACAATGCTAAGCAAGCTAATGCCACGGTAGTTTTTACAGTCCTGCTGTGACCCTTTTCCCTTATATATTGGGACTATAACGGCTTTGCACCAATCTTCCGGTACCCGATTCAGTTCCCAAGATAAATTAAACAAGGTGTACAGCAGGCCTGCCACCACTCCCTCTCCAGCCCTTAGCATTTCGAGTGATACTCTATCATATCCGGCTGCCTTACCTGCTTTCATGCTTTTCATTGCTTTCATTATTTCATCTACACTTATCTCACTACCTCTCTCTTCCGAAAGAAGTGTCTTTCGGAATTTCTATTTCACTTAATTCAGACGACTCTTCACTCATAAACACGCTTTCAAAGTATTCCTTCATCTGTTTAAATTAGAATTTGGAAATTATTTTTAGTTCTTTGAAGTTGGTATGTATGTTTGAGATAAATTTTTGAGTGAACGAACGAATATTACAAGCTCTATTACCTAAAGCGTGGCTATAATATCGTCTAGACAATTTCATCCATTTTTCCAGACTTAAGTTTCATTTTTTTCTTTAAATTTAAAATTGAAACTATATAATAAAGGATTATTACATCGGTTCACAATTTGCTAAGATATCGCGAAACATACATAATTCAGAAACAAAAATCTTCACACGTTAATGAACCTCCCCTTTTTGTAGTCGGCTAACAACTTATTTCTGCAAAGTGACGCCTGATTCTACGAATTAACCTTACTTGTATAAAAATACTTAACAGACACTAAACTTCAGATTTTATGAGGTGATTACTTCATCTGATAAAAGTTTAGCTTCGTTCGATTTACTTTCAATTTTGCCTAAAAAGTTTCCAACCCTCAAAATACTACTTTTGAGGCGCAGATGTTTAACGTTTAGATCAGTATTTAAAGATGACTTGCATCTGATCTTTAATAATTTTACTTTTTTTTTAATTATTTTTGACCCAAGTGAAGGTTGGAATCCTTGTATGTAAATACGTCAAATCATCTCTAAGCATTTTGTTCGAAATATACCAAGGAGCAGCTAATTACATGTACAAATGTCCGCCATTATTGTAATACCCTTTGTTTTTTCGAGATCTAAGCAGAAATGGTTAATTATGTACCTAATGTTTGGGCTATTTGCCATGGTCCTGATAATTAGAGGTGCTTATTTTTTCTGTCACGAACATCATTTATTTTTAGTATGTATTTAACCTACCCGTGATACCAAACAAATATTTTCAAATATTATATTAATATTATACAATGTACAATTTACTTACTATAATATAATATTCTAAAAGTGGATTTGTGGATTTTTATGATATAACGATAACGATACCCCCACAATTTCTGAATTTGTCACCCCTTTTCCACCTTTTAGGGGTTGAATTCTGAAAGAACCTGAAACACTTGTTTACTCATTTATTGATAGGAGTACATCTGTGAAGTTTTGAATAAAATAGTTTAACTAATCTTGTTTCCCTATACAAATTTTCAACCCCTTTTTCACCCTCTTAGGGGTTGAATTTTCAAAAACCCTAGAACACGTAACTGTTTATTTCTAATTGTTAACCTAAAAACAAAGTTTCAGGCTTCTAGCTCTAAAAATGACGGACTTCCATACAAACTTTTAACCCCTTTTTCACCCCTTTAGGGGGCTTAGCAGATGCCTACGTCATTAAAACTGTCTGTATGCCAAATTTCAGCGAAATCCGTTCAGTAGTTTCGGCTGTGCGTTGATAGATGAGTCAGTTAGGTTTGCCTTTTATATATATAGATTTCTGTCAAGAAATACTCAGTAGAAGCTCGGCGTTCCGTCTGGGAGTTGTTGATGTTTCCTCGTGCTACAACCGGTGCCTCGGCAGCACATAAAGCTGTTTGTCATGCCAAGCGTATGATCTCGCTATGATCGTTTCGGACGGCCGTCCCATCTTTCTATGAGAGTGAGGGATTAAAGAGTGAAGCTTGCATACAGACTCGTACAGTATAATCCCTATCCTGAGCAGATGGCTAATCGCCCTTGGACTGACTGCCGTGACTGAAATTTAGTCTGGAAGACATTATAATAAAATAAAATAAAAACTAGGGCCAAAATACATTTGTGAAAATTGTTTTTTTGTTTTCAAATTTAGTTATTGTAAAATATACAATCATTATGCAAATGAATTGATGAAAAGTTTGGAAACATGTCGATACCAACCCGTCGTTGCCCATGAAGACTGTTTTAATATTCAAAGTAAGGAATATTTTTCTTTGATGTACGTACGCAATTTATTATTTGGTTTGTAAAAGATTGTTCGTTTCATGGTTATACGATTTTGCTTTGTAGAATAATTTGATATTATAATAAGCCTGACTTAATCTTGTATAGGTTTTCCCTTAACCCTACAACATTTTTATCGTGGGGAAATAGTACATAAATACCTCCCGCTTTGAAGTCAACAAAATGCATAAGCTTGATTTCTACCAGCCTTAAGCCATTATGATCATTCTCAGTTCTGATAAAAGGTCTCCGTATATCCGTTCAAAACTCTACAACTAACCTATCTATGATTTTTAATAGAGTCCTTATATTTCGTTACGTCATAAGAGTGTTTACTAGATTTGTCCGGAAAATATGGACAATTCCGCACTCTGCTTCAGTACTAAAGACTTTTCAAACTCTCGAAGTAAATCACATTTCACATAGAATCGCTTTTGCATATAGTTATGGTAACCTCGCGATGTTTACATTCACGGCAGAGCCACAGCTGTGGTTTGTGCTTGTGCTGGTATCGAAGATCAACGTTGAGCTACTTTCTTAACATAAATTCAATAACGAACACAACACCCATGTTGTACGTTAAAGTTTGTATTTTTATCTTTTATAATCTGTAATTATATATAATCTTTAAGAGATAAATCAAAAAAAAAATTAAAATATAGGCTTTGCGGTTTTCATCAATAGACAGAATGATTCAAGAGGAAGATTTATATGTATAATGTCTAATAATAATTTATATTATATAATTTTTCTGCCCGGGTGTATGTAACTGAACTCCTCCTAAACATCTAAACCGATTTTGATGAAATTTCATGTGTAATAAAGTTGATTAGAGAATGGTTTAGATCACCAGCTTTCTTGCAGATCGGAGCATCAAGGTCGTTGTAGACGGTGCATGCTCCGACTACAAGCCTATTAACGCTGGTGTTCGACAAGGCTGCGTGCTGTCACCAACGCTGTTTCTTCTGCATATAAACGATATGTTGCAAACCGGTAACATTCATTGCTATGCAGATGACAGCACTGGTGATGCTCTATACACCGGCAGTGCCAATATTTCTCGGGAAAACGTTGCCGAGTACCGGAACAAACTTGTGTCTGAAGTCGAGTCTTTGCTGGTCAGTCTCGGATTGGGGGCGACTAAATCTAGTCCAGTTTAATCCTCAGAAGACACAACTTTGCGCGTTTACCGCTAAAAAGAACCCCTTTGTCGTATCTCCTCAGTTTCAAGGCACTCCCCTTGTTGCCTCAGCCAGTATCGGAATCCTCGGCATCGACATATCGAGTGACGTGCAGATTCGTGGTCACGTGGAAGAGAAAGCCAAATTGACTTCTAAAATGCTTGGCGTGCTCAGCAGAGCGGGACAGTATTTCGTGCCGGCACACCGCCTGCAACTTTACAAGGCGCAGGTTCGGCCTCACATGGAATACTGTTCCCATCTCTGGGCTGGGGCTCCCCAGTGCCAGCTCCTTCCACTTGACCGCATCCAGCACAGAGCGGCTCGAATTGTCGACGACCGAGTCCTTTCCGATCGGCTCGATTCATTGCATTTTCTTACGAATTTACCACGAGGAGTGCTCTGAGGAATAGTTCGGATTAATCCCAGCCGCCAAATTTCACGAACGCACATCGCGGCAGAACTCCCGATACCATCCACACCATCTGGATTGGCGTGTCACCACTGTGTCCTTGTGGAATCGATTACCACCAGCGATTTTTCCGGACCGATACGACTCAGGGACCTTCAAGAAAAGAGCCTACTCCTTTTTAAAAGGCCGGCAACGCATCTGCAATGCCCTGGTTCCCCTGGTGTTGCAGTTGTTCATGGGCGGCGGTAGTCACTTACCATCGGGTAAGCCGCATGCTCGTTTGTCCCCTCTCCTATAAAAAAAAGATTCACAAGAAGATGGCGTTATTGTCGAGATCCAGAAATCAACCGTGCGAAGCTGGGGCGGATCGCTAGTAATTTATAAGAATTTTATGTGGAATAGGAATGGTGTCATCGCCTTGCACTAGTCCGTAGTAAAATTAAGCAGATGCTTCCGACATAATATGAAATTTGTTTTGACCATAATGATGGCAGTGCAAGACAATCTACCATCTACCACCCCATAGGCATCATAAACGTTTCCAGAGAGGTATTATGCCTTCCGATAATTGGCGGTATAATCATCTTGTAGTTATACCTGGTATTTTAACACATTTATGTGCGCGAAAAGTCAGGAACTTCAATCACCAATTCCATCCTCCCTACAACGAAATTGGCCCTCATTTCTAACAATGGATTTTTACGGAAAAATGATGATGATGATAAAACTTACTATTTACGAACGAGTTTATAAATTAAAAACCCAACCCCGAGCAACTCTATCTAGTGAACGCAAAAATGTGAATAAAATGTATAGTTAATTGCGTTCACCGGCCAAAGCCCTATGGAAAAAAACCATTGAAAAGAATTTGTAGGATGTTATTATAATGTCAGTTAGTAAGTCACATGAAAAGGCTTTAGAATAGAATATAATCACTTTTATTGAATACTAGCTGTTTGCCGCTACTTCGCCCGCGTGTAATTTATTACGATTGGATTTCATGGGTTTAAATTATTTTGCGCAGAACCTTTATACTTTTACTTTATGAAGTGAAAGTCCCGGCAAAATCGGTCTAGCGGTTTCGAAGATTAGCCGGAACAAACAGACCGACAAACTTTTTAAAAATTCTGTTTTTGTTATAAGTACCGTATATACTTTCATATGCATTTAGAAAAAAGCTGTTCTTTAGACATTACAAACAGACACTTCAATTTTATTTATTTGTATAGGTAGTACTACTACCAACGGTTCGGATAAAATCTCTGCCTGGGAAGAACCAGCAAAAACCCAACGGGACTTTTCTTTTTAAATAATACTAATTTACAATATATTACTTTATATAATTATGAAATACACAGATCACATTAATAAAAACAGTTCTAATCAACTATAAATTGTACTAAGACTAATTTCATAGTTGAGAATAATAATTAATTCGTTTGCACGAATTAATTATCCAATGTTTTAAAGATGAGCTAGTAGCGGAAAACAACCAGTGCACCGTGCCACGCCAGAGCCAAGACTCCCTTAACGGCGGCCGTTCCGTCCGTTTTATACGAGCAAAACAAGTAGCTAGCCACATGGGCGACTTACATTTGCGGCAGCTTCGGGAGGGTTGAAGTGGAAGGAGACGAAGAATTTTTCTTATATTACTTTTATTTTCTAACTTACAAGTTCACTTAACTACTATGACGATGTGAGTACACAGGAATACTAGACTAAATACTACATAGTACGCATATGTAGACATATGTAACTGACGCCACTGCAGGTGCAACGCGCAGGTGTACGGTGCACGTGTTGTTTACAAGAACACTGGCTAGCCACAGGAGGCGCCGCCGCACGTGCAACAGGCGGAGACGCCGTCAAAATCTTTATTTTTAATAATATCTTAAAATTATGATAGTAAAATACTAATTTAATCGCCGTTTAACCATTTAATATCTCAAAAGCCAGTTGACTCAATTACGCATATGGACGCCACTTATATATAAACGATAAAATGAAAAGCCGCTAGGACGAATTTCGATCAGTTTCTTTCGTATTATTTGTATTTAAAAAATGTTTATTCGTTTTAGCAATACAAAAAAGTGATTTTAGCGTTAAAGATAGTAACAGTAATTGAACATTTTGATAAAATTAATACATTCTCTATAGTGGCTGCGTAAGAATATCTACCCCATAAAGCCCCGTGGGTGTCGTAAGAGGCAACAGAGGGAAACTAGGAGACGGGCAGCTGCGTCTTTCTAATAACCAGTAATGTGTAATAATAGATAGTAAAAAAACTACGGTTGCCAATCCGCACATACAAAGCGTGGCAACTATGGCAAAAATCCACATCAGACAACACTCAAACGTTGTTATCATGCGATAACAACGTTTAAGTGTTATTCCGGTGGCAAAAGAAAACCAACAAACAGTGTTTGGAATTTTGAAGAAAATCGGATTTAGAAGAGAGAAATAGATAAAACCCGTAAGGGCTCTGTATTTCTGAGATATTTTAGCGTTACAACAAGCACAATATTTTATAATATTTGATGAGCTTTTAAACTGATTAACAAAGTTTTCGCTCAAATATTGACCTGGTATGAGAATGTTTGTAATATGGACCGGAATATCGTGAACTTTTAGGAACAACGTACACAGGGCTTTGTAAAGTTAAAGCTGATTTGAGAAATTCAACTAATCATCTTTTATATATGAGACTCAGATCTTGATAAGGTCCCTTTTCTGTCGAGGCTGTAAAACCTTGTTTACGATTTTTGGCGCAAGACTTTAGTGTTCATTTAGTGTAATACACTGCTGCTGTGTTCATTTAGTGTAATACACACTGCTGAGTTTAGGACCTTAGGTTTTAAGGGCGTTCTTTGTAAAAAGTTGGTTACCGGTGTTCGTTGGCATTTTTCAATGTGATTGATATTAAAAAAGAAACACTGCAATCTTACATCCAGCTCACATTTATCAAGTCTTTCTTGTCTGTCAGCAAACAGGTCTAACTAAATACATATACACTCGTACCTCCACATTACTTTTTGCCTCTTAGAGTATACATTCTACCGAAGGACTGTATAATCTAAGTTGTAATCGAAATAATTATTTCTTATATTTACGCGAACACCACACATTGAATAAAACTATTTTTTACGGATTTTATCTCGTTTAATATACTTATTTTATTTCCCGACGTTTCGGGTGCTTTACAGCACCCATGATCACGGGGGTACTGAGGTGTTTGACGTCCCTATGTCATAGTTAGGTTTTTTTCAATTTTTGGTCAATACCACCAAAATTAATATTCAAAAACTGAAGGTAGCCGGGCTAACTATGACATCGGGACGTCAAACACCTCAGTCCCCCCCGTGACCATGGGTGCTGTAAAGCACCCGAAACGTTGGAAATTAAAATAAGTATATTAAACGCGATAAAATCCGTAAAAAATAGTTTTATTATAATCGAAATTTTTGTCTATTGAAATGGTCTTCTTAATATAAATGTATGCCTGAAAGTACATAGGGCACACTGAAAGTAGAAGCGCAAAAGGGCAAACTTCAGCGCTCCTGGCCGCTCATAAACGTTTGATTTCGAATTTTATATATTTTTTTAAACATTAAAAACTCATATATTAATTAAAATATTTTTGGTGGAGAAAAGCATGTTAATTGTTTTTTACAACACAAGTTTAAGGTCGTCATTCGTAGCAATAATGAAATTACCACGAAAAGATTTTAAGTCTATGACTTTTTATAATTTTAATAGTTCACTCTCCCAAAGGTCTTTCACTACTCGTCTTTAAAATGCTTTTGGGTGAGAAGTACCTCATTTGAGTTTGTACGCAGAATTTTATCGGGGCCGTGTTTCTCTCCATGATGAAATTCGTGTAGGCCGACACTCAACCACGATCACTGAGGAAAATGTGGCTACTGACAGGCGACTAATTAAAGAAAATGGGTACATCACTTCAAGGAGATTTGAGTTTTAGCATGAGCCAACTTGAAAAGAAATTACAATTATTTACATTTAAAAGTTAGAAAACTTTATAGCTGCTGGATTCCTCATAAACTCTCCCCAGAACAAAAACGGGCTCGAGTTGAATAGTGTAAAAACATGTTGTTAAAGTATGATCATCATCGTCATCATACTCCTTTTCCGCCACTAATCACAGTCCTGAGCCACCTACATCCATCGACTTCCTGCATGTCTTATCAGGTCGTCACTCCTACTAGTTGGGCGATTAAAGTATGATCACGGATCTTCAAATGCTGTGTATGATTGTGACAGCAAATGAAACATGGATATACGAGGGGCGGCTGATAAGTCCACGGCCTAAGGTACTTAATGAAAGAAAATATTATATGGTTTCTATTTTTTATTTTTAAATATAATCTCCGTCAAGTGAAATACATTTATCACATTTCGCATATAATGCCTTTAACCCACCCAAAAATATTCTGTATCTTTCTGTTCAAAATGACGATCAACCGCAGCTTTCATTTCGTTGTCATCTGCAAATCTCCGGCCCCGTAAGTCCTTTCTCGAATTGGAAAACAGGAAAAAATCGCCAGGTGCTAGGTCTGGACTATACGGAGGGTGGTCAATCTTTGAGAACCTCGTGTCTTTCAGGGCTTGACTCGCAACATGTGCGGTGTGAACGGGCGCCTTGTCTTGCAGAAAGAGCACTCCGCGCGTCAGTTTCCCACGTCGTTTCTGTACAATATTCTCGTGAACCTGCGTCAATAAATTGGCGTAATATTGGCCATTGATCGTAGTTCCCCTGGGTAGGTAGTTGATAAGAAAAATTCTCTTGATATCCCGGAAAACATTAGCTTGGACGGCGACTTTTCCAGCTTGAATTTCTTCGGCGGCCTTTCTCCTTTTTTTATCCATTGCATGGACTCTTGTTTGGACTCCGGATCGTATTGGTAAATCCATGTTTCATCTACGGTGACTATCCGTTACCAAATATCTTCCTTGTTATCGCCGACTAGCTCCATAAAATCTTTGCAACTTGCGAGTCGACGTCGCTTGTTGAGCGATGTGAGCATTTTCGGTACCCAGCGTGCGCTAATATTTCTCATATTCAAATGTTCATGTAAAATTTCTCCAACTTATTCTTTGCTAATTTGAAGTTCTTCAGCGATTTGTTTAACTCTTCGGACGTTTTCTTCGGTCAGTACCGTGACAGGGCGGCCCGGGCGAGGGCCATCTTCACAGATCTCTCGTCCTTGTTGAAATATGCGGGCACATTTTTTCACCATCGTATATGAAGGCGCAGAATCTAATTCTCATCGTCAAGTACCCTAGGCCGCGAACTTTTCAGCCGCCCTGGTATTGTTACATTCCGGAAAGAAAGCAACAATCTTCTGTAAGGGTGTTTGAAAACTACCTAGATAGTAAACTAACAAAATTAAGGCAGGCAAGAAATGTAGGAAAAGAAATCATTGCGTTGTTTTTCTCTCAGACGGGTCTTGTCTGCATGATACCACTTGAAGGCTCATCATTTAGGGTATTTATACTTCTACCAAAAATCAAAGATTTGATGAGAGGTTTAAGGTTTACATTTACGGAGCCAGAAGAAGCCGTGATAGCTTTCAACCGGCTCGTGAAAAACAAATGATCCCTATGTTTTCAAAACTGGTTTGAACGAAAGAAAAAGTGTTTAAAATGTTACAGACAATACTTTTAAAAGCAGCAAACACTACATATAAATTGTTTTATTTATGAGTAATGCAAAACTTTGTAGTGTACCCACGTACCACTACTTTCTCAACTATTAGTTCTTGATATATTATATTTTTTATAAACAATCGATAAAATTAACGCATGATAAATACTATGTCTTCTTAATCAATAATTAATATTTGTGTATGACACATCTATACGATACATACAACTCACTGGGTTACTAAGATATAAATAACCTTTATTAAAAACCTTCTTTTCTTATCTTATCTCTATCTTCTGTTATCAAAATCTTGATTTTGTTTTGAAAAACGAAAACTTAATAAAGTAAATGTTTATGTTAAGTCTAAGTAACGCTACATCTATCCCATCCAGGCGAAGTTGGTGAGGTTAACTAGTAGGTATAGTATATAAATTTTGTTTTTGTTTCAATATGCGTTAATCTTTACAGCCTTGTATAATCAACTGCTTACCTTATTAAATCTACAGTATACCTATAGTATAGTGTATTATAGTGTGTCTATATTAAAGATACGAGAGTTTAATATATTAAGGGTGTAAAGCTTTAACGGCGAGATTTGGTTATTTAAATATCACAGCTTATGAAAATTGTAAGACAAGAGGTTTATTTAAATATTAATAAAGCGTATATGAAAAAACATACCACCAGCACACAGATCACAGAATACCAGCGTTAAATAGCAGTTCAATGTTACGCAGTCTCATATGGTGAGTGTAAAGAACCAGAAAATCGTTTTTAAAGGAAACTAGGCATTCCATCTTAGTCCTCAAGATTGACAACACATCTGCATTTTATTCTTAATCGAGGAAAGATGTAGATGTCTTTGTGCCACAGCATCCATTTACCATTAGGTGGAATGAGTGATCGTTTGCCAACCTAAATCTAAAAAAAAAACATTACTCTATTGATAGGTACCGTAAAAGATAACGTTAAAGTTGAATTAATTTCATCGTACCAAGCAACCCACCAACAGAGAGCCGTGGTAGCTCAGATGGTTAGCGCTCGCTGTAAATTTCACAGTATACGAGCAACCCGTATTCGATCCCCGCCGGCACCAATGAAATTGTTAATTGCAATTTTAAGTGCTGATTTACCACGTGCTCAGCGGTGAAGGAAAACGTCGTGAGGAAACCTGCATGTCTGAGAAATAAAAAAAAATTTCGAAGACATGTGAAGTTCGTTAACACGCATTTGGGGCAGCGCGGCGGATACTTCCTTGCCATAAAACCCTCTAAGAAATGAGAGGAGGCCTGTGCCTAGCAGTGGGACGTTTATAGGCTGTAACTTTAACTTTTTTAACCAACCAACTTAAAGGCAAACTCGATTAGATTTCATAACCCAAATATTTCTCACAAAATTAAAAACAATACACAATAACCAATAAATATGCGATGTCAAGGCAAGTATAGCGAATCGCTCTCACACACATTTTTTTTCTTTTCATTGTTATTTGAATTAAAAATAAATTAGTACAAATATGAGAAAAGCGTTATTCTATTTATTCTGCTTTTGTGTCATAGAGAATATAGGCGTGTACATTTTTCGTTATTTTTCATCATTTATTTCAATACCGCCATTTCACTCCTGAACGAATAGTATCTCTTTCATAGATTACCTCATTGGAAATATTTGCCATAGTTGCTACGCTTGGCAAGACGGGTCAGCAACCATATTTTTTTTAAATTATAGGCCATTATCATAAAAATCCAGCAGCTTATGTCCTTTTTATTTCGCCTCTGTCGCCCAGATGATATAGGGACTCCCACGGGATGATATGGGGTTATATGGGGCGGTAGATTCCCTAATGCTGCCACTACCTAGCTTAATTGACGTCAAATTTTCTTAAAATCAAAATCCACCTAATTCATATTACTTGTCAATCGAGATTTCATGATTGGATCATGGATTATAATACAAAACTTTATATTGACTGTAGTCAGGGTATTTGAAAGGAGTGAGTCGGGCTATTTGAACGAAGGGAATGCGAACCCCTTAAGGCAAATTCTGTCGTAAGATGCCAACAAAATATGTCTCGAATGCAGATAATAAAGATATTTGATAAATAGTTTCTAGTTTAATATAATTATTTTGTGTTAATAAATAAAACAATATATTTTTTATAATATGGACTCTTTTACGTTTTATTTAAGGACTCAAATAATAGTAACTGGGTAGACATGTGTACCACATGACACGGGTACACAATCGTGAATGATTCGTTCATTTGACCCGGGTCGCATCAAAGTATTCATGATTGCAATTACATTTTGTGAACGTTCAGGATCAGTTTTTGACAATTGACAGGATCTACGAGCAAAGAGTATAGTAATGTCCGATGATAGAACTGGGTAAATATATTATTTAAAAGATAATAGATAGCACGTGCTTTACATAGAAGTACTTACCAAAATGCAAGAGAGCAAATATATTCTATAGTCGTGTTGCTAAGAAACATAAAAAACAATTTTTATTCTTTTACGCCTTTGTAAATATATTAGTTTTTTTTAAATGAGTATGTTGGCGCCTAAGAGACTATCACTCAGCTCCTTGGGTGTTGTAAGAGGCAACTAATAGGAAAAGCCAGAGTGATCTTATAGCTTCCAATAGACGTAAATAGTCAGATCGGAGAATTGGCAGAGTCAAAGGTACGAGACCTCTGACACTGCGATCGTCAATCAGCCTACAAAAGGAGGGTTTTTAATACGACTGTGACCAACGAGCATAGAATCCACCTGATAGTAAGTAGATGCTGTGGCCCATATACATCCACATTTATCCTCGATTAAGAATCAAAATGCAGGTGCGTTGTCACCCAGTAAAAGGTGTCTCCGGTTCTCTACACTCACCATACAAAACGCAGCAGAATGAAGCTGCCATTTTACACTGGTATTCTGCCAGAGCGTGGTTCTACCGCGGTCGAGGCGGCCCATCCGTACTACAGCCACAATATAGCTGCAGCGTGTCTCTACCACGTAATAAAATAGTAATGTTTTTGTGTATGTACACTCGAAAAACATTACCTTCCATCTGTGGCAGTCGGGTAAAAATTAGTGTTCTATCACAACATATTATTCAACAATGTCATGTATCACTATTCAGAGCTTCCTTTAAGTAATCTTTGTTTCCATCATGTGCAGTGTGCCACGTTTCACCGAATGCCAATTATCTGTAAACCCTTTACAGCAGCCGGCCGCTTTTCTGAACTAAAGTAGAAATTTTGTAACGGTCAGCTTTAATTGAACGTTTGTGAAATTACAAATTTATGTCTACTATCTCATAAGCTCTAATTAAACGGAAATAAGGTTTGTTATTCCAAATGAAAACATTATTAATAACGGTCTCAGCGTTATTAATACGTGACTTTGCAGAATAAGCTGTCGGGAGTGACAAATTGGAATACTTTCCATTGTTCATTCGCAAATTGTACTGTATATTTTGTGGTTTTGTAATAAAGATAACACTGCACTGCATCATCATTAATTAATCAGTAAATTTCAACAGTAATGTAAGCGACAGTAGCCTAATGGCAGGGTGCGCCAGGCACGCAGGACTGCGAACTAAAAAGGTTGTGGGTTCAAATCCGCCATTCGACTACTTTTGTGAACGACTTAACACAATCAATTGAATCTTACCAGGAGTGGTTAAAAAGAATAATAATAATGTTAATGGTATTGCTAGTATTTTTTTTTATTATAACTCATCGGAACTTTCTCAGTTGAAAATTCGTAGCCAGAATCCACGCTAAGTTTATTTGTGCTATCTCATACGACCTTAAATATAATTTATAGTAGTAATTTTTATTTAATAAAAAGATAACTAAAATCATCGTACAGTTTTACTCACCGCGGTATAGTGTCAAAACCACCGACTACGTTTTCTCGTTGAATGTCTCTACTGAGCTTTTAGACGAGAAAAGAATCATCCCTCTTGTCTCCTGCGGCGACGACTAGCCGCGAATACAGTTCCTTGTGAAATTTGCGATAATCTCTTGTGTTACCGCGCGAGGCCTCATGAACCGATAGTGTTACTTTTAAAGTGTTTATGAGATTCCGAAGATTCCGTTGGATTGTAGTAAATGATATGTAAAGAATAAATATACAAATAAACCCATACGGGTTTAGCATAGGTAATTTTCGACAGTGTCCTTTCGACATATTATACCCATCTATTGAGGCCATAGACCATAGAGTATAAAACTTAAAAGACATTTAAAAATATATGTACTCGTACGCTTGTGCGTAAACGTGTTCGTATGCGTGTTAGTATGTGTGTGCGTATGCGTGTGAGTTCGCGAGAAGATGAAAGGCAAATTTTTGTTAGTTTCTTATAATTCATTATATTATCTCGAGAAGAAACCATTACATCATGATCTTTAAAATCAATTTCGTTCGATGATTATTTGCTTAATGAATACTTAATTTAGTTTTGGAACGAAGTTCCTTATCGCACGGTACGAATTTGGCGGAATGGGGGCTGGGCGAGAAAAAGTGTAAGATTTTTCCGTCACGACCCCCTTTCTATAGTGATAGCGAGATGGAATAATATCCATCTCCCTCGCACTGTTTTTTATCATGCCATGAAAGAAATATTATTTTAAATGACGCTTCATTTTAATAAACGCTAGTAATTCATTTATTTGTATCTGTTAATCAAAAATATAATACGTTTATCAATAATAATATACTACGAAAGGAACTTCGTTCCAACCGAGTGTTCCACGACACTCACGCATATGTTTTTTTTTAATTGTGAGAGTGAAAGAAGTTTAAAGAGTGTAACTGTGACAAACGAACTTGCAATCTACGTAAGGGTAAGTGGCTATTATAGCAGTCCATGGACACCTGCAGATAACTTTAAACAATAAGGCTATACATGCGTTGTTACCTGTGAAGAAAAAGATAAAATGTGCCAAAGCCTGTAATTATACTGGTTCTTTATATTTTTCAAACCGAAACACAGCAGTGCAAACACTGGTATTTGACAGCAGAAATAGATAAAAATGAGATACCTACACATACAGACTTCTACGCCGAGAAGGAGTCCTACCACCTAGAAAAGTTTTAAATCAAATCGATTTTGCAGTGGGAATGATTTTTTAATTCAGAGCTGATAGTGAGAGCCGACGGGATTGCACCCACACCTGTTTTTTAGTTTATTTATTTCATGTTTATTAGTAACACGATATTGCCAAGCCCATCACTCAACATTAAAGTATCCCTAAAATAAATTATAGGGATTTTCTCTACTTACATGTGATGGCGCCGTAACAAAATCCATCGCCCCATTTCATCTACAGGTTGGCGTAAGAGGCGACTGTGGTAAACGATAAAAATATCTCATAGCTTACGATAGATGGCGATATAAACAAACTGTCTAAGAAAAGTAAAAAACCCAGCTCTATTACGGGGAGCGGCGTCGAAGTTACAAGACCTCTGGTACTGCGATATTCAACCCACCTGCTAAACGTGGCGATTGACGTACATCTTTCTAAAAACGATGAAGACTCATGTTCACTGACGAACTACTGATGGAAAATGCTTTTTCTTGCAATGATTTAAATTAAAAAGTTTTATTTAAAATACATATTTAAACTTTAATCAATCGAACGTCGTATTTGTTTCAGCTAAGTATAAAAAAACATGAAACCGTCAAATGAATTTGATTAAATTCATTTATATGCATTCCTTGGTATATTTCCTTAATAAAGGCGAATAGGGACCAAGAATCCAATTTAAAACTTTGCGACCGTCTCCTAATTAGACGTCCCGGATATTCAGACGCCCATGCCAACAGTAATTGCTTTCAAATTAGAGAAATGAAAAAAATAAAGCGAGTTATTATGTCGCCAGTCATGTTGGAGTCAGCACAAAAGTAATTGTGAAAGTCTTTACTTGATTCTTTATTTCATGCTATTAACGAATTTCGATTTTCAAAAAAGTTACAAACGTCTTTTTTTTAAATCTATTTTTTTTATTTTACTAAAAATAGAAAGAGTTTAAAAATGTGGTTATGCCACAATAAAATGTTATCATTAAGTAGTAGATGACTACTGGACATAACTTTCCCTGAAATTGAGGAAGATTTCTCGCAATGGCATGGTAGAGTAGTCCAGAAACCACTTCTAATAACACTAAATTCTTTTCTCAAAACGACGACATTCGGTCATCATCGTCGTTACAACCTATTACTCTTTGCAGACGGGTTTATAATCATATTTTTGTTATTTCGAGCTGTTATCAGGACGATGCTACTGCTCATCTTCTAGTCAAGTTTCCCTCTGTCGCCTCTTACGACACCTACGGGCCGATATGGGGTAGTGCTAACCCTTCTTACTTATATATAAAAGAAAGTCAGTCGCATGATTAACGTTACTTGGTACTTACGATTGTTTAGCCTATTTTGGTACGTTGGTTTATACGTGGTAGAGCCACGCTGCAGCTATATTGTGGTTGCTGCACCGGCAGTAACAACAACCGGTTGTTGCAAGTCCGGGGTAAGACCACGCTCTCACAAAATACCAGCGGAAAATAGCAGCTTATTGCTACTATGTTTCGTATGGTGAGTGTAGAGAACCGAAAACCCTTTTTACTGGAAACTAGGCATTCCATCTTAGTCCTCAGGGATGACAACGCATCTGCATATAATTCTTAATTGGGGATAAATGTAGATGTTTATGGGTCACAGCATCCACTTACCATCAAGTGAACTGTGTGCTCGTTTGTCACTCTTATTCAATAAAAAGCCTATTTCTTGATCTACTTATATTTAGCATAATAATTTAAACAAGTTAAAAATATAAAATGTTGTCAATTTTCACTTCACATGATGACCCTAGAAGGCCAAATATCTAAGTGTAATAAGAATATTCAAATTTATAAAAATATAAATGTCGTTTGGGCATATTCCTTCTTCCAAATGTTTTCCACGTGTCGACCTTGGGTAGATTATACCAAGAAGACACATAATGGACTACCAGTAACCTCTTGTAACATCTTTAGACATCAATGCTCTATATATAGCTTCTGAAATGTATACGAAAATCCGAGCTCTTGTAATGCGATACAGCAAAAGAGGATAGCATCATTTATATTCAGAGTTGACCTGTGTAATAATGCTATTAAAAGAAGTTTGGCGGATATTCCAATGTATAAATAAATATTGTGCGGAGATCGCCATCCAGCTTTCCGAAATATAGCTTATTATTATTATTTCAACGTTTTTAATTAATATTTATTGCATTTTTAATTTTTGTGTCTGCAATAAAGGATTATTATTATATAAGTGATACAAAAAAAGTAACTCAGTGTTAGAATACGTCAAGGTACTATATATATTAGCTTTTAAACATTGATATAAGATTATGTGTGCATTATATAAAATAACAGCAAATATTACGTAGCCAAAGGTCCAAGTCGAGTCATGTTATATTTCAAGCTGCACTACGTGATCGCACCGATTTGTAGCTGGAAATGATATCATGTGTTTTCCGTCTTCACAGGTGGTTTAAAAATTAAGCGATAAGCGTTTTGTGATATAATAACTTTTTATAAAATAACGGTGACTAACGAGCACACAGTCCACCTGATAGTAAATGGATGCCGTGGCCCATAGATATCTACATCTATCATCGATTACGAATCAAAATGCAGATGCGTTGTCACCCTGCCACGTATTTAGTAAAAAGAGTCACCGGTTCTCTACACTCACCATACGAAACACAGCATTGAGCTGCTATTTTACGCTGGTATTCTGTGAGAGCCTGGTCCCTACCCGGTCGAGCTGACCCATTCGTGCTACAACTATAATATATCTCCAGCATGGCTCTACCACTTATAACTGTAATACTATAATGTTTTATAATATAGTAATATCATAATAGTATATATGCCATGTGGTGGTGGCGTATTATAATATTCGTAGCTACGTTTTCGTCCTGCGAATTTTGTAAGAGGCGACTTTCTTTTGCAAACTTATTTTAAGCCAGTGTTTGACTACAATTCCACCTGGTGGTAAATATTGACGAAGCCTTTAATATCCTCCAGACTGAATTTCTCAATGGAGACTAGCAATCTGCGCAGGACAGGATTATAGTGCGCGAGTGTATGCGCAAGCACAGGTGCACTCTCTATTTCTTTATTCTCCTAGTCCAGTGGGAAGGTAATCCGACACGACAGGAGACATCAGGCGCAGGACCAACGGCTTTACGTGCTTTCCGAGACTCAGGGTGATATACCGCCAACTTCCTAACTTCAAGCTGCTACTGAGAATTTCTTGACAGAAAAACCCAATAACTGGTTTTGGCCCGACCCGGAATTCAAACCCGGGACCACATATTGATCGGCAATCGCGTTTATGACTACTAGACCAACGAGGCAGTCGAAGTCTTAGAAGGTAAATCGCGTAACAAAAGCCTAATCACTCTTGCCTTGAAGAAGTCCATATTGTAATCGGAGGGAAAGACTAGAAAATTTTATGGCTATCGGTAGGTAGCGGTATAACCATGTCATGTACGTCAGGCGTAAAATAGCCAGATAAAACAAACAGGGTCAAAGTGCGAATAGTCTGATACTGCGACCGTCAGTTTCCTAGCCAAGCGTGACGATTCAAGTCAATTCTCTCTACAACGACAGAGAACCATACTAAAAATTTCAAAGGGTCAGCCTCATTAAATTTTAATTCTACCAAAAAAATAAGTCTGGGGCAAAAGACCCATGAGTTACGGAATGGTCAAGTTTTCTACATAAAAAAAAACCTATTCTATTAGACTACCATAACAAAGCCTTTTTAATATACACCGTAGTACGCGTATTAAGAAGACATTAAGACGTTTAAACGGTTTCTAGGTAGGTTAGAATTCTTGTTCCTAAGAGTCCGTTTAGTTAAAGGTCTACCACCCTCTTACCTATTCCTGCCGACAAATATCAGTGCTTGCACTGCAGTGTTCTAATCTGAAGGATATATAAATCCAGTATAATTACAAATTGTGAGCCGTTATATCTAGTTCTCAGAGGTTACGACGCATCTGTAGAATTATTTGTTTTAAGTTGATTGCAATAGTCACTTACCATTAGGTGGACTAGTAGTAGTAAGTTCGTTTGTCACTTAGATAATAAAAAAAATAGTTTGGAAAATCCAAAAGTGCACGCCTAATCAGGCTTTCATTTAATTTTGATGAAAAAAATAAATTGTATTCCTGACTTTTAAAATATATTATTTACGAGTTTTAAATTTATATATATAGAAAAAAAAATGTTTACCAAAATAAATCGATTATATAAAGTTTAAAATCGATATAGGCTCTATCGTACAATTGTCATTTGTTTATCAAGGGCTAAAGAAAAAATGAAAGCGCCTTTAAGTTTTTAATAGCAATAAAACTTATAAAACTTAAAAATATATTATTTTAACAAACGACGCGTACTAGGCTATTGATATAAAATAAAATAAAATCTCTTTATTTCGGACAAACATCCATAATTGTTAGTAAGTGCAAGGAAGTTATAGCCATTGGTTTTATGTACGTAGTACATATATATCGATGGTTATAGCTATGTTAGTAATAATTAAGTACAGACACGAAAAATTAGTAGATATGAAATAGGGAACCAGTTGATGTTATTCTGAAGCTAAGAAAAAAACCCGGTCTCGATACGTCAATTTTTTCGGGAATTATCGTGACCACATACAAAATCAACATCTGGACGTAAAAATTTCTTCTAACCGTTTTTTTTTATCAAAGTAGCAATATAAAATAAGTTTTTGGAAAATATAAGATGGATTAATTAGAGTGTTTTCTTGATAAACGGCTACTCATATTATCGTATAAGTGCAATATGATAGAGGCATTTTAAGACCACAAAATTGCTTAACATTGACGATGCACTACCTAATAACGCTTCGCGTTATGAGGCGTACAATATGATATATATATACAGAGGTGAATGATTTGATTGCTCTTTCACCATGTCAATGTTGGTTTCCGTTTCTAATGTCTCATGTATTTTAAATATATAAACGAGAATGTAATGCAAAAGATATAATTAAACATATATGAATATTATAAAAATTAAATAAAAGTGACAATGATGTATTTTGTAATCTGAATGTTTTATTTCGCAGTTTTATTGGACCACACATAGTTGAATCGAATTTAACATTGCCAGAAACGGGTTTAAACACCATGTTATTTTGGCGGAACGAGCTGAAAATATCACAGAAACACAGACACGAAACGTGCGGCCATTTTAAAACGACACTAGCCACTATATATTTGCGTTTAGAGGTTCTACTCATTTCTGCATTCGATATTTTCACAGAAGAACATTGCTTTACAAGTGATGGTATTAGTGTGCTTTTTTTGTGTTTTATTTGTTATGGGATTAATTATGCGGATTTAATTTTCAAATTACTGCCAATTTTCCATGCAATAGTATGAATGTATCGTTTACAAAAATAAAGATGCTAACCTTTATAATATAACAATTTTTAAACATTTCTGTCTTATTACAAAATGGTAGTTTAAAGTTACTTTCAGATTTAAAGTACCTACTATGTGTTTCACAATAGATGTCCCGTGGAAATATAAAAATTAAAAAGTAGTAAAGTATAGAATTACACAGCAAATATCAAATCATTTTATCGTGTCTGTATGCTTAAAATAAGGCATGTCTAATTACAGCCAACCATTGGTAGGAGACTGCACCACAAAAATAATTTCTTTTTGACTTGATCTCTCTTGGTCAAAGATCGAAGTTTGTGTTATCCAAAAAACCGTAGTGATTTTACATACCATTTGTTACCTGATCAGATTTTTTTTCCCAAGTTACACGTATTCGTTATCAACTTCTAACGAAGTGTTCTCTGTAATTTTTAGACGTATAAGTATATGACACGGACGTTAAAATTCTTTATCCTGTCCATGTTTTTAAGACCTATTCGTTGGCACTATAGAATCTATCAAGCATAATATGCTAAGGTTCTTCAGGGATATTTTCATATATCTTTATCAAATTTCAGTGATTTATTCAACATTAATGTTGATACTGATTTCTTTACAGTCCAGTAACTGATAATGGATTCCAATTAGAACCTTAGTTTTACGATCTTTAAAAAACATGGATCTATAATGATTATTGTTAGAATGTGTGTGTGTCTTTTTGCTTTTTTTATAGAAATAGGGTGTCAAACGAGCACACAGTCCACCTGATAGTAAGTGGTTGCTGTGGTCCATAGACATCTACATCTATCCTCGTTTGCGAATCAAAATGCAGATGCGTTGTCAGCCTTGTGGACTAAAATGGAATGCCTCTTTTCCAGAAAAAAGGGTCTCCGGTTCTCTACACTCACCATACGAAACACAGCAGCATTAAGCTGCTATTTTACGCTGGTATTCTGTGAGAGCGTGGTCCTTCCCCGGTCGCGCCGACCCATTCGTGCTACAACTATACTATAAATATAGCTGCAGCATGGCTCTACCACGTATAAAAATGGTGCGGTGTTTATATAAATCCTCACCTGTGATTCCACTTTCGTTGGTTTTAGGATTTCACATACAAACGTTTTCTGTATTGTCCCGTAACTTCATTTTAGTTTTGAAAGTGAATATCTTTTATTCAATATTTTAAAGTAAATAATTACAAGCGAATTTTTATATGACTTTACAGTGTATCTACTGAGCTGCGGTAGTTCAGGGGTAATGGCACACTGGAATAGCTGGCGTTTTTTTTTTTTTTTTCATAAACTAAAGTGACACCGGATGGTAAGTGGCTACTGCATTTTCAGCCAACTTCGAACAAAAAAGGATACAGATGCGTTGTCACCTCTGAGAAATAAGCTAGAATGCCTCTCAGCCTGTAATTATACTAACTCTCTATAACCTTAAGGCCGAAACACAGCAAGTACACGCACTGCTATTTGGCGGCAGAAATACTAAATAGTACCTACCAAGGCGGACTACTAGGCATAAAAGGATTCCTATCACCTAGTAAGTAGCTAACTAGTAAGTGGCTGAAATTGTTATTTGCATTTTAAGTGCTGTTTTACAACGGGATCTGCGATGAAGGAAAATATCATAAGGGAAACCTGCAAGTCTGAGATTGAGAAAAAATATTCGAGAACATGCCAGCACACATTGAAGCAGTGCAGCAACTCTCATGTGCTTTATTTAAACCCCCTTAAGTGTGAAAAGAGCCCTAAACTCTACAGGGGGACATAAGTTTTGTAAGTTTTTTTACTTTATATAATATGCTTTCTTTAATATAATTTTTCTGTTTTCAATTCACTTTCAGTTTACATTTTTGTTCAGGCACAGTTTAACATTCATTCCATACGTTGCGTGATTCGCTAAAGCACTAGTAAAAAAAATCTGCGTTTATTTATTGACACATCTGCTTGTTGGACGTTAAGGTGTCACAGTTTTTTTTTTGTTCAGGCACAGTTTAGCATTCATTCCATACGATGCGTTACTCCATTAAGCACTAGTATAAAAAATCTGCGTTTGTTTATTGACACGTCTCCTTGTTGGACGTTAAGGTGTCACAGGTTTTTTTTAATTTTTGTTCAGGCACAGTTTAGTATTCATTCCATATGATGCGTTACTCCATTAAGCACTAGTATAAAAAATCAACGTTTATTTATTGACACGTCTCTTTGTTGGACGTTAAGGTGTCACAAGTTTTTCTTAAACTTCTTTCTATCTATGGCCTTAAGTTCTTTTAGCCTTCTTTTACCAAATTTCTTCTCTTTCAATCTCTAATTTTTCCATTATTAGATTATGCCGTTATTTGTCTCACCAATAATTCTCAGGTACTGCTAAACAAGTAAGATAGGTAATTTAATAACAGCATACGATTTACATTTTTGTTCACGATTCACACTTTTTTCACCGTTAAAGTGGCTGACGATACGCCGGCGCAGAGATTTCCGAATCCTTGTTATACTGCTTTCTGTTCTCCCTCCGATCACCCAATGACATCCATTCTGACTTCCTGCATATCTAACCAAGTCACTCCATCTCGTTTTTTTTCATAGAATAATAAGTGCTGTGTCCTATAGAAATATATATCTATCCTCGATAAAGAATAAAAATGCAGGTGCGTTGTCATCCTTGAGGACTAATATTGAATGCCTATTTTTCAGTAAAAGAGATTTCCGGTTCTCTACACTCACCATACGAACACAGTAGCATTAAACCTTGGTAAGCCTGGTGGATTGAAATCACTCCGTATGCCTGGTGGGTCTGACGGACCCAAAATTATTATTCTTCTTTTTCATAAAGTAATGCTCTAGCGATATTAGATTGAATGTATTTGGCAATTATATTTATTATATTTGTAGTAGATAAATAAAAAGTACATCTATTTATGTTTTAAAATTATTTATTAATCAAATGAAAATAATGCTTTTTCAAGCTAAAAAAAAATAGACTCCTTAGTATTTAATCAAAATCTTATACCCATGGTCACGGGGGAGTCCCCCGTGACCATGGGTGCTGTAAAGCACCCGAAACGTCGGGAATTAATAAAAATAAGTTTATTAAACGCGATATAATCCGTAAAAGTAGTTTTATTCAATGTGTAGTGTTCGCGTAAATATAAGAAATAGATTTTTTGTTAATAAATTACGTTATAAACCATTACATCACAAAAAATATTAAACATTCACTTACCAAAAAAAAAGTCACGCCGTATGCCTGGTAGGGTCTCTCAGACCCGCGTGCACTTTACACGCGTGTTACTAGGATGCACACACGCGGATAACTTCGGGATCGGTGGTAAACCGACCCGTAGTTTATATCAGGAAGCTATAAAGACGCGCAATGCATAAAACTAAAAACTTTAAAAAATATCGACGTTTTTTGAAGTAGTGGGTCTGTTAGATCCACCAGGCATGCGAAGGGTTAAGCTGCTATTTTACGCTGGTGTTGCAAGAGAGCGTGGTCCTATCCCGGTCCAGCCGACCCATTCGTGCTACATCTATAATATACCAGCAGCATGTCTCCTTTGTTTTACGTGGCAGAGATATGCTGAAGAACAACGTTCTTTTTATTAATAAAGAACAAAAATTTTATTTTACGTTAAAACACAGATTCAATGCGCACGAATTGTAAGAATTCACACATAAGTCATAGTCAATTCTGGTTGACTGTGACTTATGTGTTAAGCTATAAAGGGGACTACTCAATTCCTCAATTGACTGTTTCAGCTCAGTGTCACAAGTGACGTGACGAGTGACAGGAATGTTTAGAGCGCGCGAGGCTGTTTATATTCTAGTTTATTGTTGCGGTAAATATAATATTATTGTGATCTTCTGTACTTCAGGGCATAGGATGGATCTAACTGTTTTTATTTTATTACAGCCTATCAAAAGCTAAACATACGCCTCCTATTTATTACTATTTTTTAAAGACTGGTATGTATTTCATTTACTCATAAGAACAAATGATTGTTTCTGGAGTGGCAACTTCGTGCCGGAAGCAGAAATATATGGCGGCTCTCTACTAGATGGAGGGACGACCTGTTAAGCTATTCATTGAAGAAGGTCTAAGTTCATACTGATGACTGTGAATTTACTCATAATCAATAAATATCAAGTTTGATTAAAATATTAAACTAAATAATACGTATCCATTCCGTTTGATTTTCACGCTTGGCAGGCGGATTTCGATCGCAGTCCGTCTTCTTGCACCTTTAACTCTGCTCCCCATTGACGGTTTGCGTATTATACGACTGACTTATACGGTTCGGTCATACCGCTGACTATCAGAGTCCATTACAACTTTCTGGCAATTCCTAAAGTCGCCTCTTACGATACTCACAGCGCAATCTAACCAATACCACATAATTTTATTATGTTACATATTATTATAAACTATTAGATTGAGTTTTTGGATGTTTGTCCGTGTGCCTGTGTAAAATTTATGGAACTTTGGTTAACACTACTACGATACAGGAGAAAGTCCTGGTGTAAAGCGTATCCTGGCGTTGGCAACAATTTTGAGCGTTGATTTTGTACGAATCGTTTGATAGACTTCAAATGGCGTATATGGCAACTGTGTACCGTTGGTATTAAACATTTCAGCACGGTCGACTTACTTTGAAAGATGAAGAAACAAGTGTCCCTTTGACGGCAGTTGCTTACAGATTGAATTGGGAAGCGTTCACGAGATTTTACACTAACACATTTATTTGTGGAGGATAATTTCGCCTTGGATTTTACAACGATGTTCGGCATATTTACGATATTAGAGATCTAATCTTGGATTAAATCAAAACGATCTGAAAACGCCAGTCAACGATTCGGCTGTTTTTAAATAAACTAACGCCTACCAAAGTGAAGATATAGAGAAGCGCAGGAATGGTTTTAATCACTAGTCTTTTTTACTTTGACGTGTTTAGGTCGTGTAAAATCCTTTAGTAATTTGCAAGTAGTATTTATTAATACCGAATGTTATACTACCAGATGTTTGCCAGAAGGGTACACTGTTGTGAGCAATAATCGACCGACCACTGAGCTCCGCTGGTCAGTACTTCACTATGACAACGTGCCCGTGTACTTAGCGCTCAAAGAAAGGAACTACCTGGGCAACACACCGTAAAGCTTTTCGGTCACCTTTATTGTTCCCTAAATTAAAAATTAGATCTGAAGAATATAGTTTTTATCGCCAGGCTAACAGCGTTCCAACAAGCCGTAAAAGTGCTGTCTAAGGCGAACAGTAAAAAAGTTTTCGAAAATTGGTTCAGACATATGAAACATTGTATAGGGTGGCTTTAAAAAGATGTAATAATAAAAACTTAAACCATAAATTTCTTAGTGGGCCACATATGTATGTTTGTATGTATAAATTTAATGGGACATAATAATTCAGTTTTTAACTACTTCCTGTCGGTTGAATACTCTGAAATTTTCTGACGTATTAAAACCTGTTGAGAAAACAATAATTTCATGACTATGAACTAGTTCTACTGGAAACATCACAGCTAATGATTGTTGTTTTTAAACTCTCATATTATTTGACTTTAATATCTTCTTTGCACAAAATACTGTTTTATAGTTTTCATTATTTGTTATGTGTTTGTTATTGTCAATGGTATGTGTTAGTCAATCGCATTGTACTTTGTATATACTTAAAAATAGTTCGAGGAAATAAATGTAGTAAACAAAGTATTTTTGTACCTATAAAAATATTATTTCAATATTACTAAGTGGAAAGCATCGATCACTAATAAAAAACTAGATACACAATCCCATGCAAAAGTTCTCTAAAAACTGTCGCCATTTGTTTTGACGTAATTCTAGTTGAAATAAATATACATTAATGTTAATTCAACCTTCAATGCATCGCCTAAAGTTGTATTCACAAAGCTACGTACAAATTAAAAGCACACACATGTTCGAGTGGCCGCTCATTCGGTAAGGACATTTTTGTCACTGATTGTATATTTAGTTTTTTATTAGTGATCGATGGTGGAAGGGCTCCTCTTCTGTCCAGGCACCCACACAAATTGTCTGGCGTAATTTTCTGGGTAGCTCTTGCATGCCCTCTTGCATTTTCTAACTCTAACAGTATAGTATCCACTGTTTTGAGAGACAACGCAACACTTTGTCTGCCTCGTTGGGCTACAAGTTAGGTAGCAAGCGCGATAGCTGATTATCTGGTCCCTGGTTCAAATCCCTGGTTGGGCTAAAATCAGTTATTGGCTTTTGTGTCAAGAAATTCTCAATAACCGTTGATCCATCGACTGATTTCTCTTCGGTCGTATCGGATTGCCATCTCATCGCAATATGAGAGTAAGGTAGAATAAAATAGAGAGTGCACCTGTGCTTGCATACACGCCCATGCAGTATAATCCTGTCCTGCGTGGGACATTAAATATTAGTGGGGGATGAAATATTACTTTTTTCCTTTATGTAATTTAATAATCTCTTTTTTTACTTTTATTACAATATAATATGTCATTTGTTATAAATTAATCTAATGGCCTATGTTATTAATTTATATTTACATTATTAATCACAACTAATAATGATTATATTTAAAAATTATATTAATTATTAAATGTTACAATTTATAAATTATAATAATTTGCTTTTTAAAGGCTAATTTACAGTTTTAGTGTACTTTATTAATATTTAAATAAAAACATATTAATTATTGCACATCATAACCTTCGGTTGAAAAATAATACACGCCGGTTGCATTACCAGGATTCCAAAAACCAGCTATAGTTACGTCATTAGCTGAGCAACTGCCTTCTTTGTATTTCTTGTATGTGTCACATTTATGGGCTAGGAACCATTCCGGATGGCTGACTGTAGCTGTCCATAGGTCTATGCAAGCTCTGTGATTACATTTCGCTGCCTTACTTGAATCGAAAATCCCAGGGATCAACGGTGTCTTACATTTAGGTTGCGATTGTCCTTTTTTATTCACAAAGAAGTCTATATCCCCTAGCACACTTGTCGTTCCTAAGCCGCCAGCATTGCAATGGTATACTTCGACATAATCAGCAACTCCAGATCTGACTTGTTCTTCAATAAAACTGTTTGAGAAACATGGACCAGCTGGGTCCAGTGCAGTTATTCTTGATATCTTCTGTCCCGTGTTTTCGAAAAATATTTGCCCAGTATGGCCGAGAATTTGACCTCCTAAACTATGTCCAATACAGTGTATGTTTTTTGGTGATATGCCACCTTCCTTTAAGCCGCTTAACATCTGAGCTAATGCTTTCCCAATATAATAAACGTATTTGACTGATCTCTCATAACTTTTGACCTGACCTTGATTAGCATTTGTGTAAGGTGAATGATCAAGTATAATTAAATAGCTGTTTGGGAAATTTCTAAACGTATCTCTTATCCGCTCTTCCGTTCTCTTGTTGATATTAGATTTGTAACCTCCAACAAATATAATTAATTTCTTTGTTTTATCTATTTGTTTATAATTAAGAATTCCGGTTACTGCGTTTTGTATTGAAAATGATTCAACTTCACTTCTAGGAAAATCGTAAAAATATACATCGATTTCACTCACGTCGAGATTTAATGTTCTATTGTGATTACCTGTTAAAATCAAATTTTATATAACTGGGTTGATTAAAAAATTAATTGAAAGGAAACCAAATTTACGACTTTTATCGCGTTTAATTTTAACTTTTTAATTTCCGACACCCATGGTTATGGGCCGGGGGGGGGGGACTAATACCGTGGGTGTCGTAGAAGTGACTAAGGAGAACCGAAACAGGAGCCCATCTTCTTCTTCATCGTCTGCAGTACAAAGATACATGGAAGCATCTTCCTGATAACAGTTAAACATAAAAAAATGCGTTTGCCAACCCGTCTGCCAAGCGTGGCAACTATAGCAAATACCTTCCTACGAGATTATTTATAAGAAAGGCTTTTTGCAACAGTGGAATTTTGATAGGCTATAATTCTCTAAAGTTATCCTAATTCAATGCGTAATATTCGCGTATAATAAGAAATAGTTATAAACACCTTAAAACTTACATTTTATTAAATTTGAGCGTAAGGCAATTTGAAAGGGTCCATATTTCTCCAAGTCACCACGGCCCCAAGCGTTGACGTAGAAAATCAAACACGTTACCACGCACACGAATAACCAATACATTTTTTATAAAATACAGTTAAACCGAGTAATTGTTATGGTCTACTGCGTAGTACAATCTAAACTGATCGCAATCGTTCATTGTCAAGTACTGTAATGAGTTCAACTCTAAATGCCGGTGACGTAAGATAACGGTAAACGTTTGCATGATATAATGCGGTTGAAGCAAAGCGATCACCTGTGTTAAATTGTGGTTTAGTCATAATTTTAATTTTAATATTAGATATTTCCACCCAATATTTTCCAGAACTTTTGGGCCACAAAGACAATTATTATATCGATTAAATGGGAGAATGAAATATAGAGACATTTTTGTGGACATGGATTGAATAAATTATAAAGACGTGTTTATGAAAAACTGCATGGTGCATTTTTTTTAACTAAACACTCTCATATATTTGTAAAGCAAAAAAGTTAAAATCTAGTGTAACTGATTTACTGCTATTATTTTCTAAGACGTATGTATATGATGGTTGTTTGCAATTGTTAAATGTACCAATGACAGATAAGAGCTTATCATTAATATCAACACGTGAACATAAATTTAATATCAGATTTTCTAAGAAACATTATTTTTATCATAATGTTTATGTTTAACGTGTAGTGGTGGTATAAGAATATCTACTACCACATATCATCCCGTGGGTTTCGTAAGAGGGGACAGAGGGAAACAAATCAGGAGATGGGCAGCTGCGTCTTCTATCATTATAATTAGAATTAAATAAATTAATCTTTTTAACTCTCCTCACAAATCATGTATGTATTAGAAGAGAATATGAAACCACCATAGCAACCAATTTAAAAAAAGGCCCTTGCACCTTAGCGTCCTCTGTAATAATTTTTACTTGCTTTGTCCGTGGCTAAAGAAAGAGTACCGTGTATTGGCGGTGTAAGAATATCTACTATCCCATAATATGATCCCTTGGGTGTCGTAAGAAGCGACAGAGGTAAACAAATCAGGAGACGGGCAGCTGCGTCTTCTTAATACCGACAAAAAAAAAATTGCCAACCAACTACGGAAAATATCCCCCTATGAGGCAATCTATGTGGGAGGCCTATGTTCAGCAGTGGACTTTAATAGGCTGTAACGGTAAAGAAAGTATGTAAAAATTCAATACTGTAATTGCTAATGTATCAGTTATTCGTGAACTTTACGGTAAATTCCACCAACTAATATGCATAATACATCTAGCAATGAATGAATGGTTCGACAAACAAAGTAACATACAACAAACCATAGACTTAGGATATACTTACGCCAATATATTCTAAGTCTATGCAACAAACAATAAGATTAGTTACGAAGTTGTGACATGTGACAAATGACGCAACACAAAGATGACAGGGAAAATACCTTTCGTGTTTGAAAAACTAGAAACAAAGAAAATAATCTGCATGCATATATCGAATAGTGATAATGTTCCTCTGTTGCTTGCCTCTGGTGCAAAACGAACACATTATGTTGCATATAAGTAAATATGGAACGGCTAAAAAACAAAGTGCTAATAAACCTAGTTTTAGCCAGATAAAATGAACGTAATGCTAGAAAAAATAATAACTTAAGGTTTATCTGAGTTTACTTATAACTTCTATTTTTTGGTAAATGTTTAAATATATTATCTTTATTTATAAAATTACGATGTGCGAGTATTCATAATTCTTGCCCTCCTTAACGACTTGACCAATTTAATTTACTTTTAATGAGGTTCTTATGGGGTCACTTGGATGGTTCTTAGTTATTAGACCCGGTAGGCACTGTTGTCGAGATCCAGAAATCACTCGTGCGAAGCCGAGGCGGATCGCTAGTCTTTGATTAGGATGTAAAATTTCGGTGGTATTTAGATTTTTTAAAATAATCATCAATACTGTATGAGTTTTTCGATTGAAAAAAAAACTCAAAGTTTTTCGGATAAAATATAGACTAGATAACTCCTGGCATTGCTCTCTACCTCTTCGTGAAGTTTCATTACAATCGAACAAAACTGAACCAAAAAATAGCTCGGACAAACAGAGAGAAAGACAAGCAGACAATTTTTTTTACAAATTACCCCTCATGCTAATAACCCTCAGCTTGATATAAGGTAGTTATTTTGATATTACAGACAGACACTTCAATTTATTTGTACATATATGTATAAAAGTATAGATATTATTAAGTTATTAGTTTAAGTCTACTACTAGCACTACTGGCACCGCAAATTTGATGTTTAATTAAATATATTTATTTAATCAAAGTTTCAAAATAAAAAATAATTAAACATTAAACGTTTATTTAAATTAAATTGGTATAACTAAATGTAGGTCGGTACGTATATTTATTACAAAGGTTTACTCACTACGTAAAATCATCCCGTGAGCAGTCGCGTAGATCGCTGAGTACAAATAATATGTGAATTTAATTTAGAAATGTATATAATATTATTTTTCTAATATACAATTACGTGTTTATTACAATAACCAAGTTTTCTTTTTCACTTTTTATTGAAGAAAGTAGAATAAATTTTATTTTTTTGTCTGGATTGCCATACAAATAAATAAAATTGGAGTGTCTGTTTGTAATGTCAAAATAACAGCTTTTCACTAAATGCATATGAAAGTATATACGGTACTTATAACAAAAACACAATTTTTTAAATTTTTGTCTGTCTGTCTGTCTGTCTATTTGTTCCGGCTAATCTCCGAAACAGCTAGACCGATTTTGACGGGACTTTCAATGGCAGACTGATGTTATAGGGAGTTACTTTTATTTAAGCTATTTCTTTCTATAATTAGGGTACCGCACAAAAAAATTAAAAAGCTAAATTACACGCGAGCGAAGTCGCGGGGAACAGCTAGTTTAAAATAAAGCTATAGTTGAAACTATTACTTAAACCTCATTAATATATTTGACAAAAATTATATTACTATATTGAAATATACAGATAAAACCTACAAAGTATTAGCATTTCAGTCATAGCAGTTTCAACAACTTTCTTTTTTCAAGCCGTCTGGCCATCATTATTTTAATCATAGTATCAGTATTTTCATTTTGGCCGTCATTATTTAAATAATAATATCAAGGATGATGAGTGGAAGGCAGCGGCCGATATTGATGGCATATTGTGCACGTCGCTCTAACTAGATGCACTTTGTACCGATCCAGTATTACGATATCGCTGACGTACGATGTATTTCTCATGGGTACCATTTAAACTTGGTCCATTCGCTTTTTGTTTCCTCACTTTCCATTGGTATAAAGCGAATCTATTTGGGGATCACAGACAATTGGACGCTTTTCTGAATAACAAATTTGCAGTGATAAATATTTTAGACTCTATTGCTACGTGAAAAGGAATGATTTTCCCATGTTTTCACTATTTTAGTTATAGTCTCTCACTGTCGTCGTGTTGTAAATGTGTTGAATAAGCTTTTGTGGGTGATGAATGCCATGCATTTGATAGCTCTATTGTGCATGCTACTCCGAGAAATTAGAATGGATTAAGCAGCACAGAAATGAAACAATTTAATTTTAATTGTAGTATTAAATGAAACTAGTTTTGACTGATTTAATCGTGTTTAATTAGCTTATTTTTATATACCGGCATTTCTAGTACTTTGCCACACCAATGGTTGCGGAAGAATTTAGGTGTTTAATGTCCCAAAGTCATAGATAGTTAAACAGCAAAAAAAATTATTTGTTCCAATCTACTCAAAAGGAAAATAATAAAGTATCTTGAAGTCTGCAATGGTATGCTTGGGTTGAGATTCAAAAAAATGTTTTTGTTGAAGCTAGCCGTAGATAACTACGACATTGAGACGTTGAACACCTTAGTACCCACAAAGCCATGGGTTTGCAAACTACTCGATACGGCGGGAATAAAAATTAAGCTAATTAAAAACAATAAAATCAGTAAAACCTTTGAATAAAACTACTTTTACGGATTCTATCGCGTTTAATTAACTTATTTTATTAAATTCCCAACGTTTCGGGTGCTTTACAGCACGCATGGTCACGGGGGACTGAGGTGATTGACGTCCCGAAGTAGATGGTGTTGTGATGGGCTCACCGGTATCTCTCATTGTCGCCGATATTTTCATGGAGGACTTTGAGGAGAAAGCTATGCTTACTGCACCTGTAACTCCAAGGTCCTACAAGCGATACGTAGACGATACTTTCACAATTTTACCATCAGACAAAGTAACTGCATTTTTAGAACATCTTAATTCCATAAACTCTAAAATTCAATTTACTTTGGATGTAGAGGTAAATAATTCTTTAGCTTTCCTAGATGTGTTAGTCATTCGAAATCCTAACAACACCATAGGTCACACTGTGTATAGAAAAAAGACCCATACAAACTGATATTTAAACAGTGAATTCCACCATCATCCTTCACAGTTAGCTACTGTGGGCAAATCTTTGTTACAGAGAGCATGAGGAATCTATGACAGCAAACACCTGGCCGCCGAGCTTCAGCACGTCAAGCAAGTTCTGCACGACAACAAGCTTCGGGTCCCGCGCCTACGTCACAGTGACCAAGTGAAGCCGGCCACAGTCTAGCGTGTGCCTGCTGTACTACCATATGTCAGAGGTGTCACAGACAAGATTGGCTACATCTTGAAGCGAGCTTCTATAAGAACATTCTTCAAGCCGCCGAAGAAGATTAGTCAGTTCTTACCATCCGTCAAGTGCAATATTCCTCTACAAGATGCAGGAGTGTACAAGCTTGATTGTGAATGTGGTCTCTCCTCTCATATATAGGGCAAACAAAACGATCTATCAAAACCCGCGTAAAAGAACACAAAGCTGACGTGAAACACCAACGTTCCGGGAAGTCTGCAGTTTGTGATCATATCGTAGACGGCCCCCGCCATTACATTATATTTGATAAACCACAAATTCTCGCGAAAGAACATCGATTCCTGCCAAGGATGATACGTGAGTATATTGAAATAAAAAAAAAACATCCTAATTTCAATAGAGAGGGAGGCTGGGTACTACCACCTGCTTGGGATCCTGAAATTAATAACATTAAAACTAAACCCAAGCATACCACTGCAAGACTTCAAGACACAGTAAGTTCATTCTGCGTAGATCGGACCAAAATTAATAATTAAAAAAGACGAAGGTACTCCGGGTTAACACTGACATCGAGACGTCAATCAACTCAGTTCCCCGTGACCATGGGTGCTGTAAAGCACCCGAAATGTCGGGAATTTAATAAAATAAATTAATTAAACGCGATAGAATCCGCAAAAGTAGTTTTATTCAATGTGTAGTGTTCGCGTAAATATAAGAAATTATCAGTTAAAACTTGTTTCAATCAATGTGTTGTGTTCGCGCAGATAAAGGGTTTTTCAATGGCGAAGCTTGAACTTTGACAGTGTACAGCGGTTATCTTGGTAAAGTGATAGCTTTCAAATTTGACAAGAACATTTATTTATTCTTGACATTTCACCACGGACTACACGGGCTACATGTTTCAACGCGTTGAAATTGTAAAATTTATTACCAAAATCAGTGCTCTATTTGCCTAACGTTCCATGCGTTGCGTCCAATTTATGGCATTCATAGCCGTCCTGCATAGTCCACAATCCACAATGTATAAGAAATTAATATATAACTATAATAACTTGCAAATAAAAAAAGGCTTAGCTCATTAAGCTCTTCTTGAACTCTTCTTTTATTGAAACTGTCTTTTTAGAACAGAAGACATAAATACTATTAGATACGTTAGATGTTTCCTAATATTTAACAATTTACTAAGCATTTTCATACCGTGTAGTGGCGGTGTAAGAATATCCACTACCCGATATCGTCCCATGGGTGTCGTAAATGGCGACAAAGGGAAACAAATCAGGAGACGGGCAGCAGCGTCTTCCTAATAACGACGAAAAATAAAAAAAACTGCGGTTGCCAACCCGCTCGCCAAGCATGACAGCTATGGCAAATATCCCTATGATTCAATAATGGAGGAGGACTATGTCCAGCAGTGGACTTTAATAGTAACGGTAACGGTAACGGTAACGGTAAGCATTTTCAGTGAGTTTTGTGTAAAATAATATGTTAAAAATCTTAGAAAATACTTTTCTATATTTATAAATCAAACTAATAAAGTCGAGTAAAGACCAAGAATCCAATTAAAACTTCACGACTGGCTCCTAATTAGACGTCCCTAATATTCAAAAGCTCATGCGAACAGTAATTGCTTTCAAATTAGTATAAAATAAAAAGATGGAATTTAAATGAACAGAAGGTAAAAACTAGTCGCTTGTGTTTATGTCAACGTGACTTATGATTTAATTTTGATTTTTTTTAATCAATAATATAATATTATAATAATATTGAAAAATCATTAACGGTTGTTTTCAATCAAAATACCTTTATTATTAGTTTATTATATTACATTATAAAACGCAAACCAAACGAAAAAAAAATATCTTTCATATCAAACTTTTTATTCTGATAGTCATATAACAATAAATCACAGACATATTAAGTCATGAGCTAATAAATTGTGTCTTTCACATTTTATACATTGAAACGTTATATTTTGACAAGTTAAAAGGCATATAATTCTAAAATTAAATCAAATTGATCAAATTGGTCAATTATCTTTTTTACTGTACAGAAAAATACACGTTTTATTTTTAATGCACCTTAAGGTTTGAGATTATTCATTTACCATAAGAATTATTTCTTTATATCAGTATTATTTAAATGTATAAAATTAACTAACCAACAATTTTCGCGAAATTGGAAAAATCAGGCCACGATTCGTCCGTGTCGTTGGAACATGAGGACTTTTTTTCCGTCTTTCCTTCTTTTAGTGCACCTATTTTCTCTTCTGGTATACCGTGTTCCTCTTGTTTTAAAGATTCTCCACGATTTAACTTTTGATATTTAACAACTAATTCTAAAACTTCATGTTGCATGCGCAATCTAAGATCACTTCTTAAATTTCTCATTGCATTACCAATATATTGACCAAATACAAAATCTTCATTTACCTGGTGTGTTAAGAACTCACGCCCTAGCTGTATAAGAACTTCTTTAACAAGTCTCGTTCCTGATGTATTATTTGTATTGGTATTATTTGAACGAGGAACGAACGTCTGCTTCCACACAGGTTTTTCATATTTAGGACGTATAGCAGGAGGTCCAATAGCAACCGACACTACTTCATCGTTTTCAATGTCATCTTCTTCAAGTGGCTTCAAATGGCCTGATGGCTGAAAAGAATAATGCGAAACGAAATTGGAAAATGGTTATAATATTCTTATGAAACTAAAGTGTGCAAAACAATGTATGCTGTTTATTATGAATTTGACGAGACGTGGCCTTTTACTGGTAGACGTATGAGTGAGCAGAGTAAAATAAGGGTAAATTATATTAATTAAATTATAGAGCTCAGTCGCTTAATTGATAAAATCCAAATTAAATCTATTATATTGTCATCGCTGCTGGAGAAGTCTAGTCTTGTTAAACTTCATCTAGTGTGTACACAATCGTTTCAACATTTATTGGAAAAATTAATTATTCTTAGTACATTTTACTTCTTTATTTTTTTAGTTTCTTATCATTCCATAAAAATCTATTATCTGCTGTAAAAAGGATTGGTTTCAATCGTCATGCTTTGCAGGTGGATTGATGTTCGTAGAACCAGACGTCTCGCACCTTTGACGCTGCTGACCGTTGCTAGTCGGGGTATTTTACACCTAGCGAAAAGAAAAAGTTATATCTTCCGAAAGCATTTTCCATAGTCGCCTCTTTCAACACGTACCTGATGAAATGGGTGATGAATTATCTTACGCCGCCACCCCATAGCAAAGTAGACACAATTTCCCTACTATTGTATTCATTCATTATAAATATTGTAAATCTACATACTTTCTTTCTGATGTCTCTTGAACGTTGAGTCGATGTCCTTCGTTTAGTTTCGTTTTCATTTTGCAGCATATGACGTTTCGAGTGAATGTGAATATTTTTTGCACCGTCTGTTGTTGGCCTTCTGTTTTCGTTTGTATTCCTCCAGGCATTCTAAAACAAAATTTCAATGTATATATTTAAAATTGATACGGTCAGTAATGTTAGAAACTATTAAGAAGCCATTTGTATTCAAAAACAAAACACAATTCCTCCCGTTTCTTCTGTTTTGTTCCCATTGCTTTTAATTTTGAATACGTGTTTTTATATTACACTTCTAAAATATACAATTTAAATTACTTTACATTTAAAGAAGTTATAATGGAATTATTTTTGATTAATGCTCTAATGAAATTATTTTTGAATTAAAGGTTTTTTATTAACAGATGTCCTATTAATTGTACCTAGTGGATAAAATATGTCAGTTCCTCGTAAGAAAGTGTTTACTATTAATTTTGAAAATGTGAAATGACTGGAATGAGCATCACTTTTATTTACACTATTTCTCAGACCAACAAAGGACGGATCACTGTGTACTTTTTAAGTGACGCCGAAACTATGTTCAACTTCTTGACACGCACACATTTTTCTTCTTTTTCTTTTCTTTATTTAGCAACCCGTAAAATTCACTGCTTTTCGCATACGATGGACTGACATAAACCATATTGTTGATTGCAAATTATTTTAGATGCATAATATTATGTGCGTGAGTGCGTGTTCTTGCAATAAGTTGAGCGTTGTCCGTCTTTTTTTCTCCGTTGATCTGAGCTGGTAATTTTTTTATATATATTTTTATATTTTTATAGTTTTTAAGTAGCTTAGTTTATCAAATTTAATAAAATCAACACTTACAATTATTGTCGGTACTAAGCATAAAGTAATTAAAACAGATAACATTTTTACGTCCATCGCAAATCGTTTACGACCACCAACTGCACTGTTGTCACTACTTTTCTTAAGACAAAGCGAATGTTGATGTTTGTTGAAAAAATATGCGTTATTTGTCTGAATAAACATTGAGATGTTGTTGTGATGACAAAATACTTATTGAATGGAATGGTTGTTCACAAGCCTAAATAAGTAGGTTGAAAATAATTGGTATAGAAATTTAAAACCTTTTGTACAGTAGAAATAAAATCAACGATTATTCAAATACATATCATAAATGGTTAATAACAACCTACATATCGTCATCGTCATCGTCATTACTGTCAGTACATCAAAAGTTAACTTCTGAAAATAGACCATATATTGCCTCATAGGAGAGATATTTGCCATAGTTGCCAGGCTTGGCAGGCGGGTTGGCAATCGCAGTTTTTGTTTTCTGGATGTTATTAGAAAGAAGTTTCTGTCTATCTCCTATTTGTTTCCATTCGTCACCTTTTACGACACCAAAGGGATGATATGGGGTAAGATAATATTTTCTTTCACTGCCACTAACTACATACTCGTATATCTCTGTCTTGCTACATATAATTTTATGATAAAATACTTTTATGTGATACATATATAATACTCAAATAATATATATATATATATATATATATCACAATCTACATAAGATTCTAATATGTGATTATTCTTCAATCAATGCTCAAATACCAACTTTTTGAAGGGGTATTTGTACAGGCGCTTTTCTGTTGTCATCTGGAAAGGAGTTCCAACAAAGTGCAGCCTCCACAGTGTAAGAATTCCCATAAAATACGATGAAATAAAAAAGGAATAAAAATCTTGTTGATACAGGAAGATGGAAGAACCCTCCAGGGTTGTTTAGAATAGAGATAAGATTGAGAGAGGACCAATCTTTAAATTTAAATTCTTATTTAATTTATGGATTCCGTTTTGTAGATCTTCAACGTCACATTATACGTATTACTATACGATTAAAAATATTCTTATTTCTTTCGCCGTGAAATAAAGAGTTTATTTTCAATATTCTGGGCGTTTATAAAATTGATCATCCATTCCATTCATTACAGCATAATATAAAAGTCCACTGCTGAACAAAGGCCTCCCTCATAGATTACCTCATGGGGGGATTTTGTCATAGTTGTTACGTTTGGCAAGCGGGTTGGCAAACGAAGTTTTTTATCATTTTGAGTTGTTATCTGGAAGATGCTTTATGTTGTTTTTTTTATATGCTTCTTACCACTACCCCATATCGTCCCATGGGACGATATGGGGTAGTGTATATTCTTACATCGCCTTACTACACGGTTACAAAATTGATAAAATAAATTATATATTTAAAATGAAACATAAAGATATTAGTTATCACACATCAATACAGAATGAAAAATTCCTTCCCTGATAACGTTTAGAGTGTGGAAAATAATAACTCTAAATCATTAAATACATATAAATAAAACAAATTATCTCCTTTCATAAAAGCCTGTTTTTGTAACCTCGCGATGATAAAAATTATGTACATATAATATATTTTTTATTTATTTATAATATTCTTAAAAATATTCTCAAAATTATTTAAATAAAAGAATATTACTCGGTAACAAACTTCCTTTAATATTAGAAATGATTTTGGAGTTTAATTGTTGAAAATAATAAAGGTGTGATAGCGGATGTCCAACTTGCTCTCTTGCATACGCAATTAATCATTATCAGCAAAAAAAACAGCGTGCTGCCCTATACATTCAATATAGAGCAGTTACAGTTCGACCAACCATAATATGTCCCCATCACAATCACACACTGGTGTAACGTGAAGGACATATTTACATGATTACATTAAAGTATGCAAACCAACAGCAACACAGGCTGTGTTGCTCAGCAACACGATCTTCCTTGCCTACACTAGAAGAATTACCACAACGGGCATAATAACTACAGTGATGCTCGTAAAATTACCGACTGATCCCTCTTAATCTCCTGCGCGATAATTTATACTGCTATAAAAAATGGGAGATTACAGTTCTACCCTCATTTGTTCGTATTTTCTTTTATTTTTTACCCTCATTCCTAACAATATGATATCTATGATATTACCAGCCTCGAGAATTGCCACAAAACCATGTTTTTAGCCAGTTTTTTATATAATAATGTATTTATTTGAAAATCTCTAGTTTTCACGGTATATTTTCTACAACAGCGGACACAATAAAATACTATGGGAAAGGCGCAGGTGCAGCACACTATTAGTTTTTGTTTCCTTATGTCGTAAACAGGGTTAAAGTTTTCCAAGACTGAAAATTTTGAGTTATAACGTTATGTCCAGCAGGAATTTTTTTTTCCTGTTGAGCATAAATTAGGTAGCAAAAATTTTTATTTTTGCTACCTAATTATGCTCATCAGTAAAATTTAATTTTAATTTGAGTCCCCCGTGACCATGGGTACTCTAAAGCACCCGAAACGTCGGGAATTTATAAAAATAAGTTAATTAAACGCGATACAATCCGTAAAAGTAGTTTTATCCAAAAAAAATATTTATTTATATTTTTTCATCGGATAATTTTCCATTATTTGACTATTCCGATGTTTGTCTCACTAATATTTCTCAGGAGCTGCTAAACAGGTTGGACAGGTTACTTAACAACTGTATACGATTCATCTTTGGCCTGCGCAAATATGATCACGTTTCAGAATTTCGCTCTCAGTTAAAGTGGTTGACTATACGCCAGCGCAGAGATTTCTGAATCCTGTCCACTCTGTTTTCAGTTCTTTATGATTCTTCCTCGCCCCTAAATTAAAGCCCCTAATTATCTAAAAGAAAGATTTCAATTCCGTAGTGACACTCATTCTCTCAATCTCCGTTCTTCACACAGTTTATTCCTGTCTACTGTTGACCTGCGAAAAATACCTGTCCAAAAAGATTTTAAAAGAAAATTATACGAGCATATCCGTAGCCTATAAAGTTGAGTCTAATTACTTTATATGTTTATAGTTATTTATATATGTGTATCAATTATATATATAATTTATATGTGCATATTTTATGTATGTCTTGCATGTATATTGAATTTGATCGTAACAAGTTAACTGCCCAAACTCACTCTCTGTTCTACCCAAGGTTAGCTGGTAGAGAATGCCATATAGCATTAAGCTCTCCATTTGTACAACTATCTGGTGCAATAAAGAATAAAATAATTAAATAAATAAATAATAACGCAAATTCGTAGACGGCTCCGTGGCGCAGTGGCTTAGAAATGATTTGCGGCGCTGAGAGCCGCGGAACAAGTATGTGTATGGCCTACAAATAATTGTTTCGGGTCTGGATGTTTGTCCTTGTAAAATTTATGTATGTAAACTGCCCCCACGATACAGGATAACATTCTAGTGTGGAGTTAACGTTTTAAAACAAGAAAAAAAATCCACCATTCAGTCGTTTCAAGATACTTCATGTAACTACAATATATCAGAGGTCGTAACTAAAATATGCCATACACATCATCATCATCACCATCATCATTACAGCCCTTCACAAGTCCACTGATGAACATAGGCCTCTCATAGAAATATTGCCACAAAGCTTGGTCTTGAGCCACCTGCATCCATCGACTTCCTGAATACCTTAACAGATCGTCCCTCCATCTCATGGGGGGCCGCTCTAAACTTCGCTTACCGGTACGAGGTTGCTACTCAAGAAACCTTTTTCCCATCGGTTGTCGGTGCTTCGAGCCGCTTTAGCTAATTACATACGGCCAACAGTGAAGGACCACGTCTCGTCACGAAGAAAACGAACTGGTCGTTTAATCTTGTTTTCAAGTTTTGAGGTATACCTGACGAGGAGATTTATCATGATCTCCCGAACACTGCCCAGCTGAGTTGACCTCTCGGTCGAAGTTGGACCTACCTACTCAGACTATTTGTCTTAGGTAAACATACACGTCGACAACAATGTATGTGCAATACACATACAAATATCGTATCAGGGGAAGCTGGTCTCTCCCCACAGTAGACGTCCGTAAAACTTTTTTCTAGAATCACCGGAATTATATTAGTAGCCTCAATAAATTTTATGTGGCCTCTTAAACTCCGAAGAGGGTGCCCCATACCACATATACTTCAATAGTCAATACAATACAATACAAGGACCCACCAAGGTCACAGGTTAACGCCCTACACGAGAACCAACACTCTTTAATTAGGGCGTTTCTAAATTCGACCCGTCCCTCCAAAGAATTCTGATAGTGATCCAAGCCGAGGTGCGTATCTCCATCTAAGACACTCTTGGATAGTATCGATCCCGTATAAAAATATCCCAAAGAAATATCAAACTCATGAGATGATGATCTCCTTTGCTTCTTAACTCCATAAGAAATAAAACGTGGATTATTACGCTGGGAATCTTCACACCTGGGACTCCGCCATATCTACAAAATATAAGTTTGTTATATTATTTTATAGGAGAGGGGCAAACGAGCATGCGGCTCACCTGATGGTAAGTGACTAAGCGCCGCCCATGAACAACTGCAACACCAGGGGAACGAGAGGAATTGCAGATGCGTTGCCGGCCTTTTAAAAAGGAGTAAGCTCTCTTCTTGAATGCCCCTAAGTCGTATCGGTCCGGAAAAATCGCTGGTGGTAAACTATTCCACAAGGAAGATGTGCGAGGAAGAAAACATCTTCTAAATCGCGCAGTGGTGGACCACCAATCACCCAGATGGTGCGGATGGTATCGGGAGTTCTGCCGCGATGTACGTTCGTAAAATTTGGCGGCTGGGATAATCCGCACAATTCCTCAGGGCACTCCCCGTGGTAAATGCGAAAGAAAATGCAAAGAGATGCAACATCTCTTCGCAGCGCCAATGAATCGAGCCGATCGGAAAGGACTCGGTCGTCGACGATTCGAGCCGCTCTGCGCTGGATGCGGTCAAGTGGAAGGAGCTAGCACTGGGTAGCCCCAGCCCAGAGATGGGAACAGTATTCCATGTGAGGCCGAATCTGCGCCTTGTATAGTTGCAAGCGTTGTGCCGGCATGAAATACTGTCCCGCTCTGCTGAGCATGCCAAGTTTTTTAGAGGACAATTTGGCCTTCTCTTCCAAGTGACCACGAAACTGCACGTCACTTAATATGTCGACGCCGAGGATTCCGATACTGGTTGAGGCAACAAGGGGAGTGCCTTGAAACTGAGGAGATACGACAAAGGGGTTCTTTTTAGCGGTAAACGCGCAAAGTTGTGTCTTCTGAGGATTAAACTGGACTAGATTTAGTCGCCCCTAATCCGAGACTTTGTTCAGCAAAGACTCGACTTCAGACACAAGTTTGTTCCGGTACTCGGCGACGTTTTCCCGAGAAATATTGGCGCGGCCGGTGTATAGAGCATCACCAGTGCTGTCATCCGCATAGCAATGAATGCTACCGGTTTGCAACATATCATTGATATGCAGAAGAAACAACGTTGGTGATAGCACGCAGCCTTGTAGAACACCAGCGTTAATAGGCTTGTAGTCGGAGCATGCACCGTCTACAACGACCTTGATGCTCCGATCTGCAAGAAAGCTGATGATCCAATTGCACAATTTCTCGGGAAGCCCATAGGAAGGGAGCTTCGAAAGAAGCGCTTTGTGCCAAACCCGATCGGAAGCCTTCGCAATGTCCAAACTAACGGCCAATGCCCCCTTGGACTCTACTGCCTCCGCCCATCTATGAGTCAGGTAGACCAGAAGATCACCAGCTGATCAACCCCGACGAAAACCGTATTCGCGGTTACTAATCAGCTGGTGATCCTCAAGGTACCGCATGAGCTGGCAGTTTATAACGGATTTTTTATTTCTTTCTTTTTTAATAAACGTTTTTTTTTAAATAAGGATTTTCTTCTACCTATCTAGGTATCTTGGAGGCAATTTACATACAAAAATTTCACAATGCAATCATCGAGATCCGGAACAATTATTATTTGTAAGTCAAACAAATACTTGGTGATTTTACTAGGTGGTAGAACTCCTTTTCTGCCTTGGAGTCTGTCTTGGTAGGTGCCACTCTCTTACCTATTTCTGCTGCCAAATAACATACAGCCATTGTAAATACAGGCTGCGTAGCAATCCAATTTAGTACTCGGAAGTGACAACGCAACAACCGTCTTTGCTTGAAGTTCAATGTAGTTGGTTGCAGTTAGCCTTAGGCTATAGTAGCCACTTATTATGAAATGTACTGTAAGTAACTTTAGACTACTTAATTTTTTTATATAAAAAATTGAAAGAAGATATTCTCAATATAAAAGATAAAATACACTTGAGCTTGTTTAGCAAGTGTTTTCGAAATAAACTTTAGCATTGCAAACTCCCACTGAAAGTTCGCGACACACTTGAGCTGTTGGTATACTGAGAGCGTTTGGGTGTTACAAGTTTTATCCCCAGTACAGAACAAATAAAGTGCCGAGTGATGCACCTGTAATGTTCACACGATACTTTATCTTGCACCTACTGTAAATTACGCTACTTACGGGCTGTTCAATATTTAAAATCCATTTTATACTTTAAGCGGACACTTTGTTTTTCAGAACTGCAAAGTGCCTTAAAATTTTGTTTCACAAACATCATCGTCATTACAGCCCTTTAGCAGCCCACTGCTGATCATGCTCGTCACTTCATCAAGATGGGGTCACTCTACACTTCGCTGTACAAGCTTGCTACTAGAGAACCCATCCACTAAAGTGTGTGATTTCTACATTGCGATTGTGGAACTCTTAAGCAAATGCTGATGTGTTTCATATGACTAGTGAAGAAAACTAGAGACCATTTTGCCGCTAACGGGGCATCCTACCCTAGTTCTCAGAGATGACAACGCATCTGCATTTTGATTCTTAATCGAGGATTGAAATCTAGATGTCTATCAGCCACAGCATCCACTTACAATCACGTGGACTTTGTGCTCGTTTGTCACAATTTTTTCTATAAAAAGTCATTTTCAGTTCTCTACACTCACCATACAAAACAAAGCACCAATAAGTTGTTATTTTCGCTGGTATTCTGTGAGAACGTGATCCATTATAGGTGCCACGTGCCACAGTATTCACTTGATTGTCATTTACTTTTATAGAAAATGTGAAGTCCGCCTACACATATTGGGGCATCAGAGCGGGCTTTTTCATGCTCCAAACATTCTCTTACAAATGATAAGCAGGTTTTTCCAGCAGTAGAAAGTATATAAAGACAGTTAATTTACTTCAATGATGTATATTCTAAATCGTATATCATTTTGCTCGGGAGTCAGCTAGCTGTTTTGTTACCGTAATAAAGGGACTCGAAGTAATAAAGAAACTATTTAAAGGAATAAATATATTAACACTTTCGTTTCCGTATGATATGTAACATAATGTAAATTGATAAGAAGTTTTATACGTGATAGAGGTATGATGCAGCTCTATGGTTGTAGCACAAATGGGTTGGCTTGACCGAGGTAGGACCACGCTTTCACAGAATACCAGCCTGAAATAGCAGCTTAATGGCGAATAAGCTATAGCCATTTCTGTACATAATTTCACAGCACGTGAGCAACTCGGGTTTGATCCCCGAAGGCATCAATGGAATCGTAATTGAATTTTTAATTGCCGACTTATCACGTACTTGGCGGTGAAGGAAAACATAGTAAAAAAACCTGTATTTCTGAGTACTAGAAATATTTCAAAGACATTTGAAGTCCGCCAACATTCCCTGGTGTAGCCCGGCGGATAAATTAATACATAGCTCCACACAGTCCATCTGACGGTAAATGGATGCAGTGGCCCAAACTTGTTACCCATGAACACTGAGATAGAATGCCTCATTACCGGTAAAAGACTACAGTATAACTCATCATACAAAACACAGCAGCGTTAAGCTGCAATTTTATGCGGGTATTCTGTGAGCGCGTTGTCCTACCCCGGTCGAGCCAACCCATCCGTGCTACAATCATAATATAGCTACAGCGTGGTTCTATGTACCACGTTAAAACTCTACTCTAAATCTTATTTTATATTAAAAAGTTTTATCATAATAATATTGCAGAATAAATTTGCTGGTGATATAACGATTATCACCAGAGTTACACTGTTACACCGCTGGTTTTGCGATCGGTAATCCATCCATCTGCCAATAGTAGCTATTATGCAAATTGCATTTTTGCAATGGGAAAGTGCATTATTTTTTGGAAAATAATGATTTGAATATCTCTTTTCAACTTTTAGTTAACAAAATCATTGACTGCCTTTTTAACCGAAGTAAAAAATGAAAAGGTTCTATGTTTATCGCAATTTTTTTTATGTAAGTTCATTGATTTCTCGGAAACGCCTCAACCGATTTAAACCCATTTAAATATAACATAACATAACATAACATAAACACTCACGCCTGTCACCCAGAGGGGTAGGCAGAGATTATGGACTTCCATTTGGAACGATCCTGACACACCTCTCTCGCCTCCTCCACATCCATATACCTACGCATACACACTCGTCGGTTAAGGGTACTCTTAATTTGGCCCATTTTCAGTATATCGCCAATTTGGTCGATAAACCTTCGTCTAGGGCGTCCCTTTCCGACTCTGCCGTTCACCTCTGCCACATAAATTTGCTTTGTCACTCTTTCCTCATTCATTCTTTCTACATGACCAAACCACCGAAGCATTCCTTTCTTAATCCTGGTCACAACATCATCTTGCAAACCATACTCTTCTCTTATCACACAATTTCTCACTCTGTCATTCAGATTCAGCCCTAACATACTCCTTAATGACCGCATTTCTACAGCATTTATTCTACTCTCGTGCTTCTTCTGCCACCCAACTTTCACTACCATACATTAAAGTAGGGACTAACACAGCATTGTGAATTGCCATACGTTCCTTTTTGGACACATTCTGACTTTCCACAACAGAGTGTAGAGCCCCATTTACTTTATTTCCTGCGTTCACTCGTCGTTCTCTATCCTTATCATACCTACCATCCCTGCTAAATACACATCCCAAATACACAAACTCATCTACTTGCTCGACCAATTCCCCTTCTATTCTTATTTCACATATTGTTTTACTTTCTTCTCTTTCAAAGACCATAACTTTCGTCTTATTTGCGTTCACTTTCATTCCCTTTCTTTTAATGAAATGTTCATTAATGTAACCATTATTTGCAACTCGGCCGCCGACGACGCGAGTATGACTTGATCATCGACGTACAAAAGACATTTGACGGTTAACTCACCCATTCTTAACCCGCATTCTTCAACTTTCAGATTTTCCAAACAACTGTCCATAAATAGGTTGAACAGCCACGGGGAAGCCACACAGCCCTGTCTGACCCTTTATGGATGCCAAACCAGTCCGAGTAGACCCCATTGATCCTGACACAAGCACTGGAGTCCTATACAGAGATTTCAATGCCTGTATCAACCAGCACTCAACCCAAATGAGTTCAGTGTTTGCCATAATACATCCCTGTCCACTCTATCATAAGCATTTTCCAAGTCCACGAACGCACAAAAAACCTTTTGGTTTTTGGCCAAAAACTTCTCCGCTATCATGCGCATGGAAAGACCTGATCCGTACATCCCATTCCCTTTCTAAATCCCGCTTGCACATCCCAAATTTTTCCATCAGTATCTTTCATAACTCTTTCAATTAGTACCTTAGCATACAGTTTTCCCACAATGCTAAGAAGACTGATACCACGGTAGTTTTTACAGTCCTGCTGCGATCCTTTTCCTTTATATATTGGGACTATCACGGCTTTGCACCAGTCTCCCGGTACCCGCTTAAGTTCCCAACACAAATTAAACAAGGTGTACAGCAGGTCTGCCACCACTTCCTCTCCAGCCCTTAGCATTTCGAGTGATACTCTATCATATCCGGCTGCCTTACCTGTTTTTAAATATTTTTTCATTAAATCGAATATACTTTAGGGTTTGTCCCATGTATATTTGAAATAAAAAATTCCATCTCTAAACGTGGAAAAATAGAGAATGAAGATTTTAATGTACCTGCTTAGACAATATTTTGTACTTGTGACATTCTTTAGATAATTCAAAAGGGTAAATATAAAAAGTAAAAACGATTACAAAACGAAAAAAAAAAAACAATTTTTTTTTGCTTTAATTCTTCAAAACACATTGTCTTAGCACCGTCTTTAGAAGCTATTATAAGGAAATTATTACTTTTGTTTTAGTTTTGAAGTCGTTTTGTATTTTTTTACTAAAAATTTAATTATGTTTTAAATTCACTATTCAAATGCTTTGTCACCCCTGAGTACCAAGAAAGAGTGCCTCGTTACTATTAAAACGGTCTCCAGTTTTCGTCACTCATCATACGAAACACAGCAGCATTACGTATTACACAAACGCAGAAGAAACGTATGAAGTAGTCACGCACTTTAACAGTATACGTACCGTTATTTGCCGGTTGCTATTTTCATATTATATAACTCATTGGTAACCTTTATTTGTTTGAAACCAATGTTGTCAGCCTCGAGCACAGGCGCAAAATAGCCAGCCTATATTATATCGAATGCATTTCGGAAAGTGTGCGCTGGAATTACATGTTTTAATTCCTCCCTCTCCCTTCCACCATTGGACAATCAGACGATCGGCGGGTCTTCGCCTCTTTGTTGTCGATATTCCATGCATTAGAACCAAACTGTTAGCTTCATCTTTTGTAATGCGTACTGCAAAGAAATGGAATAATTTGCCAGCGTCTGTCTTTCCGTCCGAATACAATCTGGGCCTCTTCAAAGCAAGAGTGAACAGGCTTTTGTTGCGCTAAGACAGTGCGACTTACCATCTAGGCGCTAATCACCATTTACCACCAGGTGGGATTGTGGTCAATCACTGGCTGTTAATAAGTAAAAAAAATATTCATTATTGCTTGTGAGGAGGTAAGTAAGGTAAGTATAATTTCATATTCATATTACATAATGTGGAGGTTAGGTTTTTTTTTTAAAGAAAGGAAAAGAAATATAGCTATTTTCCTTCCTGACCTTATATCATCATAGGGATGTAATTGGGTGAATTTATAATTTTTATTTTAATATGATAGATTTTAGTTACATTAAAATACTTCACTGTTCTTTTTATATAGATTTTTATCATAATCGTGTGTGGTAATGAGTTAAAAACTTTAACATTGTTCAATAGCATAGTATGATATAACCAGTTTCGTTTGAACTACTCCACCTCAACAGGTAAACAAAGTTGCATGTTTTAGAGGGTAATCGCTACACTCTGTAGGGACCAAATCGCTGGTCGTGTTAAACTCGTACAAACGATCTCACTTAAAAGTTTAATTTGTTCAAAATAAATTCGATTATCATCCTATGATGGTTTTACATTTTCAACAGATTTTCTAATTATTACGACACTAATTCGACATTGATAATAGTTTATTAATATTAGCTATTATTGTAATGGCTATTAATTAACTCTAGTGTTAAGGCATTTGTGGTTTTGTGGAGAGAAATAAATACATTTTCGTTTAATTTTCATTTCGCATTGCAAAAATATTTAAGTAATTACTTTCAATTTTTTTAAAGAATAAGGGTGACAAACGAGCTCATATTCTACCTGATGATAAGTTGACACTATGGCCCATAGACATTGGTCCTCGATAAAGAACCGAAATGCACAAGCAGTGCGTTTGTCTGGTAGTGTATTATCTATGAATGCGTTCTTAAGCCTGAGTACTAATATGGAGACATTCCATCGTTTCCATAAAAAGGGTCTCCGGTTCTCTACACTCACCATGGAAAGCAGCAGCATGAAGCAGCTAATACAGTTGGTAGACTCGACTGAGGGAGTGGGCCTTTTTTACATGGGGAAATGCCTACGCATACCCGCCTTGCGGGGCCAAGGACGGGTTATATCGGACTCGCACCCACTAAAACGCCATGGTGTTCCACCTTCGTCGCATATTGGCAGGGCCACGGGAACGCTTTCGCACACATTCGCAGCCTCACCAGCGCTGGCCGCCCCAGGGCGGCCCCTCCTCGTGAAAGGACTACTCCTCCCCCATCTCCTTCTCAGGTAAGGCGCACCAGAACACATGACGCGCCTTCCTCCGCGGCCTCCAACTTCACATGCGCAACGTACACCCCCGTGTCCGATGTGTGAAGGCCATGGGGCCAGGAAAAACTAACACTCAGAAGCACCAGCCTTCCTGACCCCAGCGGCGGATCTGGTCTATGGCTCCGCCGCCAACCATGATTCGGCTGCGGAGGGTAGGGAGAGCGGCGCCTCGCAATACCAACACTCCTCTCCCACTGCAGGTTAGGTTAGGTTAGGTCCCGCCTTGTCGTGGCGGGGGGGCTTAGTAGCCGTGGCTTGGTCACCCGCGGTGAACAAAGAGGAACCCCTTGGCTGGCCCGAGGTGTAGGGCCGGCCCGAGGTGGCCACTCCGTGTGGGCTCGGCGAGCCCACTTCGGATGTGTGTCGGTGGGCTGCAGCGGAGGGGTTGGTCGCTCCCCCACCGCTGCAGCCGAGGTGGAGTCGCGGAGGAAGAGGAGTGTTGGTATGACGATGCGCCACTCGCCCTATCCTCCGCGACTCAGACGGGGCCGCGCCGTTGATGCGGTGGTGGGGCCGTGGGGAGAGGTGTCGGTATTGCGAGGCGCCGCTCTCTCTACCTCCGCGGCCGAAACTTGGCTGGCGGCGGAGCCACAGACCAGATTCGCCGCTGGGGCCGCGAAAGCGGGCGCTACTAAGCGCTCTTCCGGCCCCCATGAATGGGTCCAGGGGCGAAGGACTTGGGGAAGTACCCGCCCCCCCTCTTCGATGGACCCGAGGCGGAGGCGCGAGCGGATGTCGGCGTGCGCCTCTGAGGCGATGTACGGGGTAGTCGAACACCTCACTACCCCGTGCAGGAGACGAGGCCCGGATAGACCGGGCCAGCACTAGTGTGGGGCTGCGGAAGAATTTGGATTCCCGCCCCGCGCACACGTGCGACGAGACACCGGGGTGGTTTTAGCCGGTAAGAGTCCGGCACGCCCCTCCGCCTTTCCCCAGGCGGAGGTAGTCCGTGAGGATTTCCCCCCGAAAAAAAAAAAGGTTAGGTTGATTAGATGGTAGAAAGATCCGGAGGGAGATCAAACGTGGGGTTCCACAGGGCTCCGTGCTGGGTCCCCCACTGTGGAATATTGCGTACGATGCGTTTGACCTTCCCGCTGGCGTAAATATCGTATGCGATGCCGACGACACCTTGGTGAACGCCAGCGGGATTACTTTCGAGAGGGCAAAGGAGCTCATCGAGCTTGGGGTGGAAGTCGTCGTCGCCAAAATCCACGAGTTGGGTTTAGAAATAGTGCGTCACAAGACCGATACCCTATGGTTCCATAAAATTTAGAGTCGGGTGGTTCCCTGCCCCGTTGTAATTTAATTACCACGGGGCAGGGAACCACCCGACTCGTGCGTCCGCGTAGGTGGGTCCGAAGTCAGAGTTGAGAGGTACCTGGACAGTCGCTGTGGCTTCGAAGAACATTTCGAGCGCCCAGTCCCCCGGATCGAAAGGGTGGCGGTTGCTATGCAGAGACTGATGTCCAATCTAGGGGGACCGACGGAGGAAGTACGTCACCTCTATGCGGGAGTTATACGATCCATAGCTCTGTATGGAGCGCCTGTATGGGCATAAAGGCTGCCCATCCGACGCTGTCAAACTAAAATCTACAGTGTCCAGCGGAGGATGGCCATACGGATCGTACGAGGATACCGCGCTTTATCCTTTGAGGCGACGACAACCCTGGCTCGCTTTCCATCACTAGATATACTACCGGACATGGATTCGAGGGTGTACGTCCGAATGCGTGCCCTCCATCACAGCGGTGCCGCAAGAGGCGCTAATATCAATTAAACGGCAAGAACAACATAACGTTCTGGCAACATGGCGCACTCGACTCGAGCACTATGAACGCAAACGCGTTATTGGAGCAATGCTGCCGGTCGTTGAAGCCTGGATGCAGCGATGAGCAGGAAGACTTACCAGACTTAAACAGATAATTACCGGGCATGGGTTTTTCGGTGATTATCTGCGTAAGATCGGACGCGAGGCGACGGCGAACTGCTTCCACTGTGGCGGACGGGACTAGGACTCCGCTTCCCATACGCTCGAAGTATGCCCAGCGTGAGAACGGGAGCGGACGATCCTGGTGAACCGCATCGGATGGAACCTCTTCTTGCCAGCAGTCGTGTCGGCGATGCTGAGCGGGGAATCGGCGTGGAGGGCCGTAGCCACCTTTTGTGTATCTTTTATGATCCAGAAAGAGGCTTCTGAACGGTATCGGAGAGGGTGGATACCGCGCGGAGACGATGTCGCCAAGGCGTTCGTCACGGCCCTCCTCTTGAAAACGGTGTTCCCCTACCAGAAACGGGGCCTCCGGGATTGCAGACGCTCGGGGCGGGGGCCTCGAACGCCTAGTTATGTAACCCCCGAGGAGGACGATGACTCGGAAGTGGTCTCGAGACATTGTGGTAGCACTACTAGGGTGCTGAAGGCAGCAAATACTGCCACCGGGACGTGCTATTAGTGTAGCAAAGCGATGGAGGGGCCCCAGTTGTTCCGAACGGAGATCCCGGGACCCCTCCTATACGCTGATGGTGACCACCGTAGCCGGTAGGAGACCGGCATAATATTTTCGTTGCCCCCGCAGCGGAAGGTATCCTTTTCATAAATTAGTATCTTAAGACAAACCCTGAACTGCACCCCTGCTATTCCGTTACCACTTATTCAATACATTTCCGGTTTAACATTCGGTGTTGTGTAGAATGCCTAGATAAAGTATGAAATAAATAATATATTATACATTGCCTAAATATGTTTTAGGTATTCTTTAGAATACCTTCGTATTCTATACAATTTCTATACAATTATTCTATACAAACCTACGGATTATACAGATTGGCGATAACATACACATATAATTATTCAGTCTCCTAAACGGCTGGTTCGATTTTGATGACATTTTTATTTGTGATTAAGTTGATTTAAAAGGGTGACAATCAGACACAGTACATCTGATGGTAAGTGGTGGCTGTGGCCCATAGACATCTACATCTATCTTCGTTTGCGAATTTAAATGCAGATGCGTTGTCAGCCGTGAGGACTAAGATGGAATGCCTCTTTTCCAGTAAAAAGGGTCTCCGGTTCTCTACACTCACCATACGAAACACAGCAGAATTAAGCTGCTATTTTACGCTGGTATTCTGTGAGAGCGTGGTCCTTCCCCGGTCGAGCCGACCCATTCGTGCTAAAACTATACTTTTAATATAGCTGCAGCATGGCTCTACCACGTAAATAAAAGACTTATTAAGTATAAATTTATAAGACTTATTACGTATATAAAAGAGATTCGTTTATGGAGAACAAAACAATAAACCATCTTACTTGTAACTTCAGACGTGAACCTCGCCAAACGTTGAACATATAATATGAGGCTACACTAAAACATTTAAAGGACTTAAGCTCGACGAGGTTCATCCTTTATTTGACTTTTATTATACACTTTACGATGTAACAGTATTTCTCATGCTTGTATTTCATTGTTTGATGTTTTTACCTTCAATATAATAAAACCGTGATTTGATGAAAGCGTTTTAATAAAATATAATATTACCAAAGGTTTTTTATTATTTACTATTATAAGCCATTTGATTCACTACTATCTCACCTGATAGTAAGTGTTGATGCTGCCAAAGATTTTTTTATAGGATAGAGTGACAAACGAGCACACAGTCCACCTGATGGTAAGTAGTTGCTGTGACCCATAGACATCTAAATCTATCTTCGATTACGAATCAAAATGCAGATGCGTTGTCACCCGTGTGGGCTAAGATGGAATGCCTCTTTTTCAGTAAAAAGGGTCTCCGGTTCCCTATAATCACCATACGAAACACAGCAGTGTTAAGCTGCTATTTTACGGTGGTATTCTGCGAAAGCATGGTCCTTCCCCGGTCGAGCCAACCCAATTGTGCTACAACTTTACTACTAATTTAGCCGCAGAATGGCTCTACCACGTATATAAAGCGCACTGGCTTAACTTAACAAAAGCCTATTCACTCTTGCCTAGAAGACACCCATATTATAATCGGATGCAAAAACAGATGCTGGCAAATTATTCCACTCCTTTGCTGTACGCATTATGAACGACGAAGTTAATCGAATACGACGCGGTATTTGGACAATGAAGTGTTGGAAACCAGCCGAGGGTCTGGCAGTCTGATGATGGAATGGAGAGGGAGGAATTAAGTCATGCTATTTCTGCGCACACTCTCCGAAATATATCCTGTTAAATTCATCGAAGGGCTGGCCACTACGCGCCTGTGTTCGAAGCTGGTAAGATTGGTTTTAACCATATTGGTATCAAAAATAAGCCTCTTAGCTCACCTTTTCATTAAGACTAAAGCCGTTAGGTGCCATTTTGCAGCAACTGCCCATATATGGCAGCAATACTCCATTCACGACCGGATGCCTCGTTTTTTATAGTATAAGCAAATGTCCCGACGTGAGGTATTGCCTCACCTTTGCAAGGACACCTAACTTTCATGCAGCTCCTATGGCCCTGGGCCTAATGAACCACCCAAAGATCAGATTCGAAGAAACCTCAACCTCCATCATCATCATCATTACAGCCCTTCACAAGTCCACCGCTGAACATAGGCCTCCCCCAAGGAATGCCACAAAGCACGGTCCTGAGCCACCTGTATCCATTGACTTCCTGCATGTCTTACCAGGTCGTCACTCCATCTAGTGGAGAGATGCCCTACACTTCGTCCGCCGGTACGAGGCCGCCACTCGAGAACGTTTTTACCCCATCAGTTGTCGGTTCTTCGAGCTATATGGCCGGCCCATTTTCTTCAGCTTACTAATCCGCTGGGATATGTCGGTCACTCTGGTTCTAATGCAAATATCATTTCTAAGGTTATCACGCAGAGAAACCCTGCGCATAGCCCGATCCACAGCTCGCTGAGCGACCGTGAGCTTCCCCATACCGCCAGCAGTGAAGGACCACGTCTCAGTTCCATAAGTTATCACTGGCAACACGCAGTGGTTGTACAATCTAGTTTTCAAGTTTTGAGGTATAACTGACGAAAAGATGTGTCGTAATATCCCAAACGCTGCCTAGCCGAGTTGTATTCATCGATTGCCCTCTCGGTTGAAGTTGGAATTACCTAGTCCAACTATATGTCCTAGGTAAACATACTCGTCAACGACTTCGAGCTTAGTTCTCCCAACAACTATCGGCATAAGTGTGACATGGACGTTATACAACATGATATTTGTTTAGTCCATGTTCATCTTAAGGATTATCCGTTGGGAGGCACTATTGATGTCATTGAGCATAGTGTTAAGTCCTCCAGCGATTCTGCCATAAGGACTACATCCTCGGCAAATTAAAGGTGAGTGGTGTATTCGCATTTGATGTTAATACCATATCCTTTCCAGTTCAGTATCTTAAAAACGTCTTTCAATGCAGCGATGAAGATTTTCGGGGATATAACGTCACCCTGTCTTACACCTCTCTGCAGTTGGATCGGTTTTGTACTCTGGTTCTGTACTCGGATAGCCATCGTAGCCGTACTGAACAAACAATTCAGCACTTCGATATACCGGCAGTCAACTTGGGACCGCTGAAGGGACTGCAGCACCGCCCAAACTTCGACGGAATCAAAGGCTTTCTTATAGTACACATACGCAAGGCAAACTGGCAGATTGTACTCTTCGGTCTTTTGTACAATTTGCCGAAGTGTATGTATGTGGTCTATGGTGCTAAAGTCTTTTCAGAAACCGGATTGTTCGGGAGGCTGGAAGTCGTCGAGTCTGCATGCGAGACGATTCGTAATGACTCTCAAAAACAGAGACGCAGCTCATAAGAGAAATCGGTCTGTAGAGAAAGAGAGCGTTGTCGCCTTTCTTGAAAAACAAGACCACCGCACTTCTGCTCCACACCTCCAGTGTAGTGCCACCATGGAGGACGGAATAAAAGAGCTTCTGAAGGACTTCAAGTACCGGTGTTCCACCCGCTTTCAGAAGCTCCGCTGTAATTCCATCCTAGCCTGGGGCCTTGCCGTTTTTAAGGTGCTGCAGAGCCATTCTAATCTCGCTCAGACAGTCGTCCGGAATATCATCGGAATAGTGTCGACTTGCTTAGATAAGACTTGCTCTTGGATAGTTACTCACACTTGCGTGTGGCTCCAACAATTTTGTGTACTATAGAACCTGCCTATAGAACCTCTAAATCTCACTCAAAATCTCAGGTGTCCCGGAAACGACGCTGCCACACTCGGTTTTAAACTTCGACAGTTGGCTCTTTCTGGCAGACAGATCTCTAGCAAAGACTTTGGAGCCCTGGTTCCGCTCGATAGCTTCTTCAAATCGAGCTGTTTTGAAGTTGAGTGAGTCCCGCCGCATGCATTTGGAGATCTGTCTGTTCAGTTGCATGTATGCTGTTAAATCTGCTGAAGACTGCAGCTTCGCTTCTCGTCTAACAGCCATGAGATTAAGAGTGTAATCGGAGAGTTTTTGTGTTCTTCTGCGGTGGGTCTTGCAGAACTTAGCTCCGACCGCATGGACAGTTTCCACGAGCTTGTCATTCATATCGTCAAGTGCATTGCAATCTTCTAGGCACTGAAAACTGTTTTCTAGCTCGAGCTGAAAGGTTTCGGGACTTCGTGCTCTAATCCAAGAGCACGAGGGGGACGGAGCGTTGACTTCATTAGACGAGACCTTTCCAACTTAATGTTTAGGTTCAGTGTGCCTCTCACCATTCGGTGATCGTTGCCGGTTTTCACTCTCGCGATCACTGAGACATAACTGAACAGTTGTCGTCTGGTCGTCATAATGAAGTCAATCTCATTTTTTTCTCGAACCATCGGGTTCGACCTGGTCCACTTCCTGTGGGGCCGCTTCTGGAAGAAAGAGTTCATCATAAAGAGTCCCTCTTTCTCTATGAAGTCGGCCAGCTGCTGGCCCCTTGAGTTCCGTTGACTTATTCCAAATTTCCCTACCTTCAGCTCACCGTTCTCTCTTGTGTCTAGTTTTGCGTTGAAGTCTCCCAATTACCCCGTATAGTGAGTTTTAGAGGAATGCATGGCTCTAGATATATCCTCATAAATCTCCTCCACCTCCTCATTGGGATGTGCCGAGGTTGGTGCGTAAAGCTGTATGACCTTCAGCGAATACCTTTGGTGAATTTGAGTATAAGGAACGCAACTCTCAATCTTTACAAAGTTGTTAACGAGCGACTTGTGGACGATAAATCTGACACCTCCTTGGGTCAGATGGTTGCCTTCCCGGTGATAGAACAAGTTGCAGGTTTCGAGGATTACCGTGTCGGCCCCCTCTCTTCGGACCTTGGATATTCCTATAATATTCCAGTGCAACTTGTCTATGTCTTCTTCCAGCTCCAGGATCTTCTCGTCTATCCTCAGGGTCGTGCGTTATATGTTGCCAGGTCGAGTTGTCTTAGGTGGCAAACGAACTTCCACCGGAGATTCTTAGCACCCTCTGCCCCGCCGTTACCATGGTCGTCACCATAGCCAGGAATAGCGGAGCCGCCGGGGACTGGGGGCCGTCTCTTCGTTACTTTATTCATGGGTAGTATGTGGCCATAATTGCCACACTTAGCGAGCGGGTTGGCAACCGCAGTTTTTTTATTTTTGTTTTGCTGTTATCAAAAAGATGCTGCTGCCCATCTTCTGCCTCAGTTTCCCTTTGTCGCCTCTTACGACACCCACGGAAAGATATGGGGTAGTGGGTATTCTTACCCGCCACTACACGGGGCGACCTCCATCGACTGAAGGCAATCGGTGAAGTCCAAGTCCGTATTAATAATTTAATTTAACCCTTGGTCTTAATCAATGTGCCGTGATAGCGCCTTTAAGTTAATATCCCCACAATCGTGGCTCTGGAGCTACCACATGCTGGGCATAAAATGATAACATCGTAAGCCTATTAGATGAGAAATCGAAAATGTCTCGAGAACCTGTGAAGACCGCCATGACGCCCTGGTGCAGCATGGCGCATTAATGATCCATGATTCTCTCAGAAATAAAGGAAGCCTGTGCTCAGCTGTGGGACTTATATAGGCTGTATCTTTACTTTATTTTAACTTATTTTTTATTGATATAGCCACATTGTACCTTTATTGTAGTCAAGCACTGGCTTAGCATAAATTATAAATTAAAAAAATAGCTGTAGTACAATTTGGTCGACCGCAAAAAGACTACGATCACACACAATATCTGTGTAAAATATCAGTATGACGCTACTATATTTTGTATGATTTATTATGAGAACCAGTAACCATATTCTATCCTAGTCGATTCTTACATAGATTGAAAGGATATACCTCTCCGAAAGAATTGCCAGACTAAAAAAACTGCTCTTAATTTATGCAAAAGTAAATATTATAAGTTTACTATAAGTATGTAGAAAGATTCCTCGGATAAGGCGTCATTATAACACCAACTACTAATAAAACACCAGGTACTTTCTTTTACCTTTTCTTATCTCTATCTATGGAGGAAAAATTATGACACTAATACCCGTGACAGTGTCAAATTATATGTGCAGAAATATTATATTAAAGTCTTAAGTGCGGTTGAAATGCCTTAATTTTTGCATATTTATTTAAAAAAATCACAATAACTGTTCATTTAATCCGAAAAGAAAAAATACAGGGTGACAGAAAAGGATATAATAAATGTTTTTAATTTTCCCTTCACAAGGCCTATATTTATGGATATAAATATAGGCCTTGTGAAGGGCTGTAATGATGATGATAATGAAGCCAAATGTACTTACTAAGAATACTCAATCTTTATTCCTCTTCACGTATTCTCATACGCTTTTCTCACTCACTCACTCACTCACACATACACACACACACACACACACACACACACACACACACACACACACACACACACACACACACACACACACACACACACACACACAAAGGTTGCAAATAATACTTACCTACTACTATTAGGCAAGATTGAATGCGCTTTTGTTAAGTCAGTGCGCTTCACCATCTTAGGCTACATAACCACTTACTATCAGGTTTCATTGTAGTTAGCGCTGGCTAAGAATAGAAAAAAAAAAGAAATTTACCCTGTGAAAGTTTTCACGTAGATATTATTTTTCTAACCAGCTATAAAAATCGTGTGATGGGAATATGTATATAAAAATAAAGGTTTTCTCACACGGGACGGTAATAATATTATATTATATTTTTCAGTATCTAAGGATAAAAACTTTTAAAATCTCTGAATCCCGAGGTATGTCTATATTAAGAGGCTGAATAGAGCTAAATTGATCTGCATGGGGATCGTTTTGTGATTTCATATTGTTACCGAAAAAAATTGTACTTACAATTGAGCGTATTCCAGGTGACCGTTATCAAAACACGATTCCACAAAATTCACTCAATAAAATAATTGCAAAGTAGCTTCTGAAAATACTTAAATTAAATAATGGAAAATATTTATTTTTACTTTCATGCCGAAGACTATCTTGTTCTATTTTATTACGGTTTAATGTTGTAAAGCAAGTATTTACAGAGGTTTTCATTATTATGTTATTCAATTGTTTACAGGTATTATCACAGTTTAGCTTACATTAGAAATTCTTGGTGGGATGCGATGTATAAATAGGTAACATATTTTCGTCAACAACTATAATATATATATATATATATAAATAAATATATTATATATATATATATATATATAAATATATTATAGTTGTTGACGAAAGTATGTGTGTGTGTGTATTTGTTTACCAGTGGAGCTTCAACACAATCTTAAAAATGTTCAATGAATTAAAAACATTAACTACCGATAGTTATTTGATTTTCGGTTGGTGTTTTACATTTGAAGATCGGTTAAAAAGAGCCATTAACAGGACATTTTGCAAAAAACGAAACCTATCCTACCTAATTTTTATGTCGTTTCTAATAAAACGAGTTGAATAGCTCCTCTAAGCAGACTGACTTTTATTTCTAATAACTTTACATAGGTAGGTACATTTCACATAGCTATAGGGTGAATGATAGAATGGTAGACCTTTATTTGCGATAGATGGCGTTACTAGGCAGTTCCTCTCTTCTTGTTAATTTCAATACAAAATTAACACCACCACTTATTGAAATAAACAAAAGAAAAACACTATTTTAATTTAACAATGCCTATTTTTCCCATAAATTTGTGATGCTTAACTTTACACAGACTCTTAGTAAAAAGATCAGCTGGCATTTCTGATGTATTCAAGTATTCGATCCTTACTGACTTTCTTTCAACAGCTTCTCTTATAAAATGAAATTTTACATCTATATGTTTACTTCGTCTGTGATACATACTGTTATCAGTAAATTTTTGGGCACTCTGACTATCATTATACAATATTATTGGCTCGACAGTACTATTTTTGCTAACAATTAATTCTGTAAGCAGATTTTTCAGAAAAATTGCTTCCTTGCTGGCTTCACAGATAGCCATGTATTCAGCCTCTGTGCTGGAGAGCGCCACTGTTTGCTGCTTTCTACATTCGTGAGAAACTACACAACCTGAGTACAAGAAACAATATCCAGTAAATGATCTCCTATCCACAGAATTTGAGCCCCAATCAGCATCTACAAAGCCAATTAGATCTAAATTGTTTTTTACATATACCAAACCAAAATCTTTTGTAGCACTTAGATATCTCAGAACTTTTTTTGCATGTTTCCAATGCGTTTCTGAATTACAGTTATTGAACTGGCTTAGGTAACTAACTGAGTATGATATATCTGATCTCGTAAGAACGGAAATATACATAAGACTTCCAATCAATTGTTGATAAGGATAGGTACTAGTCACATTCTGATCTTTTTCTAGTTTTAAATTTACCTCCATAGGGGTCTCTATACCATTACAATTTTGCATGTTAAATTTACACAATAGTTTCTCGATAAACTTTGTCTGATTAACACATAATTTGCCTTTTTGTATAACAATATTCATTCCTAAACACTGCCTTAACTGACCTAAATCTTTCAACTTAAATTTAGAACTTAACTGGGCTTTTAGGTAATCTACTTCTCTGTTACAGTTTGAAAATATGAAAAAATCATCAACAAATAGAGCAATAAGGTTTTTTCTTTTTCAGATATTTTAACAAATAAACAGGGTTCATACAGGGATTTTTTATAACCTAACTCTTGTAAACAATTTTCTACTTTTTTATACCATGCTCTAGCTGACTGCTTTAATCCATAAATCGCCTTTTTTAGTTTCAAAACTTTACCTGTATTACTTTCATTTTTTAAATTATTAGGCAATTGCATGTACACACATTCATTGAGTTGACCATTTAAAAAAGCTGTTGTCACATCCAAATGGGTTATGTTTAAGTCTAAGTTAACACTAATACCAAATAACAATTTTAAAGTAGAGTACTCGTATCTTAGAACCGGCGAAAAGGTTTCTTTATAGTCAATTCCTTGTTTTTGTGTATAACCTTTTGCAACCAATCTGGCCCTATATCTCACTGTGTTATCACTATTTAACTTCCTTTTAAAGACCCATTTACACTGCACAACACGTGCATCACTAGGTTTGTCCACTAAGTCCCATGCGTCGTTATCTTGGAACGATTGCAATTCGTCTTCCATTGCTTTATACCACTCTTCTTGTTCTGTATCATTGATAACATTTTCATAGGTAAGACATTCATTACCTATATTTTCATCCTCAATTGCGCATATATTACTGAAACCATATCTCTGTGGTGGTTTTCTCACACGCTTTCCTAGTTTACTCACAGGCTCGGGATACTTTATATCCTCTATCTCGCTCGTACACTCCTCAAAATTTGAAGAACTGGTTGATATGTCTGATCTTTCTTCTTCACTAGGTATGTTTGTCTCGTCTCTAGGATTTTCTGCTGTCACATCGCCATCGTCGGTTGTGAGAGTTTGATCCATCTCTGCAGGCGTATCTGATTCTTCTTCTTCCTTTTCTGTAACTTCTTCCTCTTTATTCTCCACCACTGCTTGTACCATTTCTGAGTCTTTGCTGGCCTCTATGATAACAACATCTCTGCTGGTAAGAATTTTCTTAGTTACAGGATTATATAATCTATAGCCTTTAGTGTTCTCTGCATATCCGAGAAAAATTTATTTTTCTGCCTTTTTGTCCCATTTGTTCTTTTTATTTTGGGAACATGAGCCATTGCCGTGCTCCGAAAACTTATGGCTGAGATCTGGCTTTCTGCCGAACCAGAGCTCATATGGAGTAATTGTAGACCCAGCCAATGTTCTATTCCGTAAGTAAACTGCAGTATTCACTGCTTCAGCCCAAAACTTTTTATCCATTTTGGCATCATAAAGAAGACATCGAGCTCTCTCAACCACGGTTCTGTTCATTCTTTCACACATACCGTTTTGTTTGCAGTGTATGGATTAGTTTTTGATGCACGATTCCAGCTTTCAAAACATTCCATTTCCGATGAGCAGAACTCTCCACCGTTATCTGTTCTCAGTACCTTGATGTATTTTCCTGTCTGTCGCTCCACCATAGCTTTGAACTCTCTGAAGTACATTATCACTTCGCTCTTTGACTTTAGAAAATATACGAATGACATTCTACTGTAATCGTCGATAAATAGGAGAAAATACCTTGACATTCCTATAGAGACTGTCTCCATGGGACCACAGACATCCGCATGCACCACTTCTAGCACAACTTCGCTTCTGATACCTTTGTGTGAGAATGGCAGTCTCGTTAGCTTCCCTTCACAGCACGTGACACACTGGGATCTGTCAATTTCTGCCTTATCGGGATAAGTTATCCCCATTACAATGCCATTTTTCATATTATTTAGGTCCTTGCTGTTTATGTGGCCCAACCTCCTATGCCATAACATAATCGTGTCTTGCATTGCTGAGCCAGCTAATAAACATTGCTGCTTCACATTAAGTCTGTATACTCCATTCACTAAATGGGCTTCTCCAACGATGACATTCTTTTGATTGCGTATTCTGCAAATCCTTCCGTCGAACGTCACTTTGTTTCCATTTCTAATCAACTCACTAACAGAGAGAAGGTTAGTAGTGAGGTTAGGAATGCACATGACATTTGTAACCTTAATGTTGAACTCTGAACCTTTTACAACTGTCGTCAACATGGTGTTTCCTGAGCATAACACTGGCACTGTTGTATCATTTGCTATTACAATTCGTTTCATGGCCGGGGTGTAGGAAATATCAGATAAATTTTCTTTGTCGGCGATCATATGGGCGCTGGCACCAGAGTCAATATACCAATCTGTCTTCTTGTACGCCGAACTCAAGTAAAACGCGTTGAAAACTGCACTTTCTTTGACTTTACTTTTGTTATTGCACTGATTTTTATAATGTCCGATTTGATTACATTTAAAGCAGCGAATTGTTTTCAATGGCGTCTTTGACTTTGACGTTTCAGTGCTACCAATATTGCCTTGTTGCTTTTTACGACGCTGCCAACTTTTCGATAAAAATGCACTATCATTCTCAGTGCTGCCAACCTCTGCGCTCATATCTAATAATTTCGACTTGATAAAATCTGTACTGACCGCCATTCCAGAATGTTCGATGGCCATTATCATCGGCGAAAACTTTTCAGTTAATCCCGCCAAAAGTAAACACCCGACCCACTCGTCAGTAATCTCAAATCCGGTTCCTCGTAGTTTATTCGCCGTATTCACTATTTGAGTTACGTAGACAGTCATGGATTCGCAATCTTCTAGGCGTATGGAAATCAAATGCCGTAGTAAACTGATTTTCCTTTTGAATCCAGAATCATCGAAGCGTAGTTTCAGACGCTGCCAAACACCCTGGACTGTAGTTTCATTCTTAATATGGACATAAAGTGATGAATCAATTGTCATAATCAATTTTGCTTTAGCCTTTTTCTCGCAATCTGTAGCGGCGGTGGCTTCGGCGTCGGTTTCTGGCTTCACGTTTATACCCAATCCTTCCAGGATGAGGAAATTTTCTGCGGCGAACGCCCACTCATCATAATTTTCACGTCCCTTGAGTTTTGGCACGTTTGCAATGTAACTGCCGGCCATTGTTCAAGCGTGTTCAAAACGTAACACAAATACGACCAAAAGTTCTAATCTGAACAAATTCTAGTCCAATCCACGACAGTTCACTATTTACTATTGTTCACTGTTATTCCGTGGCTTTTAGAACGAAAACGAGCACTTATTTTTCCGAAAATATGAGTCTGGGCCCATAACCTAATAAAACGAGTTGAATAGCTCCTCTAAGCAGACTGACTTTTATTTCTAATAACTTTACATAGGTAGGTACATTTCACATAGCTATAGGGTGAATGATAGAATGGTAGACCTTTATTTGCGATAGATGGCGTTACTAGGCAGTTCCTCTCTTCTTGTTAATTTCAATACAAAATTAACAGTTTCATCAGCGTCAATCTTAGTTTTGGGTAAAACAAACCTTGTCAGTTTCAAAGAAACACGACTAAGTTCATATTAAAACAAATGCACGTCATTACAAGATTTCTATGTAAAAGGAAAGCTCCCGATAAGTCTTCTTAAGAAGTTCAAATTTTTATTTTGTTTACTTAAATTCGAGACTAAAATAAATATGAAAGGTCTTTTATCTGCAATAATAATTTTCATCAAAAATAGCATAGACTTATAAAATTCATACACACGGTCAATCAATTATAAAATATTTAATAGACTATTTCCAGTATAATGACCCAAATTTCATCATTAATGTATGACTGGCACACTTAACAGTTTCCAGATCAGATCGCTAAATATTAACTAACTTTTATGATAAGGTCTTTTCTATAAAAAGCTGCAAGAAATTTTAAATCACGTACCTCTTGGTTTGTTTTACTGTTCACTTAATTAGCGAAAAACAAGATGGACTGATCTCAAAGTTTACTTTCTTGTGTAAAAAGTGCTATTTAGAATTTTATGCCGATGATAATTAAAGTTTCTAGGTAAATAGGTGTAACATAGCAGGTATTATATTCATCGGTTGTGGCCATTTATATTTGGGACAGTTTTTTGCAGCACTATGTACGCCTACGAATTATCTATACAAATAAATAAAATTGAAGTGTCAGTTTGTAATGTCAAAATTACAGCGTTTTATTAAATGCATATGAAAGTATAAACGGTAATTATAACAAAAATATACTTTTTAAAATTTTTGTCTGTCTATCTGTCTGTCTGTCTGTCTGTTTGTTCCGGCTAATCTCCGAAACGGCTGGACCGATTTTGACGGGACGTTCACTGGCAGATAGCTGATGTCATAAGGAGTAACTTAGGCTACTTTTGATTTAGAAAAATAATTAGGGTTCCTCGCAAAAAAAACCCTAAATTACACGCGGGCGAAGTCGCGGGGAATAGCTAGTTACAAATAAGAAATACCAAAGCCAGAATTTATTTATTTTTTATTTAAACTTTAATGCACAAAAGAAAAATCGTACATATGGCGGAATTACGGCATTCTCTCCCAGTCAACCATTAGGCTAAGCAGAGATAAACATATGGGAGGTAGTGCAGCAAAAGTAAACTAATAATGAGAAGAAAAAGGTAACGAAGTTCGAATAAACCAATATATTAATACAGACGTACACACATACATAAATCTACTTAAATACATTATATTATATACATATATACCTGCGCCATGATAAATAAGGAAAATATGTGACGATAGAATCATTCTTTAAGAAAAAGCGTTAATTCACACTTGCAATGATTTACTAAAATGTTCACGAACTTTGTTTTTAAAAAGAAACTTCTTGGAAGCTTTTTTAATGTCAAGAGGTATTTTGTTCCAGAGTCTTGTAGCCGTAAGAGTGAAAGAGTGGGACATATAACCAGTACGGTGTAAAGGCGTTAGCAACTTTAGATTATCCGAAGAACGGAGAAAACAATTATGAGTATCTCCTAGGTACTGAAATCTAGATTTCAAGTACTCAGGAGCACAAGGATCGTTCAGAATAGTGAAAAGAGTGCAGAGTATTCTAACATATCTGAGCTGACGGATAGGTGGCCAGTTAAGGTGAGTACGAAAAGATGATACATGGTCATATTTACGAAGACCATAAATGCATCTGATGCAGTTATTGAGGAGACGATCCAATGTGTTAAGATGCTATTGAGATAAGTCTGTGCAACACACATATACATAGTCTATTATCGGCGAATAAGAGATTGAACAAGAAAAACTTTTGTAGCGGTAGGAAGAAACATTTTCAGGCGATAAAGAGATCGCAATGTTACAGTAACTTTACCTCCTGGATCTGCTTGTTCCATGAAAGACAACTATCAACGTACAGACCGAGATTCTTGACATGTGGAGACTATGGGATAGCATTGTTGTTGTACGAAATAAACGGCAAAGTAGAGATATCTAATTTGGATAAGTATCTATCTATCTATCTATCTATCTAGCATCATTCTTAACACGCTTTTATTAGCTTGATATGTATCTATGTAACGGAATTTTTGAATGTGATTTTCATCCCCTTCCAAACGTCATATTGATTTGAAACTTCGCACACTTATCAAGGACCGATGACAATGCAATAATTTAAATAGTTTGTCCCATTATCCTTGCCAGGATCCTCAGGATTTGCGATTAATTCATGATACAACTACGATTTCTGCCAGTTCAATCTACTGTAAGCCGCGTAAAAGAACTTCGGTCCAAAAAACACGCTTTTGTGGTTTGCCGCACTAAAAAATAGAAAATAAATAATGGTTTAAAAAACTAAATAAACACGTTTTTGTAGGCAACCGAACTAAAAAGTAGAAAATAATTTTCAATAAGTTTAAAATAAGAAAATAGTGATTAACATAAAAAATAATTTTATTGTAATAAAGCGTGGGGTACTTGATGTCATTTGTTGTAAATATTTTTGTGGATATTTATAAAATTAAAGTCATCATAAAATATCTGAAAAAACACCCCTCGCGGTTATCTACAAACGCCTGTTTTTTAGTTTTTTTTTAAAACTCTTATTTTCTGTACAGAGCCCGGCAAAGTGTTGCTCAAGGCACTATGAATACAGCAGCTGATAAAAATGTTCCACTCATAACTATTAACAAAAATTGTTATTGTAAATAGTCTTATAGAAAAAATTATGGGTCGTCTTTAGTAATCTGCGGCACGATTTAAGTGTTCATTTTAGCTTTAGTTGACAGGCAATGATGCTATTGATTACCATCTAGCTGCTTTTTATGCCGGAAATCTTTAGTTTTCGAGATATCGATAATTATAATTTTGAGGTTATATCCATTTAAAATGATACGAAAACGAAACAACAATATAATTATTAGAAAGATATAGCAATAGAGCATGGTCTGTATCTGTTTTAAAAAACAACACGCAACAACAATATAACAATTAGAAAGATCCTTTTATGGAATTAATTAAAGCAATTAAACATGTTTATAAATAAATGTTTTAATAATATTATATTTGGTCGTTTCTTTTGATCAAACCCTAGTACCAGAAGGTATAAATCACAAAACTGAATCTGTCAACCCTGTCTCCACGTGGTCTTCCGCCTTACCCTAGAGTGTATATGAAAACCCGGAAGCGGAGGAAAGCAGCCCTCGCCCGCTGTTTCTAAGCGCAGGAAGCGTACGAGCTGTAGCGGATGAGGCTGGACCAAACAGCCGAAGCTGCACAGGTGAGCTAGGTGCCTGTGCTTAGTTACGCAGGCGAACGGGCTGCACTTCCTGCAGCGCTGGAGCAGAAGCAGAATCAAAATAGTGTTGATTCGCACGGTTTTTCCCTCAAAATCAATTTTGCCTCAATAGGTCACAAAACTTTAAAAAATCATTAAAAAAAAGGGGGGGTTTCCGGCACTTAACCCTTTTAGGGGAGGTTCCCCTCCCCCTCCCCGCCCACTGACGACCATATATTCATGCTGCAGATTACTATTTGCCTCAATAGGTCACAAAACTTAAAAATCATTAAAAAAGGGGTTTCCGGCACTTAACCCTTTTAGGGGAGGTTCCCTCCCCTCGGCGACCATATATTCATGCCGCAGATTACTATTTGCCTCAATAGGTCACAAAACTTTAAAAAATCATTAAAAAAAGGAGGGGTTTCCGGCACTTAATTCTTTTAGGGGGAGGTTCCCACCCCTCCCCCCCCCCCCCCCCTCCCCGCCCACTCGACGACCATATATTCATGCCGCAGATTACTAAAGAAATACCAAAATTATTCCGCCGTGTCAGGTGCAGGAGCTATTATTAGGAGAAGAGGTAAAATTTTGTTTTAGAGATTGTTTTGTCTGCAACTGGGCATAAAATTAAAAATAACTTCGCCAAAGAGCACAACTGGCATTATACTCAGGCCAATCCAATGGTATGGAAAAAAATTAATTTTACCAGGTTTCAAAAAATTTATTGCAAAAATTTTGTGATAAAATAAAAAAATTACAAACTTATCCAAGGTACCTAATACGTTATAGAAAAAATATAACAAATAATAAACTAATGAGTTTGTGTCATTTTTAAAAAAGGTTACAAGATATAACAAAAAGACACAAAAATAAATGTCAAAAAAGTTCAGGATCTGATTAACAATATAGAACTGACACTTAATCATGATTTTGGAAATCACGCCAGTTGTAAACAATACTTCGGTGAAAAGTGGTGTACACAAGATAATTAAGAACAGACAAAATCTTTCCTTTCAAATTTCCGCCGAATTTTAAGTAGAAGGCCAAATACGCCATGTGCCAATTTAATTAAATATATTTTATATAAAGCGATCTTGACTACGTTTTGTCAATTCACCATTGATAAAAATGAGAACAGCAATTTTACAATTGTTTTTACAAGAAACACTATCAGTTGAACCTTGCAGCTTGTTCATTATTTTATTTATAAATACCTATAAATGTATATATTATTAATAAATAATTCCAACAATATTTTGTATTATTTTTGCGCTATCTGAAACGTTCTAAACTCTATAGAAAATGTGGCGTATGAAATGACTGACAATCACTAGAACATTTTATCTAGGTACAAATATGTTTTACGTTTTCGTGGCCTCCACATGATATTTTTGTCAGCATTAGGTACCCTTCTGTATCTGAAACGAATATGAATATTGCATATGTATACGATACAAAAGTAAAGTAAAAGGCTATGTAAGTCGCTGTGCTGGGCACAGGCCTCCTCTTACTTCTGAGAGGGTTTTAGGGCAAGGAAATGTCCGCCGCGCTGCCCCACTGCGTGTTAGCGAACTTCACATGTCTTCGAATTTTTTTTCTTATTCCTCAGACATATGCAGGTTTTCTCACGATGTTTTTCTTCACCGCCGAGCACGTACTAAATCAGCAATTAAAATTGCAATTAAAAATTTCATTGGTGCTGCCGGGGATCAAGCCCGGGCGAAATTTACAGCGATCGCTTAGACCCAGAGCTATTAATACGACACAAATAAATACAATTCAACGAATATAATAAAAACTCTTACGTACTTAAAACTTAAACACTTGATAGCTCATGATGCCTACCGAATGAAGCTACAGCACCACATCGTGCAATGTAATTGAAGATGCTTAACCGCGACATAACTCTCAGTGACGCGCAAGCATAATAGGCAGTATATCACTTATATATTTGTCACCTCTGCAGTCTATTAATCTTTGCAGTTTTCTAAGTAATACAGAAAGTAGTCGCTAGACGGTGTTGACGTCGGCTAAAATCTCTGCGGTCACCGTTTCATCAAGGTCATTCAGGCTTCTTAAAGCCTTAATGTTTCTATCATGTCGACAAAAATTCGATTATACGAGTCGAAAACCATAATCCACACAAGACAAAAAAAAACAGTGGCGACGAGATTTAAATTAAAGTTCAGTATTTTCGTTTAAAAACTCGATGGAACTGAGCCATTTTACAGTGACAGAAAATAAAATACACAGTACTTAAAGTATAATTTTGTATAGTTTCAGTTTAGTTTACAGCCTAAATAAATCACTTGAAATGTTGAATGCACATGAAAAGCCGCGAGCTGTAGAGGCATGGGGTAATTCTTAAGCCTACGCGGTATTTGTTTGTATTAAATGTTAAAGCATTAGTTACCAGAATATATTTGTATATGACTCGGAAAAATCTGCGCACGTTTTATGAATATTAAATAGTATTTAAAAATGTGGTGGAATTATAATTTTTTTTATGTATGTATCATCATTATTGAAGCCAATCACAAGTCCACAACTGAAGATAAGGCTTTCCCAAAAAACAAAGCATGCTTCTGATGATTTTTTCAGGTCCTTGTTTTGTAGATTGTCGCTTGAAAACCTTTTTTCTCTATCGGTTGTTGTGTTGTAATGTGTGCATTTTATTATTTAAAACTAGTAACAAACGAACTAACAGTCCACCTTCAAACAAAGAAGGCTACAGATCAGTTGTAACCTCTGAGGACTAATATGGAATACCTTCATACCGGTTCTTGTTACAAACCGTACTAAATATAGTAGATAATGCTGATATTTTCCGGTAATAATACTGGCACAGTAGTGAAAGCACTGCTATTTGGTGGCAGAAGTAGTTAAGAGGGGAGTACATACCCAGACGGATTCCTAGACTTGTATGTATTTGTATGTATATGTATATGCTTATTATTTTAAACATAGAAATATATTAATAATACTTGAAATTTTATTATGATATCCACAGTTAAAATTGTTCATCTCTGCTTCAAATTCTTCATGAGTCAAATGTTGAATAGTCTATTAATTCTGCCGACAGCACTCTCTTGTGTAACTTGCATCCATCGACCTTCTGCAAATCTTATCACAACACAACTCTATCTAGTAGACGCTCTGCAAAAGGGGCTAATGTGTAAAATACGAAATTCATTACTGCATTTAGTTTATTACAAATTGGTACACGAGTAAACTGATTGAGATACAAAAATATTCATTTAGCGGACCGGACTACTATCGAACTACTCTCGGACTAAATTATGAAATTTAAAAGAACATAATTTATTTTTAAATTAATTTAGTCTGTTACACAGATTGAAATAATTAATTAATAATCAATTGATTCATTTATTACATTAATAACTAATTAATGTATGAGTGGGAGAGTTCATAAAGGAATGAAAGGATGAACAGATGATTGAATAAATGGATTAATAAAAGAATAGATTATTTGTGGCCTTAGAGATAATAATATGTAAAAATTTTGCTTTTCAAACAATATTTTTTCAAATTTACTGCTGCTTCAATATGAAGTACCTCTGATCGAAGACTATTTTTGACTATTATACACAAAATTACCTATTAAAGATAACGTTTGTTTCATGAATCATCCCAGTAAATCATATGTATTGTTAAACAGACGTATATATTCATAGTTATTTGTGTGTACCAATTATATACCTATGTATTTAAAGATATATATAATATGTGTGTATAAGTTATATTTGTACAGTTTATTTTATCTGTAAAATGTATATACTCGTATGTAATTATATATCAAGATAATTTAGTATAATTGTTTTCAAATGTCGTTTTTTTTTTCTCTATATTGCTTCACCAATGTCAAATTCTCGCCACTCCATGGGTTGACTGTTATAGAATGCCTCATTGTATTAAGTACGCACTTTGGATTATTTTGTAATACGGAATGCAATAAAAAATAAATAATAAAATAATTAATATTACTCTTAGACCACACATATGGCGCAATGCAAGCCGCGGCTATTGCCATTTGTTAACTTAACGTTGAGCTATTTGGAAGTCGCAACCGCTTGGTACCGCGTTTATTGCTCTCTCGTCACGTTTCCAGTATAATTTAACAAAACAATGTTCTTAATGACGCTAAAGTGACTCAATAACTCATCTGTGTCACTTATACCCTGTATCAAGCAATGAGTATAATTCCAACTTTGAGAGATTTTTAAGATGTTTAACATAACGGTTAGAATTGACGATAAGTTTGATTAAGTATAAAATGTTAGTATGATGTACTTTAAAGTTACAGTCTATATACGTCCCACTTATGGCACAGGCCTCCTTACATTTTTGAGAGGGTTTTAGGGCAAGAAAATATCCACCGCTTTGCCCCAATGCACGTTGGCGAACTTCACATGTCCTCGAAATATTTTTTTTTTATTTCTAAGACATGCGGGTTTCCTCACGATGTTTCCCTTCACCGCCGAGCACGTGTTAAATCAGCACTTTAAATTGCAATTATCAATTTCATTGGTGCCGGCGGAGATCGAACCGGGGTTGCTCGCGTACAGTGAAATTTACAATGAGCGCTTAGCCCCTGCGCTACCGCGGCTCATATCATGTACTTTTTTAATATCTTTATAGTCGGGACAAGAAATAAAATAATACTCCAAATGTCTGTAGTAAAAATTTGTATTGTGATTTATTAGACAGAAATTGAGGTCAACTTAATATTGTATTTTTCTATACAATTGGACAATTAGTAGACGAAACGCCACTCAGGATTTACTAGGTGGTAGGAGTCCTCTTCTGCTTGGGAGTCCGTCTGGGTAGGTAGCAACCTCTTACAATATGTGCCGCCAGAAAGCAGCGCTTGCACTGCTGCATTCCGGTCTGAAGCGTATAGAGTGTAAGTATAATTACATTTGCTTGCAGGAACTGAAGACTGCAGAAGACGATTCTCGGGAGTGAATGGTAGAGTTCTTGAGAATAATGACGAAAACTTGAAGTTGAAGTTTCCTACGGTTGATTGTCGTCGGTTGGTCACCAATTTGGACGTAGAAAGAAAAAGGGGAGATCTCCAGCCGGATAAGGAGTTCAAATCCTCCCCGGAGCCGCAAATGCTCCGTGTAATTCGGAGCTATTCTATGTATTATGCTGCTTTACTTTGGAGCTATGATAGCGCGATTTAGGCTTCGATGTGTTTCGCTTGTGGTGCGACGACAGCGCCACCACATCACCCCCAAATACAAAATTACATTACAATACAAATACAAATTTACATTGCCACGTTGTATTTGTAAATTACATTACAAATACAAAATTTTAAAGTAAAAGTATATTATAAACACTCAAAAATGAATAAAACAAGAAAATCTATGTTCTCATATATGTATGTATTATAAACCAAAAAAAAATATCCAGCTAAAACCGCAGTCGATCGATCGATGTATTCAAAGTCGGGCTCCGTGACCAGCTGTAAAACACCCGAAACGTCAGGAATTAAAAATTTAAAATTAAACGCGATAAAATCCAAAAATTAGTGTACTAGTTGTCACTTTGAGCTTGCGGTATGGTAAAATTTAAACAAAAGGGCTAAATTAAACTTAATAAAATGTGAAAACCAACTTCAAAAACTAAAAATAATATTGTAATTTCCACATAATAGCTCCTAAAGTCAGAGCATTAATTCTTGAAATACTATGTCTTAGAATATTATAAAAACATTTATAACCATAACTTCAGATCGAATTTTGGTCATGGCGGCCAGTCTCAAAAGAGACTAGCTATCACTACAGGGCAGGATTATAGTGCCCTAGTGTATGCGATACTACACGTGCACTATCTATTCCTTTACTCTCATAGTCTGGGGACAGTAGTCCGACACGAGTGGAGAGAAATCAGGCGAACTATTGATTGTACGTGCTTTTCCGGATGTAAAACACTGCTAACTTCCTGACTCAGGGTTGCTACTGAGAATTTCAGAAGCTATGAGGAGGTTTTTTTTATTCTTTTTAGTTTTTGAAGTCCGTTTTTCTTTTTAGTGAAAGTTTAATTTTTTGTTTTTATAACTTATCATCATAATCATTAAAAAGTTTGGTTAATATTATGCTGAATACAGGCATTTTTAAGTATTACTGTTGACTACACGGTGGCGCTTGGTTGCGGCGCTGCAGGGTTACAGATTCGAATCACGCACTAAATATTTTTCTGGGTCTAAATGTTTCATCATCATCATTACAGCCCTTCACAAGTCCACTGCTGAACATAGGCCTCCCCCACGGAACGCCACAAAGCACGGTCCCGAGCCACCTGCATCCATTGACTTCCTGCATGTCTTACCAGGTTGTCACTCCATCTAGTGGGAGGACGCCCTACACTTCGCCTGCCGGTACGAGGCTGCCACTCGAGAACTTTTCTTCCCCAACGGTTGTCGGTTCTTCGAGCTAAATGGCCGGCCCATTGCCACTCAGCTTACTAATCCTTTGGGCTATGTCGGTTACTCTGGTTCTACTGCGGATATCCTCATTTCTAAGTTTATCACGCAGAGAAACCCCGAGCATAGCCCTCTCCATAGCTCGCTGAGCGACCTTGAGCTTCCTCATACGGCCAGCAGTGAAGGACCACGTCTCAGTTCCATATGTTATCACTGGCAACACGCACTGGTTGTACAATTTAGTTTTGAGGTTTTGAGGTATGCCTGACGAGAAGATGGGTCGTAATCTCCCGAACGCTGCCCAGCCGAGTTGAATCCGTCGATTGACCTCTCTAAATGTTTGTCCGTGCGCAATTTATGTATGTAAAATGCAGCGAAAGGAAAAAACCTACTGTAACGTTTTTAAATAAGAAAATAGTCAATAAAAATGCTATATTAAATTCTATACCCCCGAATCGTGTGTTTATCGGTTGTTAGAGGCATAATACGTAGTTTGTTTGGGAGTTTTATATATGTATGCAGGTGAGATTCACTTCACCTATCCTAAACTTCTTACCACCTTTTTTAATGAATAAAATATTAAAATACTAACATTGAACTGAACATTTAGCGAAATTTTATCGTTCCGTTTAATTTAGAAATTAAAACAAATATGTCTCAAGTCTCTTCGTACTTAGTTACGAAATATTATGATTTTAACATAAACTAGAAGCTTCAATGGAGCCCTCATATATCAAAATTAGCAAGTAGACTTAGTTCTGCAGCATATGCTGTAAAAAAGATTAGAAATCTTACCAGTGTGGAAACAGCTAGACCTGTTTACTTTAGCTATTTCCATAGCATAATGTCGTTTTGCTATGGGAACACGCCACTGACACTGAAATTATATTTTTTTTTACAGAAAAGGGCCATAAGAGCAATCTATGATTTAAAACCTAAAGAGTGGCTCCGACAAAAATTTAAGGAAATTAATATATTAACTTTGGCCTCTCAATACGTTTATGAAAATTTAATATACGTACACAAAAATAAAAGTAGTGATAGAAAAATAAGTGCTATTCATTCTGTAAATACTAGAAACAGACACAAGCTAGTAGTACCAGTTACTTGACTCCACCGAGTCAGTAATTCATTCTTGGGGCGATGTATACGCTCTTACAACAAAATCCCAGAAAATATACAAAATTTAACCTGCTCAAAGTTCTAGAACTTTATTAAACAAAGTTTGTATAAAAAGGGTTATTATAATATTAAGGAATTTATGGATGATAATAACCCCTGGGAATGAGGTAATTGCTACCAAGCTATTTCTAATTTCATTTGTGTGGTTAATTGTTTAACATACATGATTGTAAGCTGTTATTAAAAAAAAGTCCCGCTGGATTTCTTGCTAGTTCTTCCCAGGACAGAGGTTTTTTTTGAACCAGTGGTAATTAAACAGAAGAGTGATTTTCAATAAGTATTATTTATAATCTATATTGAATAAAAAAGTTTCTGTTTCTGTTAGCAAATATTTGTAGACTGATTGGCATTCAGGCCATCTGATATATAAATGTATCATTATCATTAAATCTTAGTTACAAATCAAAATTATAAAATATAATATTATGCCAATTAAGCAATAAAAAAAACAGACTTGTCTACTCGCCGTGTGGTAGCGGCGTAAAAAATACCACCAACTACTTTCGCACCATGAGGCACAAAAGAAAAGAAAGGATCCCGATTTCCCGGCGCCCCTTTAATGGGGCAGGGGTACGAAGAATCTTCTGAAGGAAAAACGGCGAAGAGGTTTGCCTCCCGTCACGTTCTGTCGGAGGGCGAAAAGTGGATTGCGGAAGCCCGTCTGGCTACACTGAATGTATGTGGAGCAATGAATGATAAGATGGATGAAGTATGCGATGTGATGTATGAGCCCGAGACTGCTATGGATACGAATGAAAGTGGGCTTAAAGAAGTTGTTTGTTCTATGGGTCTACGCCCCAGACATGTTTAAGCCCACTTATATCCGAGAGCAGTTTTGGAAGATGGTAAGGATGGTGCTAATGAAATGCAAGGGTAATGAAAATATTATTATATATGGAGATTTTAATGGAAGGATTGGTGTAAAGAAGCTTGGTTATGAAAGGATATTGGGAATGTATGGTGATGAAAGCATAAATGAGAATGGTGAAAGCATCCTCACCGTATGTGTGGAAAAGAATCTTTTTGTGACGAACACTTTATTTCGTCATAAAAAGATTCACATGTATACATGGAAAAGACGTGGTGATAGAAACATGATCGATTTCATAATTGTGGATGAAAGAATGAGAAGCGCAGTGGTAGATACAAGGGTTTACCGGGGGTCCAACGTAGGGACGGATCATTACTTGGTCTTATGCCGAATTAATGGTCCATTCAGATGTTGGCGGCATCGGACATCTGTGTCTACCACTGCGTTACAGCGTATAAGAACAGAGAGGTTATAAGATGAAGGTGTGAAAGAGAAGTTCAAATGTAGGCTGGGAGAAAAGTGGTATGGATGAATTGTGTATGAATGATTTAGATTTGGAGACTGTGTGGTATAATGTCAAGAAAGGTTTGGTAGATGCAGCTACCGAAGTATGTGGTGTAACTAAGAGAACGAATGAAAGGAAAAATAACACTTTATGGTGGGATGATGAAGTACGGATGGAAAAGAGCATGGCTAGATTTACTAGCAACCAAGGCTAGTCATTCTAGCGGTATAAATGATGATATTGAAAGAAAAAAGGCAGTCTTTAGACTTCTAAATAAGAGAGTAAAAGAAGTAGTTGAAAGTAAAAAGCAAGAAAAAACTGATAAGAATGATAGAAGAATATTAAATAACTTCCAGACAACTATTAAAATATTCTGGAAACTCGTAAAAACTGCCAAGGGACATTCAAAACAGCCTGGAATGAATGCTATGCAAGACCAGAATGGCTGTATTCGGAATGACGAAGTTTCGAGTTTAAGGAGATGGAAGGAATACTTAGAAAGCGTGTTTATGAGTGATGAGACGTTTAAATTAAATGAAATAGAAATTCCGAAAGAAGAGGAAAGAGATAGAGAGATAGGTATAGATGAAAAAATGAAAGCAATAAAAAGTATGAAAGCAGGTAAGGCAGCCGGATATGATAGAGTATCACTCGAAACGCTAAGGGCTGGAGAGGGAGTGGTGGCAGACCTGCTGTACAAACTTGTTTAATTTGTGTTGGGAACTTAAGCGGGTACCGGGAGTGTGATAGTCTCAATATATAAGGGAAAAGGATCGCAGCAGGACTGTAAAAACTACCGTAGTATCAGCCTTCTTAGCATTGTGGGAAAACTGTATGCAAAGGTGCTAATTGAAAGAGTTATGAAAGATACTGATGGAAAATTTGGGATGTGCAAGGGATTTAGAAAGGAATGGGACGTATGGATCAGGTCTTTTCCATGCGCATGATCTCGGAGAAGTTTTTGGCCAAAAACCAAAAGGTTTTTTGTGCGTTCGTGGACTTAGAAAAGGCTTATGACAGAGTGGACTGGGATGTGTTATGGCAAATACTGAACTCATTATGGTTGAGCGCTGGGTTGATACAGGCATTGAAGTCTCTTCTGGGATGGGTGATCAGCACGCTCTTCCCAGAGGACTGGTTAAGTCCCTCAGGTCACCTACCGTCGTCATGGGAGTGGCAGGATGAGATGGGGGTGACCGTCGAAGAGCTGGACCGAGCCGTTAGCCGCTTAAAAGCCCGGAACACAGCACCGGGGCCCGATGGAATACCGGGCCGGGCCCTAGTGCTGAGTCTGGCTGCCTTGGGGGACAGGCTCAGGCAGCTGTTTACCAGCTGTCTGCGCTGTGACACGTTCCCCACAGCCTGGAAAGAAGCAAGGCTGGTCCTCTTGAAGTAGGAGGGCAGGGCCGCTGATTCTCCCTCTGCGTACCGCCCCATATGCCTGTTGGACGAGATTGGAAAATTATTCGAGAGGATAGTTGCCGGTCGGCTCAATAGGCATCTGTCGCGCATCGGTCCCGATTTGGCTGATAGCCAGTTTGGGTTCCGACGAGAGCGTTCCACTTTAGATGCGATTATGCGCGTCCGCTCCCTGTCGGAACAAGCAGTATCCCAGGGTGGCGTGGCGTTGGCGATAAGTCTTGATATCGTCAAAGCCTTTAACTCCCTACCCTGGGATACAATCAGGAGGGCACTGGCACATCATCAGGTGCCCCCTTACATGCAAGGTATTATCGGGGACTACTTGCGCGACAGGTACATCCTGTACATGGGGCAAGATGGCAGGAAGATCCGGAGGGAGATTAAACGTGGGGTTCCACAGGGCTCGGTGCTGAGGCCGCTACTGTGAAACCTCGCCTATGATGCGGTTCTGCGAATCGATCTTCCCGCTGGCGTAGATATTGTCTGCTATGCTGACAACATATTGATGATCGCCAGCGGGATCACTTTCAAGGGGGCCAAGGAGCTCGCTGAACTCGGGGCGGAAGTCGTCGTCGCCAAAATCCACGAGTTGGGATTAGAAATAGCGCCTCACAAGACCGAGGCCCTATGGTTCCATAAATTACCACAGGGCGGGGAACCACCCGACTCGTGCGTCCGCGTGGGTGGGTCCGAAGTCAGAGTGGGGAGGTACATGAAGTACCTAGGCCTCCACCTGGACAGTCGCTGGGGCTTCGAAGAACATTTCGAGCGCCTAGTCCCCCGGATCGAAAGGGTGGCGGGTGCTATGCAGAGACTGCTGTCCAATCTAGGGGGACCGACGGAGGAAGTACGTCACCTCTATGCGGGAGTTATACGATCCGTAGCTCTGTATGGAGCGCCTGTATGGGCATAAAGGCTGGCCATCCGACGCTGTGGAACTAAAATCTACAGTGTCCAGCGGAGGATGGCCATACGGATCGTACGAGGATACCGCGCTATATCCTTTGAGGCGAAGACAACCCTGGCTCGCTTTCCACCACTAGATATACTACCGGACATGGATTCGAGGGTGTACGTCCGAATGCGTGCCCTCCACCACAGCGGTGCCAGAAGAGGCGCTAATATCAATTAAACGGCAGGAATGACATAACACCTGGCATCATGACACATTGGAGCAATGCTGCCGGTCGTTGAAGCCTGGATGCAGCGATGAGCAGGAAGACTTACCTACAGACTTACACAGATAATTACCGGGCATGGGTTCTTCGGTGATTATCTGCGTAAGATCGGACGCGAGGCGACGGCGAACTGCTTCCACTATGGCGGACGGGACTAGGACTCCGCTTCCCATACGCTCACAGTATGCCCAGCGTGAGAACGGGAGCGGACGATCCTGTTGAACCGCATCGGATGGAACCTCTTCTTGCCAGCAGTCGTGTCGGCGATGCTGAGCGGGGAATCGGCGTGGAGGGCCGTAGCTACCTTTTGTGTATCTTTTATGATCCAGAAAGAGGCTTCTGAGCGGGATCGGGAGAGGGTGGATACCGCGCGGAGACGATGTCGCCAAGGCGTTCGTCACGGCCCTCCTCTTGAAAACGGTGTTCCCCTACCAGAAACGGGGCCTCCGGGATTGCAGACGCTCGGGGCGGGGGCCTCGAACGCCTAGTTATGTGACCCCCGAGGAGGACGATGACTCGGAAGTGGTCTCGAGACATTGTGGTAGCACTACTAGGGTGCTGAAGGCAGCAAATACTGCCACCGGGACGTGCTATTAGTGTAGCAAAGCGATGGAGTTGCCCCAGTTGTGTTCTGAACGGAGATCCCGGGACCCCTCCTATACGCTGATGGTGACCACCGTAGCCGGTAGGAGTCCGGCATAATATTTTCGTTGCCCCCGCAGCGAAAGGTATCCTTTTCATAAATTAGTATCTTAAGACAAACCCTGAACTACACCCTTTTTTTTTTTTTTTTTTTTGCGGATGGAAAATCATCTAATGACGCCTTTCGCTGTGGGTGGAGCGGAAGGAGTGTCAGACTTTACTGACTAAAACCATCCGTGTTCCTTCAGTGCCCTTACGTTCCGGAGCCGCGGTATCTCTTCGAACAGCCCGCAGCCCCGGCAGGCGTCGGCCTGCGGGCCCCTTCACGCTGCTGACAGCTCTTTGAGGCGCGTGGAACAAAACGCGCCGTCGACACGGCCTGTCGTCGTTAGACGGACGGACGGCGAGCTACCATTGCTCGCCGTCCACAGGTCCGCGCTTACGGTGGTCAGGGGCCACGACGTAGCCCCCGACGCCCGGGGCGTCTCCGCGGCGGCCGGGAAGGAAAGCTGTTGCTCTTTCCTTCTCCCGCTCCGCCACCTCCTTCGCTAGCATCACTGCTTCGCAGAAGGTGGTGACGGCATCCATTCCGTCTCGCTCGGACCATGGCTTCGACCAGGGCCGGACGCGAGAGGTCGCCGCCGCCTATCGCCGCTACGAGTACACGGCGGTGCTCCGCCCAGCAGGGCACACCTCCACGGTGCTCCACCGTGTCCTCCGGTCGATCCTCGCAGTGGGAGCACCCGGGCGTTTCCTCCCGCCCGATTCGGTGCAGGAACCTCCCGAACACACCGTGTCCGGTGAGGACCTGCGTCAGGCGGAAGGTGAGGACACCGTGGCGTCTCTCGCCACCCTCAAAGAGGGTCTTATCGCCGCTATAGTGGCGTGCCCAGCACGGGTTGCGACAGTCGCTCTCTCCATGTCGCCATGAGATCATGCCGGAAGTCTGTCTGCTGCGCGACAACTTGCCGCGGCAGCGGGTCTCGGCATAGTGCCTCCGCGCGCCATTCGTGCAGGCGCGCGAGGACTATCGCCTCCAGATCCCATGGCGGCAATCCAGCAGGAGGCTCGCCGCCTCGCGGGAGATCGTGCGGTAGCCGCGAACCATCTTTACGGCAACCACCCTTTGGGGCGCGTTTGGGTGGTGGACGGCAAGCCGCGCCAAACCACGCGCCCACACCGGGGCCCCGTAAGGGCCATGGACCTCACGATCCCGCGTAGAGCCTGGTAGGAGGCGTTTGGCCCCCAGGTTCGGCAGGAGCCGCCTGAAGGCAGCCCCGGTCCGTTCCAGTTTGGGAGCCAAACGTCGGAAGTGCTCAACGAAGTTCCATCGGCCGTCGAGGACGAGTCCTAGGTGCTTCAACGTCGACTCGACGCCGACGGATACCCTCCTACCATCACTGAGGATCCCAGTGGTGGCCTGTTCCGAGGACCATGGAAGTGCATGGCCTCGGACTTGTGCAGAGCCACCTCGAGACCCAGTTGCCGGATCCTTTCAACGACTATCGCAGCCCGCGTGTCATAGTTTCCGCCGCCGCCTCGTACGACCCCCTGTGCCAGTACCAGCGTATCGTCAGCGTAGCAAACTACGCTGACGCCGGTAGGGAGGTCGGCGCGCAGCACCCAGTCGTAACCGATGTTCCACAGGGCGGCCCCAGAACCGAACCCTGTGGGACACCGCACGACATCTCTCGCCGGTTCCACTCACCGTTTCGACCGGGGTAGATGACGGCCCTGTCCGTCAGATAGTCCCTGACTATACGATTGAGATAGGTCGGCACCCGGTGATACCGGAGTGCCTCCCAATGCAGCTCCAGGGCATGGAGTTGAAGGCGTTAGCGATGGTTCGATTTTGATGACATTTTTATTTGTGATTAAGTTGATTTAAAAATGGTTTATATTCACAATTGGACCCGGTAGGTGGCGCTGTTGTCGAGAGGCTAGAAATAATCCGTGCGAAGTCGGGGCGGATCGCTAGTATAATATAAAATTGCCCAACGCCAATGCCTCATTTAATTAAAAACATCAATGCATAAAAAATAAAACTTTTCATAATACTTAGCTGACTTATTTTTTTTTTTATAGAAAAAGGGTGACAATCGAGCACACAGTACATCTGATGGTAAGTGGTTGCTGTGGCCCATAGACATCTACATCTATCTTCGTTTGCGAATTTAAATGCAGATGCGTTGTCAGCCGTGAGGACTAAGATGGAATGCCTCTTTTCCAGTAAAAAGGGTCTCCGGTTCTCTACACTCACCATACGAAACACAGCAGAATTAAGCTGCTATTTTACGCTGGTATTCTGTGAGAGCGTGGTCCTTCCCCGGTCGAGCCAACCCATTCATGCTAAAACTATACTTTTAATATAGCTGCAACATGGCTCTACCACGTAAATAAAAGACTTATTAAGTATAAATTTATAAGACTTATTACGTATATAAAAGAGATTCGTTTATGGAGAGCAAATCAATAAACCATCTTACTTGTAACTTCAGACGTGAACCTCGCCAAACGTTGAACATATAATATGAGGCTACACTAAAACATTTAAAGGACTTAAGCTCGACGAGGTTCATCCTTTATTTGACTTTTATTATACACTTTACGATGTAACAGTATTTCTCATGCTTGTAATTCATTGTTTGATGTTTTTACCTTCAAAATATAATCGTGATTTGATGAAAGCGTTTTAATAAAATATAATATTATCAAAGGTTTTTTATTATTTACTATTATAAGCCATTTGCTTCACTACTATCCCACCTGATAGTAAGTGTTGATGCTGCCAAAGATTTTTTTTATAGGATAGAGTGACAAACGAGCACACAGTCCACCTGATGGTAAGTAGTTGCTGTGACCCATAGACATCTACATCTATCTTCGATTACGAATCAAAATGCAGATGCGTTGTCACCCGTGTGGGCTAAGATGGAATGCCTCTTTTTCAGTAAAAAGGGTTTCCGGTTCCCTATAATCACCATACGAAACACAGCAGTGTTAAGCTGCTATTTTACGGTGGTATTCTGCGAAAGCATGGTCCTTCCCCGGTCGAGCCAACCCAATCGTGCTACAACTTTACTACTAATTTAGCCGCAGAATGGCTCTACCACGTATATAAAACTCTTGCCTAGAAGACACCCATATTATAATCGGATGCAAAAACAGATGCTGGCAAATTATTCCACTCCTTTGCTGTACGCATTATGAACGACGAAGTTAATCGAATACGACGCGGTATTTGGACAATGAAGTGTTGGAAACCAGCCGAGCGTCTGGCGGTCTGATGATGGAATGGAGAGGGAGGAATTAATTAAGTCATGCTATTTCTGCGCACACTCTCCGAAATATATCCTGTTAAACACATCGAAGGGCTGGCCACTATGCGCCTGTGTTCGAAGCTGGTAAGATTGGTTTTAACCATATTAGTATCAAAAATAAGCCCCTTAGCTCAACTTTTCGTTAAAACTAAAGCCGTTAGGTGCCATTTTGCAGCAACTGCCCATATATGGCAGCAATACTCCATTCACGACCGGATGCCTCGTTTTTTATAGTATAAGCAAATGTCCCGACGTGAGGTATTGCCTCACCTTTGCAAGGACACCTAACTTTCTTGCAGTTCCTATGGCCCTGGGCCTAATGAACCACCCAAAGATCAAATGCGAAGAAACCTCAACCTCCATCATCATCATCATTACAGCCCTTCACAAGTCTGAAGAAGTGAACATAGGCCTCCCCCAAGGAATGCCACAAAGCACGGACCTGAGCCACCTGTATCCATTGACTTCCTGCATGTCTTACTAGGTCGTCACTCCATCTAGTGGGGAGACGCCCTACACTTCGTCCGCCGGTACGAAGCCGCCACTCGAGAACGTTTTTACCCCATCAGTTGTCGGTTCTTCGAGCTATATGGCCGGCCCATTTTCTTCAGCTTACTAATCCGCTGGGATATGTCGGTCACTCTGGTTCTAATGCAAATATCCTCATTTCTAAGGTTATCACGCAGAGAAACCCTGCGCATAGCCCGATCCACAGCTCGCTGAGCGACCGTGAGCTTCCTCATACCGCCAGCAGTGAAGGACCACGTCTCAGTTTCATAAGTTATCACTGGCAACACGCAGTGGTTGTACAATCTTGTTTTCAAGTTTTGAGGTATAACTGACGAAAAGATGTGTCGTAATATTCCAAACGCTGCCTAGCCGAGTTGAATTCGTCGATTGACCTCTCGGTTGAAGTTGGAATTACCTAGTCGGACTATATGTCCCAGGTAAACATACTCGATAACGACTTCGAGCTTAGTTCTCCCAACAACTACCGGCATAAGTGTGAGATGGACGTTATACAACATGATATTTGTTTAGACCATGTTCATCTTAAGGCTTATCCGTTGGAAGGCACTATTGATGTCATTGAGCATAGTGCTTAAGTCCTCCAGCGATTCTGCCATAAGGACTATATCCTCGGCAAATTAAAGGTGAGTGATGTACTCGCATTTGATGTTAATACCATATCCTTTCCAGTCCAGTATCTTAAATACGTCTTTCAATGCAGCGATGAAGATTTTCGGGGATATAACGTCACCCTGTCTTACACCTCTCTGCAGTTGGATCGGTTTTGTACTCTGGTTCTGTACTCGGATAGCCATCGTAGCCGTACTGAACAAACAATTCAGCACTTCGATATACCGGCAGTCAACTTGGCACCGCTGAAGGGACTGAAGCACCGCCCAAATTTCGACGGAATCAAAGGCTTTCTTATAGTACACATACGCAAGGCAAACTGGCAGATTGTACTCTTCGGTCTTTTGTACAATTTGCCGAAGTGTATGTATGTGGTCTATGGTGCTAAAGTCTTTTCAGAAACCGGATTGTTCGAGAGGCTGGAAGTCGTTGAGTCTGCATGCGAGACGATTCGTAATGACTCTCGAAAACAGCACGTAGACGCAGCTCATAAGAGAAATCGGTCTGTAGTTCTTCAAGAGAGCGTTGTCGCCTTTCTTGAAGAACAAGACCACCGCACTTCTGCTCCACACCTCCAGTGTAGTGCCACCATGGAGGACGGAATAAAAGAGCTTCTGAACGACTTCAAGTACCGGTGTTTCACCTGCTTTCAGAAGCTCTGCTGTAATTCCATCCTAGCCTGGGGCCTTGCCGTTTTTAAAGTGCTGAAGAGCCATTCTAATCTCGCTCAGACAGTCGTCCGGAATATCATCGGAATAGTGTCGGATAAGACTTGCTCTCGGATAGTTACTCACACTTGCGTGTGGCTCCAACGATTTTGTGTACTATAGAACCTACCTATAGAACCTCTCAATCTCACTCAAAATCTCAGGTGTCCCGGAAACGACGCTGCCACACTCGGTTTTAAACTTCGACAGTTGGCTCTTTCTGGCAGACAGATCTCTAGCAAAGACTTTGGAGCCCTGGTTCCGCTCGATAGCTTCTTCAAATCGAGCTGTTTTGAAGTTGAGTGAGTCCCGCCGCATGCATTTGGAGATCTGTCTGTTCAGTTGCATGTATGCTGTTAAATCTGCTGAAGACTGCAGCTTCGCTTCTGGTCTAACAGCCATGAGATTAAGAGTGTAATCGGAGAGTTTTTGTGTTCTTCTGCGGTGGGTCTTGCAGAACTTAGCTCCGACCGCATGGACAGTTTCCACGAGCTTGTCATTCATATCGTCCACTGCATTGCAATCTTCTAGGCACTGAAAACGGTTTTCTAGCTCGAGCTGAAAGGTTTCGGGACTTCGTGCTCTAATCCAAGAGCACGAGGGGGACGGAGCGTTGACTTCATTAGACGAGACCTTTCCAACTTAACGTTTAGGTTCAGTGTGCCTCTCACCATTCGGTGATCGTTACCGGTTTTCACTCTCGCGATCACTGAGACATCACTGAACAGTTGTCGTCTGGTCGTCATAATGAAGTCAATCTCATTTTTTCTCGAACCATCGGGCTCGACCTGGTCCACTTCCTGTGGGGCCGCTTCTGGAAGAAAGAGTTCATCATAAAGAGTCCCTCTTTCTCTATGAAGTCGGCCAACTGCTGGCCCCTTGAGTTCCGTTGCCCTATTCCAAATTTCCCTACCTTCAGCTCACCGTTCTCTCTTGTGTCTAGTTTTGCGTTAAAGTCTCCCAATTATCCCGTATAGTGGGTTTTAGAGGAATGCATGGCTCTAGATATATCCTCATAAATCTCCTCCACCTCCTCATTGGGATGTGCCGAGGTTGGTGCGTAAAGCTGTATGACTTTCAGCGAATACCGTTTGGTGAATTTGAGTATAAGGAACGCAACTCTCAATCTTTACAAAGTTGTTAACGAGCGACTTGTGGACGATAAATCTGACACCTCCTTGGGTCAGATGGTCGCCTTCCCGGTGATAGAACAAGTTGCAGGATTCGAGGATTACCGTGTCGGCCCCCTCTCTTCGGACCTTGGATATTCCTATAATATTCCAGCGCAACTTGTCTATGTCTTCTTCCAGCTCCAGGATCTTCTCGTCTATCCTCAGGGTCGTGCGTTATATGTTGCCAGGTCGAGTTGTCTTAGGTGGCAAACGAACTTCCACTGGAGATTCTTAGCACCCTCTGCCCCGCCGTTACCATGGTCGTCACCATAGCCAGGAATAGCGGAGCCGCCGGGGACTGGGGGCCATCTCTTCGTTACTTTATTCATGGGTAGTATATGGCCATAGTTGCCACGCTTAGTGAGCGGGTTGGCAACCGCAGTTTTCTTATTTTTGTTTTGCTGTTATCAAAAAGATGCTGCTGCCCATCTTCTGCCTCAGTTTCCCTTTGTCGCCTCTTACGACACCCACGGGAAGATATGGGGTAGTGGGTATTCTTAACCGCCACTACACGGGGCGACCTCCATCGACTGAAGGCAATCGGTGAAGTCCAAGTCCGTATTAATAATTTGATTTAACCCTTGGTCTTAATCAATGTGCCGTGATAGCGCCTTTAAGTTAATATCCCCACAATTGTGGCTCTGGAGCCACCACATGCTGGGCATAAAATAATAACATCGTAAGCCTATTACATGAGAAATCAAAAATATCTCGAGAACCTGTGAAGACCGCCATGACGCCCTGGCGCAGCATGGCGCATTAATTGGTCCATGATTCTCTCAGAAATAGAGGAAGCCTGTGCTCAGCTGTGGGACTTATATAGGCTGTATCTTTACTTTATTTTAACTTATTTTTTATTGATATAGCCACATTGTACCTTTATTGTAGTCAATCACTGGCTTAGCATAAATTATAAATTAAAAAAATAGCTGTAGTACAATTTGGTCGACCGCAAAAAGACTACGATCACACACACATATACACACACACACACACACACACACACACACACACACACACACACACACACACACACACACACACACACACACACACACACACACGCACACACACACACACACACACACACACACACACACACACACACACACACACACACACACACACACACACACACACACACACACAAAGGTTGCAAATAATACTTACCTACTACTATTAGGCAAGAGTGAATGCGCTTTTGTTAAGTCAGTGCGCTTCACCATCTTAGGCTACATAACCACTTACTATCAGGTTTCATTGAAGTTAGCGCTGGCTAACAATAGAAAAAAAAGAAATTTACCCTGTGAAAGATTTCACGTAGATATTATTTTTCTAACCAGCTATAAAAATCGTGTGATGGGAATATGTATATAAAAATAAAGGTTGTCTCACACGGGACAGTAATAATATAATATTATATTTTTCAGTATGTAAGCATAAAAACTTTTAAAATCTCTGAATCCCGAGGTATGTCCATATTAAGAGGCTGAATAGAGCTAAATTGATCTGCATGGGGATCGTTTTGTGATTTCATATTGTTACCGAAAAAAATTGTACTTACAATTGAGCGTTTTCCAGGTGACCGTTATCAAAACACGATTCCACAAAATGCACTCAATAAAATAATTGCTAAGTAGCTTCTGAAAATACTTAAATTAAATAATGGAAAATATTTATTTTTACTTTCATGCCGAAGACTATCTTGTGCTATTTTATTACGGTTTAATGTTGTAATGCAAGTATTTACAAAGGTTTTCATTATTATGTTATTCAATAATATACATATATATATATATATATATATTATAGTTGTTGACGAAAGTATGTGTGTGTGTGTATTTGTTTACCGGTGGAGCTTCAACACAATCTTAAAAATGTTCAATGAATTAAAAACAATTAACTACCGATAGTTATTTGATTTTCGGTTGGTGTTTTACATTTGAAGATCGGTTATAAAGAGCCATTAACAGGACATTTTGCAAAAAACGAAACCTATCTTACCTAATTTTTATGTCGTTTCATCAGCGTCATTCTTAGTTTTGGGTAAAACAAACCTTGTCAGTTTCAAAGAAACACGACTAAGTTCATATTAAAACAAATGCACCTCATTACAAGATTTCTATGTAAAAGGAAAGCTACCGATAAGTCTTCTTAAGAAGTTCAAATTTTTATTTTGTTTACTTAAATTCGAGACTAAAATAAATATGAAAGGTCTTTTATCTGCCATAATAATTTTCATCAAAAATAGCATAGACTTATAAAATTCATACACACGGTCAATCAATTATAAAATATTTAATAGACTATTTCCAGTATAATGACCCAAATTTCATCATTAATGTATGACTGGCACACTTAACAGTTTTCAGATCAGATCGCTAAATATTAACTAACTTTTATGATAAGGTCTTTTCTATAAAAAGCTGCAAGAAATTTTAAATCACGTACCTTTTGGTTTATTTTACTATTCACTTAATTAGCGAAAAACAAGATGGACTGATCTCAAAGTTTACTTTCTTGTGTAAAAAGTGCTATTTAGAATTTTATGCCGATGATAATTAAAGTTTCTATGTAAATAGGTGTAACATAGCAGGTATTATATTCATCGGTAGTGGCCATTTATATTTGGGACAGTTTTTTGCAGCACTATGTACGCCTACGAATTATCTATACAAATAAATAAAATTGAAGTGTCAGTTTGTAATGTCAAAATTACAGCGTTTTATTAAATGCATATGAAAGTATAAACGGTAATTATAACAAAAATACACTTTTTAAAATTTTTGTCTGTCTATCTGTCTGTCTGTCTGTCTGTTTGTTCCCGCTAATCTCCGAAACGGCTGGACCGATTTTGACGGGACTTTCACTGGCAGATAGCTGATGTCATAAGGAGTAACATAGGCTACTTTTGATTTAGAAAAATAATTAGGGTTCCTCGCAAAAAAGAAAACATAAATTACACGCGGGCGAAGTCGCGGGAATAGCTAGTTACAAATAAGAAATACCAAAGCCAGCATTTATTTATTTTTTATTTAAACTTTAATGCATAAAAGAAAAATCGTACATATGGCGGAATTACGGCATTCTCTCCCAGTCAACCATTAGGCTAAGCAGAGATAAACATATGGGAGGTAGTGCAGCAAAAATAAACTAATAATGAGAAGAAAAAGGTAACGAAGTTCGAATAAACCAGAATATATATATATATATATATATAAAACATATCCTATACATATATCATAAAATGTAAATATATTAATACAGACGTACACACATACATAAATCTACTTAAATACATTATATTATATACATATATATCTGTGCCATGATAAATAAGGAAAATATGTGACAATAGAATCATAGAATTGTTAATTCACACTTGCAATGCTTTACTAAAATGTTCACGAACTTTGTTTTTAAAAAGAAACTTCTTGGAAGCTTTTTTAATGTCAAGAGGTATTTTGTTCCAGAGTCTTGAAGCCGTAAGAGTGAAAGAGTGGGACATATAACCAGTACGGTGTAAAGGCGTTAGCAACTTTAGATTATCCGAAGAACAGAGAAAACAATTATGAGTATCTCCTAGGTACTGAAATCTAGATTTCAAGTACTCAGCAGCACAAGGATCGTTCAGAATAGTGAAAAGAGTGCAGAGTATTCTAACATATCTGAGCTGACGGATAGGTGGCCAGTTAAGGTGAGTACGAAAAGATGATACATGGTCATATTTACGAAGACCATAAATGCATCTGATGCAGTTATTGAGGAGACGATCCAATGTGTTAAGATGCTGTTGAGATAAGTCTGTGCAACACACATATACATAGTCTATTATCGGCAGAATAAGAGATTGAACAAGCAAAACTTTTGTAGCGGTAGGAAGAAACATTTTCAGGCGATAAAGAGATCGCAATGTTGCAGTAACTTTGCGGCTTACCTCCTGGATCTGCTTGTTCCATGAAAGACAACTATAAACGTACAGACCGAGATTCTTGACATGTGGAGACTCTGGGATAGCATTATTGTTGTACGAAATAAACGGCGAAGTAGAGATATCTAATTTGGATAAGTATCTATTTATTTATCTAGCATCATTCTTAACACGCTTTTATTAGCTTGATATGTATCTATGTAACGGAATTTTTGAATGTGATTTTCATCCCCTTCCAAACGTCATATTGATTTGAAACTTCGCACACTTATCAAGGACCGATGACAAAACAATAATTTAAATAGTTTGTCCCATTATCCTTGTCAGGATCCTCAGGATTTGCGATTAATTCATGAAACAACTACGATTTCTGCCAGTTCAATCTACTGTAAGCCGCGTAAAAGAACTTCTGTCCAAAAAACACGCTTTTGTGGTTTGCCGCACTAAAAAATAGATAATAAATAATGGTTTAAAAAAACTAAATAAACACGTTTTTGTAGGCAACCGAACTAAAAAGTTGAAAATAATTTTCAATAAGTTTAAAATAAGAAAATAGTGATTAACACAAAAAATCAAAGCACCCCTCGCGGTTATCTACAAACGCCTGTTGTTTAGTTTTTTTTAAACTCTTATTTTCTGTACAGAACCCGGCAAAGTGTTGCTCAAGGCACTATGAATACAGCAGCTGATAAAAATGTTCCACTCATAACTATTAACAAAAATTGTTATTGTAAATAGTCTTATAAAAAAATTATTCCGCCGTGTCAGGTGCAGGAGCTATTATTAGAAGGAGAAGAGGTAAAATTTTGTTTTAGAGATTGTTTGGTCTGCAATTGTGCATAAAATAAAAAATAACTTCAGCCAAAGAGCACAACTGGCATTATACTCAGGCCAATCCAATGGTATGGAAAAAAATTAATTTTACCAGGTTTCAAAAAATTTATTGCAAAAATTTTGTGATAAAATAAAAAAATTACAAACTTATCCAAGGTACCTAATACGTTATAGAAAAAAAATATAACAAATAATAAACTAATGAGTTTGTGTCAGTTTTAAAAAAGGTTACAAGATATAACAAAAAGACACAAAAATAAATGTCAAAAAAGTTCAGGATCTGATTAACAATATAGAACTGACACTTAATCATGATTTTGGAAACCACGCCAGTTGTAAACAATACTTCGGTGAAAAGTGGTGTACACAAGATAATTAAGAACAGACAAAATCTTTCCTTTCAAATTTCCGCCGAATTTTTAGTAGAAGGCCAAATACGCCATGTGCCAATTTAATTAAATATATTTTATATAAAGTGATCTTGACTACGTTTTGTCAATTCACCATTGATAAAAATGAGAACAGCAATTTTACAATTGTTTTTACAAGAAACACTATCGGTTGAACCTTGCAGCTTGTTCATTATTTTATTTATAAATACCTATAAATGTATATATTATTAATAAATAATTCCCACAATATTTTGTATTATTTTTGCGCTATCTGAAACGTTCTAAACTCTATAGAAAATGTGGCGTATGAAATGACTGACAATCACTAGAACATTTTATCTGGGTACAAATATGTTTTACGTTTTCGTGGCCTCCACATGATATTTTTGTCAGCATTAGGTACCCTTCTGTATCTGAAACGAATGTAAATATTGCATATGTATACGATACAAAAATAAAGTAAAAGGCTATGTAAGTCGCTATGCTGGGCACAGGCCTCCTCTTACTTCTGAGAGGGTTTTAGGGCAAGGAAATGTCCGCTGCGCTGCCCCAATGCGTGTTAGCGAACTTCACATGTCTTCGAATTTTTTTTCTTATTCCTCAGACATATGCAGGTTTTCTCACGATGTTTTCCTTCACCGCCGAGCACGTACTAAATCAGCAATTAAAATTGCAATTAAAAATTTCATTGGTGCTGCCGGGGATCAAGCCCGGGCGAAATTTACAGCGATCGCTTAGACCCAGAGCTACTAATACGACACAAATAAATACAATTCAACGAATATAATAAAAACTACTCAAAACTTAAACACTTGATAGCTCATGATGCCTACCGAACGAAGCTATAGCACCACATCGTGCAATGTAATTGAAGATGCTTAACTGCGATATAACTCTCAGTGACGCGCAAGCATAATAGGCAGTATATCACTTATATATTTGTCACTCATGTCTCTCTGCAGTCTATTAATCTTTGCAGTTTTCTAAGTAATACAGAAAGTAGTGGCTAGACGGTGTTGACGTCGGCTAAAATCTCTGCGGTCACCGTTTCATCAAGGTCATTCAGGCTTCTTAAAGCCTTAATGTTTCTATCATGTCGACAAAAATTCGAGTGTACGAGTCGAAAACCATAATACACACAAGACAAAAAAAAAACAGTGGCGACGAGATTTTAATTAAAGTTCAGTATTTTCGTTTAAAAACTCGATGGAACTGAGCCATTTCACAGTGACAGAAAATAAAATACACAGTACTTAAAGTATAATTTTGTATAGTTTCAGTTTAGTTTACAGCCTAAATAAATCACTTGAAATGTTGAATGCACATGAAAAGCCGCGAGCTGTAGAGGCATGGGGTAATTCTTAAGCCAACGCGGTATTTTTTTCTATTAAATGTTAAAGCATTAGTTACCAGTATATATTTGTATATGACTCGGAAAAATCTGCGCACGTTTTATGAATATTAAATAGTATTTAAAAATGTGGTGGAATTATAATTTTTTTTATGTATGTATCATCATTATTGAAGCCAATCACAAGTCCACAACTGAAGATAAGGCTTTCCCAAAAAACAAAGCATGCTTCTGATGATTTTTTCAGGTCCTTGTTTTGTAGATTGTCGCTTGAAAACCTTTTTTCTCTATCGGTTGTTGTGTTGTAATGTGTGCATTTTTTTATTTAAAACTAGTAACAAACGAACTAACAGTCCACCTTCAAACAAAGAAGGCTACAGATGAGTTGTAACCTCTGAGGACTAATATGGAATACCTTCATACCGGTTCTTGTTACAAACCGTACTAAATATAGTAGATAATGCTGATATTTTCCGGTAATAATACTGGCACAGTAGTGAAAGCACTGCTATTTGGTGGCAGAAGTAGTTAAGAAGGGAGTACATACCCAGACGGATTACTTGACTTGTATGTATTTGTATGTATATGTATATGTATATGCTTATTATTTTAAACATAGAAATATATTAATAATACTTGAAATTTTATTATGATATCCACAGTTAAAATTGTTCATCTCTGTTTCAAATTCGTCATGAGTCAATTGTTGAATAGTCTATTAATTCTGCCGACAGCACTGTCTTGTGTGACTTGCATCCATCCATCACCTGCAAATCTTATCACAACACAACTCTATCTAGTAGACGCTCTGCAAAAGGGGCTAATATGTAAAATACGAAATTCATTACTGCGTTTAGTTTATTACAAATTGGTACACGAGTAAACTGATTGAGATAAAAAAAATATTCATTTAGCGGACCGGACTACTATCGAACTACTCTCGGACTAAATTATGAAATTTAAAAGAACATAATTTATTTTTAAATTAATTTAGTCTGTTACACAGATAATTAATTAATAATCAATTGATTCATTTATTACATTAATAACTAATTAATGTATGAGTGGGAGAGTTCATAAAGGAATGAAAGGATGAACAGATGATTGAATAAATGGATTAATAAAAGAATAGATTATTTGTGGCCTTAGAGATAATAATATGTAAAAATTTTGCTTTTCAATCAATATTTTTTCAATTTTACTGCTGCTTCAATATGAAGTACCTCTGATCGAAGACTATTTTTGACTATTATACACAAAATTACCTATTAAAGATAACGTTTGTTTCATGAATCATCCCAGTACGAGTAAATCATATGTATTGTTAAACAGACGTATATATTCATAGTTATTTATGTGTACCAATTATATACCTATGTATTTAAAGATGTATATAATATGTGTGTATAAGTTATATTTGTACAGTTTATTTTATCTGTAAAATGTATATACTCGTATGTAATTATATATCAACATAATTTAGTATAATTGTTTTCAAATGTCGTTTTTTTTCTCTATATTGCTTCACCAATGTCAAATTCTCGCCACTCCATGGGTTGACTGTTATAGAATGCCTCATTGTATTAAGTACGCACTTTGGATTATTTTGTAATACGGAATGCAATAAAAAATAAATAATAAAATAATTAATATTACTCTTAGACCACACATATGGCGCAATGCAAGCCGCGGCTATTGCCATTTGTTAACTTAACGTTGAGCTATTTGAAGTCGCAACCGCTTGGTACCGCGTTTATTGCTCTCGTCACGTTTCCAGTATAATTTAACAAAACAATGGTCTTAATGACGCTAAAGTGACTCAATAACTCATCTGTGTCACTTATACCCTGTATCAAGCAATGAGTATAATTCCAAATTTGAGAGATTTTTAAGATGTTTAACATAACGGTTAGAATTGACGATAAGTTTGATTAAGTATAAAATGTAAGTAGGATGTACTTTAAAGTTACAGTCTATATACGTCCCACTTATGGCACAGGCCTCCTTACATTTTTGAGAGGGTTTTAGGGCAAGAAAATATCCACCGCTTTGCCCCAATGCACGTTGGCGAACTTCACATGTCCTCGAAATATTTTTTTTTATTTCTAAGACATGCGGGTTTCCTCACGATGTTTCCCTTCACCGCCGAGCACGTGTTAAATCAGCACTTTAAATTGCAATTATCAATTTCATTGGTGCCGGCGGAGATCGAACTGGGTTGCTCTGCACAGTGAAATTTACAATGAGCGCTTAGCCCCTGCGCTACCGCGGCTCATATCATGTACTTTTTTAATATCTTTATAGTCGGGACAAGAAATAAAATAATACTCCAAATGTCTGTAGTAAAAATTTGTATTGTGATTTATTAGACAGAAATTGAGGTCAACTTAATATTATATTTTTCTATACAATTGGACAATTAGTAGACGAAACGCCACTCAGGATTTACTAGGTGATAGGAGTCATCTTCAGCTTGGGAGTCCGTCTGGGTAGGTAGCAACCTCTTACAATGTGCCGCCAGAAAGTAGCGCTTGCACTGCTGCATTCCGGTCTGAAGCGTATAGAGAGTAAGTATAATTACATTTGCTTGCAGGAACTGAAGACTGCAGAAGACGATTCTCGGGAGTGAATGGTAGAGTTCTTGAGAATAATGACGAAAACTTGAAGTTGAAGTTTCCTACGGTTGTTTGTCGTCAGTTGGTCACCAATTTGGACGTAGAAAAAAAAATGGGGAGATCTCCAGCCGGATAAGGAGTTCAGCTCGGGGAGCGGCAAATGCTCCGTGTAATTCGGAGCTATTCTATGTATTATGCTGCTTTACTTTGGAGCTATGATAGCGCGATTTAGGCTTCGATGTGTTTCGCTTGTGGTGCGACGACAGCGCCACCACATCACCCCCAAATACAAAATTACATTACAATACAAATACAAATTTACATTGCCACGTTGTATTTGTAAATTACGTTACAAATACAAAATTTTAAAGTAAAAGTATATTATAAACACTCAAAAATGAATAAAACAAGAAAATCTATGTTCTCATATATGTATGTATTATAAACCAAAAAAAAATATCCAGCTAAAACTGCAGTCGATCGATCGATGTATTCAAAGTCCGGCCCCGTGACCAGCTGTAAAACACCCGAAACGTCAGGAATTTAAAATTTAAAATTAATCGCGATAAAATCCAAAAATTTGTGTACTAGTTGTCACTTTGATCTTGCGGTATGGTATAATTTAAACAAAAGGGCTAAATTAAACTTAATAAAATGTGAAAACCAACTTCAAAAACTAAAAATAATATTATAATTTCCACATAATAGCTCCTAAAGTCAGAGCATTAATTCTTGAAATACTATGTCTTAGAATATTATAAAAACATTTATAACCATAACTCCAGATCGAATTTTGGTCATGGCGGCCAGTCTCAACAGAGACTAGCTATCACTACAGGGCAGAATTATAGTGCCCTAGTGTATGCGATACTACACGTGCACTATCTATTCCTTTACTCTCATAGTCTGGGGACAGTAGTCCGACACGAGTGGAGAGAAATCAGGCGAACTATTGATTGTACGTGCTTTTCCGGATGTAAAACACTGCCAACTTCCTGACTCAGGGTTGCTACTGAGAATTTCAGAAGCTATGAGGAGGTTATTTTATTCTTTTTAGTTTTAGAAGTCCGTTTTTATTTTTAGTGAAAGTTTAATTTTTTGTTTTTATAACTTATCATCATAATCATTAAAAAGTTTGGTTAATATTATGCTGAATATAGGCATTTTTAAGTATTACTGTTGACTACACGGTGGCGCTTGGTTGCGGCGCTGCAGGGTTAGAGATTCGAATCACGCACTAAATATTTTTCTGGGTCTAAATGTTTCATCATCATCATTACAGCCCTTCACAAGTCCACTGCTGAACATAGGCCTCCCCCACGGAACGCCACAAAGCACGGTCCCGAGCCACCTGCATCCATTGACTTCCTGCATGTCTTACCAGGTTGTCACTCCATCTAGTGGGAGGACGCCCTACACTTCGCCTGCCGGTACGAGGCTGCCACTCGAGAACTTTTCTTCCCCAACGGTTGTCGGTTCTTCGAGCTAAATGGCCGGCCCATTGCCACTTCAGCTTACTAATCCTTTGGGCTATGTCGGTTACTCTGGTTCTACTGCGGTTATCCTCATTTCTAAGTTTATCACGCAGAGAAACCCCGAGCATAGCCCTCTCCATAGCTCGCTGAGCGACCTTGAGCTTCCTCATACGGCCAGCAGTGAAGGACCACGTCTCAGTTCCATATGTCATCACTGGCAACACGCACTGGTTGTACAATTTAGTTTTGAGGTTTTGAGGTATGCCTGACGAGAAGATGGGTCGTAATCTCCCGAACGCTGCCCAGCCGAGTTGAATCCGTCGATTGACCTCTCTAAATGTTTGTCCGTGCGCAATTTATGTATGTAAAATGCAGCGAAAGGAAAAAACCTACTGTAACGTTTTTAAATAAGAAAATAGTCAATAAAAATGCTATATTAAATTCTATACCCCCGAATCGTGTGTTTATTGGTTGTTAGAGCCATAATACGTAGTTTGTTTGGGAGTTTTATATATGTATGCAGGTGAGATTCACTTCACCTATCCTAAACTTCTCTACCACCTTTTTTAATGAATAAAATATTAAAATGCTCACATTGAACTGAACATTTAGCGAAATTTTGTCGTTCCGTTTAATTTAGAAATTAAAACAAATATGTCTCAAGTCTCTTCGTACTTAGTTACGAAATATTATGATTTTAACATAAACTAGAAGCTTCAATGGAGCCCCCATATATCAAAATTAGCAAGCAGACTTAGTTCTGCAGCATATGCTGTAAAAAATATTAGAAATCTTACCAGTGTGGAAACAGCTAGACCTGTTTACTTTAGCTATTTCCATAGCATAATGTCGTTTTGCTATGGGAACACGCGACTGACACTGAAATTATATTTTTTTTTACAGAAAAGGGCCATAAGAGCAATCTATGATTTAAAACCTAAAGAGTGGCTCCGACAAAAATTTAAGGAAATTAATATATTAACTTTGGCCTCTCAATACGTTTATGAAAATTTAATGTACGTACACAAAAATAAAAGTAGTGATAGAAAAATAAGTGCTATTCATTCTGTAAATACTAGAAACAGACACAAGCTAGTAGTACCAGTTACTTGACTCCACCGAGTCAGTAATTCATTCTTGGGGCGATGTATACGCTCTTACAACAAAATCCCAGAAAATATACAAAATTTAACCTGCTCAAAGTTCTAGAACTTTATTAAACAAAGTTTGTATAAAAAGGGTTATTATAATATTAAGGAATTTATGGATGATAATAACCCCTGGGAATGAGGTAATTGCTACCAAGCTATTTCTAATTTAATTTGTGTGGTTAATTGTGTAACATACATGATTGTAAGCTGTTATTAAAAAAAAAGTCCCGCTGGGTTTCTTGCTAGTTCTTCCCAGGACAGAGGTTTTTTTTGAACCAGTGGTAATTAAACAGAAGAGTGATTTTCAATAAGTATAATTTATAATCTATATTGAATAAAAAAGTTTCTGTTTCTGTTAGCAAATATTTGTAGACTGATTGGCATTCAGGCCATCTGATATATAAATGTATCATTATCATTGAATCTTAGTTACAAATCAAAATTATAAAATATAATATTATGCCAATTAAGCATTAAAAAAAAACAGACTTGGCTCCTCGCCGTGTGGTAGCGGCGTAAAAAATACCACCAACTACTTTCGCACCATGAGGCACAAAAGAAAAGAAAGGATCCCGATTTCCCGGCGCCCCTTTAATGGGGCAGGGGTACGAAGAATCTTCTGGAGGAAAAACGGCGAAGAGGTTTGCCTCCCGTCACGTTCTGTCTCCCGGAGGGGCGAAAAGTGGATTGCGGAAGCCCGTCTGGCTACACTGAATGTATGTGGAGCAATGAATGATAAGATGGATGAAGTATGCGATGTGATGTATGAGCCCGAGACTGCTATGGATACGAATATGAATATGAATACGAAAAGTGGGCTTAAAGAAGTTGTTTGTTCTATGGGTCTACGCCCCAGACATGTTTAAGCCCACTTATATCCGAGAGCAATTTTGGGAGATGGTAAGGATGGTGCTAATGAAATGCAAGGGTAATGAAAATATTATTATATATGGAGATTTTAATGGAAGGATTGGTGTAAAGAAGCTTGGTTATGAAAGGATATTGGGAACGTATGGTGATGAAAGCATAAATGAGAATGGTGAAAGCATCCTCACCGTATGTGTGGAAAAGAATCTTTTTGTGACGAACACTTTATTTCGTCATAAGAAGATTCACATGTATACATGGGAAAGACGTGGTGATAGAAACATGATCGATTTCATAATTGTGGATGAAAGAATGAGAAGCGCAGTGGTAGATACAAGGGTTTACCGGGGGTCCAACGTAGGGACGGATCATTACTTGGTCTTATGCCGAATTAATGGTCCATTCAGATGTTGGCGGCATCGGACATCTGTGTCTACCACTGCGTTACAGCGTATAAGAACAGAGAGGTTATAAGATGAAGGTGTGAAAGAGAAGTTCAAATGTAGGCTGGGAGAAAATATAAGTGGTATGGATGAATTGTGTATGAATGATTTAGATTTGGAGACTGTGTGGTATAATGTCAAGAAAGGTTTGGTAGATGCAGCTACCGAAGTATGTGGTGTAACTAAGAGAACGAATGAAAGGAAAAATAACACTTTATGGTGGGATGATGAGGTACGGATGGAAGAGAGCATGGCTAGATTTACTAGCAACCAAGGCTAGTCATTCTAGCGGTATAAATGATGATATTGAAAGAAAAAAGGCAGTCTTTAGACTTCTAAATAAGAGAGTAAAAGAAGTAGTTGAAAGTAAAAAGCAAGAAAAAACTGATAAGAATGATAGAAGAATATTAAATAACTTCCAGACAACTATTAAAATATTCTGGAAACTCGTAAAAACTGCCAAGGGACATTCAAAACAGCCTGGAATGAATGCTATGCAAGACCAGAATGGCTGTATTCGGAATGACGAAGTTTCGAGTTTAAGGAGATGGAAGGAATACTTAGAAAGCGTGTTTATGAGTGATGAGACTTTTTTTTTTTTTATAGGAGAGGGGGCAAACGAGCCTGCGGTTCACCTGATGTTAAGTGACTACCGCCGCCCATGAACAACTGCAACACCAGGGGAATTGCAGATGCGTTGCCGGCCTTTTAAAAAGGAGTAGGCTCTTTTCTTGAATGTCCCTAAGTCGTATCGGTCCGGAAAAATCGCTGGTGGTAATCGGTTCCACAAGGAAGTTGTGCGAGGAAGAAAACATCTTCTAAATCGCACAGTGGTGGACCGCCAATCATCCAGATGGTATGAATGGTATCGCGAGTTTTGTCGCGATGTGCGATGGTCAAATTGAGCGGCTGGAATTAGTCCGAACAATTCTCGAGCACTCCCGTGGTACATGCGATAAAATACGCAAAGAGATGCAACATCTCTACGCAGTTAGTGAGTCAAGCCGATCGGAAAGAACTCGGTCGTCGACGATTCGATCCGCTCTGCGCTGAATGCGGTCACGTGGAAGGAGCTGGCACTGGGGAGCCCTGCCCAGAGATGGGAACAGTATTCCATGTGATGCCGAACCTGCGCCTTGTAAAGTTGCAGGCGGTGTGCCGGCATGAAATACCGCCCTGCCTCTACTGAGCACGCCAAGCTTTTAAAGGCTAATTTTGCCTTCTCTTCCAAGTGACCACGAAACCGCACGTCACTCGATATGTCAACGCCGAGAATTCCGATACTGGCTGAGGCAACAAGGAGTGCCTTGAAACTGAGGTGATGACAAAGGGGTTCCTTTAGCGGTAAACGCGCAAACTTGTGTCTTCTGGGGATTGAACTGACTAGATTTAGTCGTTTCAATCCGAGACTTTGTCCAACAAAGTCTCGACTTCGACACAAGTTTGTTCCGGTACTCGGCGACGTTTTCCTGAGAAATATTGGCATGGCCGGTATAGAGCATCACCAGTGCTGTCATCCGCATAGCAATGAATGTTACCGGTTTGCAACATATCATTGATATGCAGAAGAAACAGCGTTGGTGATAGCACGCAGCCTTGTGGAACACCAGCGTTAATAGTCTTGTAATCGGAGCACGCACCGTCTACTACGACCTTGATGCTCCGATCAGCCAGAAAACTGGTGATCCAATTGCACAATTTCTCGGGAAGCCCATAGGAAGGAAGCTTCGAAAGAAGCGCTTTGTGCCAGACCCGATCGAAGGCCTTAGCTATGTCCAAACTAACGGCCAATAAGGCCCTTGGACTCGATCGCCTGCGCCCATCTATGTGTTAGGTAAACAAGAAGATCACCAGCTGAGCGACCCCGATGGAAACCGTACTGGCAGTCACTAATCAGCTGGTGCTCCTCAAGGTACCGCATGAGCTGGCAGTTAATAATGGACTCCATTATTTTCGAGAACAAGGAGGTGATGGCGATAGGCCTGTAATTGGACGGATCAGAGCGGTTACCTTTTAGGATCGGCACGAAAGCTGTCTTCCATGAATTCGGGACAACGCCTAGGGAGTAGGAGTACCGAAAAGACGCGTTAGAACCGGTGCCAACTCTGGAGCGCACGTCCTCAGCACAATTGGCGGGATTCCGTCAGGCCCACTCGACTTGAGGATGTTCAGGGAGAGGAGTGCTTTGCATACTGAGCATTGTGTGAATCGCACATCAGGCATAGAGCACTCACACTGCGGGATGGTCGGCGGTGTGTCCCCTGTCATCAAGAGTCAAGTTGGACGCAAAAGGAGCCTAAAAGGTCGGCTTTCTTTGCGTCGGGCCAGTGAGTCATCCTCCTGTGCAGAGATGGTAGTGATGGCTTACAGAAATTTTCTTGGACAGCCTTGCGAAAGACCAGAATGCACGGGTTCCCGAAGGAAGGCGAACTAGTTTCGCCACCCTGGCTTTATGTGCTCTGACTGCCTTGGCAATAACTTTGAAGGACCTGGAGGCGAAGTTATACTCTTTTGCATGCTGGTGTTTACATACCGAGCCGCCGAAGCCTCAGCCCAGGCCTGATAACACTCCTGCTTACTGCGTAATGCAGTCTTACAGGAGCGACCAAACCAGGTTGTATCTGCCACCGATGGGTACCACAGATGATGGAATAAATAGTTCCATTCCCTGTAGCACCACATTGGTGACAGAGTCAGCAACAGCGCTGGGATCATCCGGCGAGAAGCAAACCCGCCCCCATGGGTAGGATGCAAAGAAAGACCGCATTCCATCCCAATCCGCCGACCTGTAATGCCAAACACGGCGGCAACCTGCAGAACGCAATCGCGAGGAGAGCGTGAGTGGCACCACATTCCGGATCAGACAATGGTCCGAAGAGCCAAGAGGGGCATCGACGGAAACCTGATATCCGTCCGTATGAGAGGTCAGCAGAAGGTCCAACAGGGAAGGTGTATGATCCTCCACATCTGGAATCCGTGTAGGCGAAGTAATCAGTTGTGTCAGACCATATGCCAAGGCAAAGTCATAAACAAATCTCCCCGCATGATCGGTTAAACGTGAACCGAGCCATTCAGCGTGGTGGGCGTTAAAATCGCCAATTACCACGATATCTACGGATGGGATCTGTTGTAGCAAGAAATCTGTAGCCATTTGGACGTGGTCAATGAGTCGGTCTGTGTTGGCATTACCGCTATTGACCTATACAGGCACCCGTAGACGCGGGGATGATCGTCGCTGTCTACGCGCAGCCAAAGGATGGACAGGTCCGTACCTTCAAGACTGCCGAGGCGTCGAGAACAGATATCCCCTCTGACGTATACGCAACTCCAGCCTGGGGCACAAAGAAGTGTTCTAATTTGTACCCTGCAGGGAGAGGTACGAAGTATCAGCCGGAGAGGACACCTGCGTCTCGGTCAAAAAGACAAAGCCGGCTTCGCCGTCTCTAGATGGTAGTGGACGGCGTTAAGGTTCGAGTGAAGTCCCTGATGTTGCAGAAGTCCACGGATAGCGTGGCAGGGGTCGCCATGGTTTTATTGCTCTGTTTGCCCTGCAGTGTTAGTATAGAGCGGGATTTTGCCCCCAGAATATGGGCAGCCTGAGCACCCACGCTCAGGAAGAGGGTAGCTTGATTGTGGATGCTCAGTGAGGGTTTCTCCATTACCAGGGGTGCTGGTACCCTCCTGGGGTAGTTCTTTCTTTTTAAATTCCGCTACCATGTTATGGGAGATTAGCCTCCGGCCACCTGCACTAACCAAGCGAAACGCAGAAGCAAAGCTCCTACTTTACGTTGGTATTCTGTGAGGTCGTGGTACCGCCCCGGTTCGAGCCGGCCCATCCATGCTACAGCAGAAGCTGCAGCGCGACTCTACCGTTTACCGTACGTTTGAATTAAATGAAATAGAAATTCCGAAAGAAGAGGAAAGAGATAGAGAGATAGGTATAGATGAAAAAATGAAAGCAATAAAAAGTATGAAAGCAGGTAAGGCAGCCGGATATGATAGAGTATCACTCGAAACGCTAAGGGCTGGAGAGGGAGTGGTGGCAGACCTGCTGTACAACCTTGTTTAATTTGTGTTGGGAACTTAAGCGGGTACCGGGAGTTTGATGCAAAGCCGTGATAGTCCCAATATATAAGGGAAAAGGATCGCAGCAGGACTGTAAAAACTACCGTAGTATCAGCCTTCTTAGCATTGTGGGAAAACTGTATGCAAAGGTGCTAATTGAAAGAGTTATGAAAGATACTGATGGAAACATTTGGGATGTGCAAGCGGGATTTAGAAAGGGAATGGGATGTATGGATCAGGTCTTTTCCATGCGCATGATCTCGGAGAAGTTTTTGGCCAAAAACCAAATGGTTTTTTGTGCGTTCGTGGACTTAGAAAAGGCTTATGACAGAGTGGACAGGGATGTGTTATGGCAAACACTGAACTCATTATGGTTGAGCGCTGGGTTGATACAGGCATTGAAGTCTCTTCTGGGATGGGTGATCAGCACGCTCTTCCCAGAGGACTGGTTAAGTCCCTCAGGTCACCTACCGTCGTCATGGGAGTGGCAGGATGAGATGGGGGTGACCGTCGAAGAGCTGGACCGAGCCGTTAGCCGCTTAAAAGCCCGGAACACAGCACCGGGGCCCGATGGAATACCGGGCCGGGCCCTAGTGCTGAGTCTGGCTGCCTTGGGGGACAGGCTCAGGCAGCTGTTTACCAGCTGTCTGCGCTGTGACACGTTCCCCACAGCCTGGAAAGAAGCAAGGCTGGTCCTCTTGAAGTAGGAGGGCAGGGCCGCTGATTCTCCCTCTGCGTACCGCCCCATATGCCTGTTGGACGAGATTGGCAAATTATTCGAGAGGATAGTTGCCGGTCGGCTCAATAGGCATCTGTCGCGCATCGGTCCCGATTTGGCTGATAGCCAGTTTGGGTTCCGACGAGAGCGTTCCACTTTAGATGCGATTATGCGCGTCCGCTCCCTGTCGGAACAAGCAGTATCCCAGGGTGGCGTGGCGTTGGCGATAAGTCTTGATATCGTCAACGCCTTTAACTCCCTACCCTGGGATACAATCAGGAGGGCACTGGCACATCATCAGGTGCCCCCTTACATGCAAGGTATTATCGGGGACTACTTGCGCGACAGGTACATCCTGTACATGGGGCAAGATGGCAGGAAGATCCGGAGGGAGATTAAACGTGGGGTTCCACAGGGCTCGGTGCTGAGGCCGCTACTGTGGAACCTCGCCTATGATGCGGTTCTGCGAATCGATCTTCCCGCTGGCGTAGATATTGTCTGCTATGCTGACAACACATATGATGATCGCCAGCGGGATCACTTTCAAGGGGGCCAAGGAGCTCGCCGAACTCGGGGCGGAAGTCGTCGTCGCCAAAATCCACGAGTTGGGATTAGAAATAGCGCCTCACAAGACCAAGGCCCTATGGTTCCATAAATTACCAAGGGGCAGGGAACTATCCGACTCGTGTGTCCGCGTGGGTTGGTCTGATGTCAGAGTGGGGACGTACATGAAGTACCTAGGCCTCCACCTGGACAGTCGCTTCGAAGAACATTTCGAGCGCCTAGTCCCCCGGATCGAAAGGGTAGCGGGTGCTATGCATAGACTGCTGCCCAATCTAGGGGGACCAATGAAGGAAGTACGTCGCCTCTATGCGGGAGTTATACGATCCGTAGCTCTGTATGGAGCGCCTGTATGGGCAAAAAAACTGGCCATCCGACGCTGTAGAACTAAAATCTATAGTGTTCAGCGGAGGATGGCCATACGGATCGTACGAGGATACCGCACTATATCCTTTGAGGCGGCGACAATCCTGGCTCGCTTTCCACCACTAGATACACTGGCGGAAATGGACGCGAATCCATACCCTCCACCAGAGCGGTGGTGGTAGTGAGCCAGAAGAGGCGCTCGAATCAATTAAACGGCAGGAACGACAAAACGCTCTGGCGTCATGGCGCTCTCGAGTTGAGGAGCGCTATGAACGCAAGCGCGTCATTGGAGGAATCCTGCCGGTCTTCGAAGCCTGGATGCAGCGACGAGCAGGAAGACTCACCTACAGACTTACACAGATAATTACCGGGCATGGGTGCTTCGGTGATAATCTGTGTAAGATCGGACGCGAGGCGACGGCGAACTGCTTCCACTGTGGTGGACGGGACCAGGACTCCGCTTCCCACACGCTCGCAGTATGCCCAGCGTGGGAACGGGAGCAGTCGATCCTGGTAAACCGCATCGGACAGAACCTCTCCCTGCCAGCAGTCGTGTCAGCGATGCTGAGCGGGGATTCGGCGTGGAGGGCCGTAGCCACCTTCTGTGAATCTGTTATGATTCAGAAGGAGGCTTCTGAGTGGGATCGGGAGAGGGCGGATCCCGCGCGGAGACAACGTCGGCAAGGCGTTCGTCACGGCCCTCCTCTTGAAAACGGTGTTCCCCTACCAGAAACGGGGCCTTCGGGGTTGCAGACGCTCGGGGCGGGGGCCTCGAACGCCTAGTTATGTAACCACCGAGGAGGACGGAGACTCGGAAGTGGTCTCGAGACATCGTGATAGCACTCCGAGGGTGCTGGGGGTAGCATGTACTGCCCCCAGGACAAGTAGCAAAGCGATGGAGGGGCCCCGGTTGCGTTCCGAACGGAGATCCCGGGACCCCTCGTATACGCTGATGGTGACCACCGCCGGTAGGAGTCCGGCATAACCTTTTCGTTGCCCACGCAGCGGAAGGTATCCATGAGGATTTCCCCACGAAAAAAATAAATAAAAAAAGGCATTGAAGTCTCTGTATAGGGACTCCAGTGCTTTTGTCAGGATCAACGGGGCCTACTCGGACTGGTTTGGCATCCATATAGGTGTCAGACAGGGCTGTTTGGCTTACCCGTGGCTGTTCAACCTATTTATGGACAGTTGTTTGGAAAATTTGAAAAATGAAGAATGCGGGTTAAGAATGGGTGAGTTAACCGTCAAATGCCTTTTGTACGCCGATGATCAAGTCATACTTGCGTCGTCGGCGGCCGAGTTGCAAATGATGGTTACATTAATGAACAGGTCATTAAAAGAAAGGGGAATGAAAGTGAACGCAAGTAAGACGAAGGTTATGGTTTTTGAAAGAGAAGAATGTAAAACGATATGTGAAATAAGAATAGAAGGGGAATTGGTCGAGCAAGTAGATGAGTTTGTGTATTTGGGATGTGTATTTAGCAGGGATGGTTGATATGATAAGGATATAGAACGACGAGTGAACACAGGAAATGGAGTAAATGGGGCTCTACAATCTGTTGTGGAAAGTCAGAATGTGTCCAAAAAAGCATGTATGGCTATTCACAATGCTGTGTTAGCCCCTACTTTAATGTATGGTAGTAAAAGTTGGGTGTGGCAGAAGAAGCACGAGAGTAGAATAAATGCTGTAGAAATGCGGTCATTAAGGAGTATGTAATTAGGGCTGAATCTAAATGACAGAGTGAGAAGTGTGGTTTGCAAGATGATGTTGTGACCAAGATTAAGAAAGGAATGCTTTGGTGGTTTGGTAAGAGTGACAAAGCAAATTTATGTGCCAGAGATGAACGGCAGAGTCTGGAAGGGACGCCCTAGGCGAAAATTTATCGACCAAATTGGCGATATATTAAATATGGGCCAAATTAAGAGTAGCCTTAACCGACGAGCGTGTATGCGTAGGTATATGGATGTGGAGGAGGCGAGAGAGGTGTGTCAAGATCGTGCTAAATGGAAGTCCATAGTCTCTGCCTACCCCTCTGGGTAACAGGCGTGAGTGATTGTATATAAGCATTATAATAATTAGGTTCAGGTAGTAAATTTAATCAGAATTACAAAGAATATTATTTTTTTTATAAATCAATACTTACTTTATATTAATACTGTTGAATTTCTAGCTATCCACCCGAAATACCCATATCGTAAAGGATTTAAAATTTAACAATTTAAGAACCTCCCGAATTACGTTCAGACAAGTTAAGAAATAGCCTTTTTTTATAGAATAAGGGTGACAAACGAGCACACAGTCCACCTGATGGTAAATGCATAATGTGATACATAGAAATCTACATTTGTCCTCAATTAAGTATTAAAATGCAGATGTTTGTCACCCCTGAGGACTGAGATGGAATGCCTCGTTTCCAGCAAAATGTGTCTCCGGTTCTCTACACTCACCATACGAAACACAGCAGCATTAAGCTGCTATTTTACGCTAGTATTCTGTAAGGGCGTGATCCTACCAGGGGTAGTACGAGCCGACCCATTCGTGCTGCAACCACAATATAGCTGCAACAAGGCAAAATGAATCAAATCATAGTTCCATATCCAATATTTTAATAACGCCGAGTGATAGGAAAGAGGAGAACCCTTCGTCCTAATGCCTCTCATGAGCCTGTGAATGTCGTTCAAACTAGTTAAGAAATGGTCTTATACTTTTTTGTTAAACATTTCTGGCAAGTAATGTCAAATCATAATTGCATTTTTTTAAATTAAATTGATATTTTAACAATGCCGACTGATGCGAACGAGGATAACCCATCGTCCTGTTGTTTGTCTCAAGAATATCGTAAAGTCGACTAAGGGCTTATATGGAGCATGCAATGCCGCAGTATATTTTCATTACCGCAATATTGCGGTATCGGAACTTATAATATCGCAAAATTTACGATATAGCGAAATTAAAAAATCCTTTAAAGGCGGTTTAACTAAAACAATAACATGAGTAAAAAATCTTTAATGGGGGTTAAATTAAAACACTAACATGAGACAACTACAATTAATCAAACATACAACCCTAATCTTAATTTTTACCTTGGACATGTTTATGTAAAAAGCAAAGCATATCCACTATCTCATCATTTAAAGAACTTCTAATTTTATTACATATGTATCCAGCAGCCGAAAATGCTCTCTCAGCTTCTACGCTCGTTGGTGGAATGCTTAGCAGATAGTTATACACAGTCTGCAGATATTTACCTATTGTTCCTCCGGTTTCATATCGGGTTCGTTTTTAATACCGCGAAATTCGCATCTGTAATCTCGCTTTTGCGGTACTGAAATACACCGCGAAATTCGCGAAATTGCGGTTACGATATAACGGTATTGCATGCTCTAGGTTTATATAATGAATTGTGACCTCTGAAAGATGGCAGATTCCAGATCTAAAATACCCAGCCCAGCAACAGGGTTACCAAATGCAGGGTGACTAGAAGCAGCCTAAAGGGTGAAGAACTATAGTATCTTCTGCGATCTTGAACTTGACCTGCCGAGGCTGGTAATTACCTTCAATCAACTTCAAATATAGAAGTTTACATATAGAAGTAAACATAGGAGTACGAGTGTTTGGGTTCACATAGTAGAAATACTACGTGAAATGTGAATAGCAGAAAAACTATGACATTAATACTGCTACTTAATGGAAAGAATACTGTATAATAAGAATTAAGTTTAAGTAAAAACTAGGCCAAGTGCGAGTCGGGCCTCGCTCTATTGGGTTGAGAACATATTTTAATCAATTCATGTTTTTTAAACTAGGTACATATTCTTTAGGTAATGCCTTTTTCTGTCTTACAGTAAACTGAAGCCACATAGGGTGATGAAAGCTATAGAAAGTTTGGTATACTCCTGCTGTAAGCTGAAGTTTTGAAAACATAACATCTATTTGAGTAAATCAGTTGTTTACCGTTAACATATCGTTTTACAACAACCCTGGAAAGAAATATATCTTAAAAATGTCTCTTTCCTTTTGGCTACACCTTAAAACCTACATTCTGAATCGATTTTGTTGTTAGTAGATGGATATGTAACTAAATATATAGATGAAGTGTAAAGGGACCTCCCACTAGATGGAGTGACGACCTGATAAGACCTGACAAGTCGGTGTATGCAGGTGGCTCAGGACCGTGCTTTGTGACATTCTTTGGGAGAAGCCTATGTTCACCAATGGACGTGTGAAGGGCTGTAATGATGATGATGATGATGATATGGATATGGTACATAATACATGACATTTTTAAATTTTAACCTAAATTAACAAATAGAAACAGTCTTTATCTGATAACTTTGATCGCGTTACACTTAATTTTTAACATATATATATATATAAATGTTGTACTAACATTCTACGTTAAATTATCAGGTTTCATGTCTGTTTCTATACCGTCTACGAGCTAATAATCCGCGGCATACAGACAGAACAGCAAAGCGACATTAATAGAACTCCGGTTTCCCCTTGGGTTGAGCAACCTTAAAAAGAGTAAAGAGTGCTAAAACTAATTCCACCGAATAACAAAGAAACACTGTTTGTATGTTGTAACAAAACATGCTTACTAAGAAAAATGTTTTTTTTTAGTAAGAATGTTTTTTTTTAACATGGAAAATACTTTTTTGTTGCCAGTAGCACTTTGGTTGCATAAACATAATAGAAGCATTATTCTACTAAAAGCGTAATTGACTCAGGATGTTTGAATATTCGCCTAAAAGCAAAATGTAATAAAAAGAAGAAAAAATGTTTAGGCAGGAAAGTGCGCTACAAGTCTAAAAAGTTGTGGCGCCAGTTCAAGCGTTAAGGTAACAAGTATTTTTAAGAAACAAATAAATAACAAAAAAGTATCTAACACTTATTAAAAGTCATTCTTATGTTTAGTTTTTTTATATATATATAGAATTAGGGTGATAAACGAGCACACAGTCCACCTAATGGTAAGTGGGTGCTGTGGCCCATAGACATCTACATTTATCCTCAATGAAGAATCAAAATACAGATGAGTTGTCACCCCCGAGGACTAAGATGGATTGCCTCGTTTCCAGTAAAAACTCTCCGGATATCTACCTCATCATACGAAACATAGCCGCATTAAGCTGCTATTTTACGGTGGTATTCTGTGAGAGCGTGGTCCCTCCCCGGTCGAGCTGACCCATTCGTACTACAACCATAATATAGCTGCAGCGTCTACCACATAAAAAAAAAATTAAAAGTTTAAAACTGGTTATTATATTAAAATAAATGTATATTAAATATTGGTGTATTTACTACACTTCTGACTGAGTATAAAATGAAAATGATGGTAATGATGATAGGTGATATATTATGGGGACCTGCGCCTGTCTATGTTTTATTTTAAGTCATTCACATAAACACAAGTGATAAAATTAAAATGTTTGTACAACCCAATTTAATATAAATTATTAAGGATAACTCAAATACTACTGGTCAGACCTTGATCAAATTTATATGGGACTATATGAGAAGCACCAGATTTTAAATTAAAAAAAGAATCATCAACATAGGTGAACCGATTTTGATGATTCTTTTTTTAATTTAAAATCTTGAAAAAAGTTATAAGGTAACACACGTAATAAAAAATACAGACAAATTGAGTACCTACTCCTTTTTGAAGTCGGTTAAAAACCTAGAAATTATAGAAAGTTCTACATTGAATGGTTTCAAAGATTACTCTTCCATTCCCTGTACTGTCCCAAAATAAGAAACCTTGTTGTGAAGGAAATTCATTAAAATTGTAATCCTTAATTTGAGCACGTTTCACTGGTCTAATGGAAGTTACTCAAAAGCCAGCAGGTGAGGATGGCTCGGTTCCGAAAGATATATTATGTTCGGAGCCCTTTTCTTAAAAAAAATTATATTCAACTAATAGCACTTTTCCCAGTTCGATGCAATGTCATGCTCTTTAAAACAAGATTGAACAGGCTTCGCTGGTCAGCGTACCCATCATTTTCGACAACAACGTTACCTACTAACCTGTACTGTAACTGTTTATCATATCGTCAAGTTAACAAGTAAAGTATTTAAAAAAACAACAATCCAACTACAACCAAACCCAAACCAACAATACAACGAGTATAATACGCAAGAGTCTAAAAGTTTTATTTATAGTGTATGACAACGTATATTATCGATATTTTTAAAATAATACTAGGAATGATTTCAAAGCTGACATATGTATGTGTGATACTTTCGTATTGACCAAAATAACTAAATATGACTGTATTGGTTCATGGCATTGGTTCATGGCATGGCATATTGAATGCTAAAATCGAAATTTATATAAAGATCCACAATACGCATTCTTAATTAGCCTACCCTGGTCCACAGTGCGAGCCTAGCGCGTGTTATCTGGCAGAGACAAAAACTCTTTAAAAATAAATTTATTAAATACTTTTAAACTAACTTAAAATATAGTAGTTGATACAGAGAACTTGGGAATGGAATTTTGTTGAGGGATCGAAAGATTTGGTTTGAATAGTGTAGGAAGCTAGGAGGTGGGGGTAAACATAAGGGAACAACATTGTTCTTGGTGTTAAGGTTAACTTATGGTAAACTATAAACATTAGCATATAATATTACAATCGAATTAGTGTGGCTTCTAAGGAAGTAAACAATATGATTTATAAAGTATACAGGTAACATAAAATAAGTAGTATCCTATGACATAACATTAGTTTGGCTTCTAAGAAAGTAATTTAGCTTTTAAGTAAATAAACAATATAAAGTATACAGGACTTATAATATAAAGTAAATAGTATCTATTACATAACACGCGGTTGCGACGACGGGCGCGAAGTATCAAACATATGAAACCGCCGTTTGTGTCCATAGTGTAGTGACTAAGGCGGTCGCCTAGCACAACGGGCATGAGCGAGATAGTGCGCGTAGTGTTCAAACGTTCCTATCCACGCGTTATGGCCTCACTACGGGCCTAGTCCGTAAGCGACACAATGCGCGGGTGGCTGGGGTATCAAACCAGTTCGGTCTTATCGCTCGGCGTTAGTGCGTCTTAATTTTTTTTTTTTGATGATTTTAGGTGATATTTTACTCCTGATATAATCAAATGTTGACACGGACATTCGAATGTACTCTAATAATTTTCTAGGGTACAATCTCAATTCTTCATACAAAGTAAAAAATTCACCATATGTTTCTCTGTTTTTATTTATTTCTTGCACACCTTCTCTTATGTTCAACATCTCAGGATCGAACTGTCTAATAAAGATCGCCATGGTTTGCAACACCTGAAATACGATCTAAGCACTCCAACATCGCTCGTCACTGTGGCCACCGCACACCTCTGCCGTCGCGCCAGCAACAGGCCCTAGTCGCCGCGCATTCACTGTGGACGCACACCTTAGCTTAGTAAATAGTAATAATGATGGAATAAAAGAATTATCTAGTTTCTTTTTTGCCTAGTTTCAGGTTTAAAAACCAAATTTTGTTCATGCATTGTCTTTTATGAAATAATTGTAAGTTCATTCGTTCCAGCCTCTCAAAAATCCACTGCTGAACATAGGCCTTTCTTATAGGCAAATATCCCCCACATTTGCTATAGCTGCCATGCTTGACAGGCGGGTTAACAATCGCAGTTTCTATTTATTTTGGGTTGTCATCGGAAAGATGCTGCTGCCTATCTCGTGTTTCATTTCTCTCTGTTGCCTCCTACGACACCCACGAGATATAGAGTATGGATTCTCTTACGCTACCACTACACGGCATAATATAAGTTGTTCTTTCGATTAATTTAGTCCATTCTGTAACTAATAAGAACGACACACGACTTAGCTTAATATTTTTGCTTGAATTAGTTAACCAATCAGTTACTAGGGTCTCTATTAGGGATATTAAATTTTCTTATTATTATATCGTTCTAACATCGCGAACATTAAAGAAACTACTGGCTCTCTGAACTTTTCGAAACTTGTAAAAGGTTCTTGTCGTTGGTTTTGTCCCTAATGAATATTAGGGCCGAATTCGTGACAAAATTACGATTTGAGTAGAAGAGCTAATTTTTATTGAGTTTGTGAACTAGTTTCATTAAATTTGCACTACGTTTGACATAGTGGGCAATGTCGCAGATCCGTCCTGTCTGTTGGAATCCAAACTCAACACAAATTGTCTGTTTTTAGGTATAATTGTAATGAAATTGGAAGTATCTTTGTGATATCGACGTTTGAAGTTATTGTCAGTTGATTAACTGTTTTGCTTTTTGAAAATATTCACCATAAGATTCATGCACTTGACCGAATTGAGGATCAGATATGTTATGTGTCTTCTTCTTCCTGCCTGTAAAAGTCCACAGCCAAACATGGGCCTTTCCCATTATAGAGAGGATTTGATATTATCCTACACTTGATAGGCGGATCGCAGTGTCAGACGTCTTGCACCTTTGATGCTGCTACCCGTTACCGGTCTGTATATTTTACTTGGTAGTTTAGTAATATTTTATATATTTACTGTAAAATTTAATTGCTTATTATAATTAGACTAAACATGCTACTTACGATACTAAGTACTTATTTTTATCGATAAAACCAGCTTCGTTGAAAATATATTTGAACATCACTTAACCTTTTGACAACATTATATTCGTTTAACCACTCAAGAGCTCTCAACGTGGTAACCCGAGACAATGTTATTACAACTCCCACTCCCTCCACATAAACGACTTAATATCCTTGTAATTTAACATGACTAGGATCGCATAAATAAATTACCATGTTTTAGTGAGTTTTATATTTATTTTTTCAAATGTATTCATTTGAATAATTTATTTCATTTTATCCCATTTGCAAGTTTGTCAGGAAGTTGGCGGAGTTACAACCCCGTGCCCCGAAAGCATGTGAAGCCGTTGGTCCTGCGCCTAATCTCTCTCCGGTCATATTGGATTACCATCCCATAGGAATAAGACAGTAATCAGACACTATAATCCTTTCCAGATGACTAGTCTCCGTTGAGACTGGCTACCGAGATCGAAAGCCGGTCGTGAGGACATTAATATTCAATCTGAAGTGACAAATCAACTAATAGTCAACCTGATGGTTAGTGGCTACTGTAGTCTAGATACAATCTCATTTAGACTTTATGTTTTTCGCACGTATGTAAAGCAAGCCTTTGATTAATTTATTTTAAAATAATCCTAAGATTGAATTATGAACCGAATGTAAAGATTATTTTTGACTTAATAGGTTATACGTTGGGGATGGTGTCATATACGACACTATCAGACATATTAGTTGACACAAACAAAATAAAATAAATTCATCATAACAGCTACTGAATTACTGATTTTCGGCTTATATTCTAAACACTATGTCTGAGGACTGACTTCTGAAACTAATATGTGAAAGTAATTTTATTAATTTTAATTTTTTTATTAATTTTTTTTAATAGATTTGCGTCTTCTATTTAGATTTTGATATGCCTCTCAAACATAATCACAATTTTCAATACATATTTGTAAAATTACGAGTAGGTATATAATATCTCAACGTCTATCTTAAAGGAAATTTCACTCGCTTTGAAGATATGCGTGTTGTACGGGTATATTCCAATTAAATTGTACGTACGAGTCAAGTCGTTGCACGTTTCAGTTAACACGGATGTTTTTAGTATAGAAAACTCTGTAGGTGAAGACTCACTTGTATGTGTAACAGTTTGATCTTGTTTATCTGTATAATACGAAGGTTGCAATGCATACTTAAACGGTGAAAGAAATAACTTCAGTATCTAATCGTCAGTAAGTCTGAATACACAAGCTACTAAAGAACGGGCATTTTTCTGTTGAGGGTTCCCTTCCTTATTGTCACACTTGGTAGGATGTTATACCACCATCTATCAGAAGCCGTAAGACTAAAATAACTTTAATCTCATATAATTGTATTCAAGTGAAAAGGATCTTTCTTTCACGTGGTAGAGCCACGCTGCAGTTGTATTGTGGTGGTAGCACAAATGGGTTGGCTCAACCGGACCGGCACCAGCTCTTACAGAATACTAGCGTCAAAGAGTAGCTTAATGCTGATGTGTTTCGTATAGTGAGAGCAGAAAACCGGAGACTCTTTTTACTGGAAACGGGACATTCCATCTTGGTCCTCAGTGGTAACAACGCATCTGCATTTTAATTCTTATTGCTTGATTTTTCTGTATGTCACGTGCCATGTTCTGTATAATTCCGTATTTATAAGTTCCATAGATTTGAGAAAAATGACATTAGATTTTTCAACCTCTAAGTCAATATGACACGTATTAACATATAAAGTCCTTATAGTTTTTTCCAGGCGTAGTGGACTCGTCTCTGCAATACCCTTTCAGGAGTGTGAGGAGACCAGTGTCTAGCAGTGATACATGATAATCACCAAAAAGATATCCCAACAAAAACATAAGTGTCATCAAATTACACAATTAGGAACGTATAATGTCCCGCAAATGATTTCTCTCCAGATGATATAAGAAGCAGGTCCTTATTATTATGTACGTTGGCAACCATTAAGATTCAAAATGATCGGCGAAGCCAACACCAAATATCATGTGTACTGATCTGGGGTCTCTTTACATTTGTTTTGGTGGGATATAATGAATTAAAAAAGTATTATCATATTTCATTAATATAAATATGTCGGAGCGTCTATAAAAATACCGGTTCCATTGAAGTGGAATTGAGGGTATATCGAAAAACCCTCAATTGTTTGTGCAGTATAAAGTTCACTGTAGGCTCCGTGCGCGAGAGATTCCGCTTAAGTCATTCTACGAGTGTAGTAATTCTACTAGTGCTAAGATAGTGTCGTGGTTCTGTTCGTTGTTGTAATTCTTCTAGTGCAGGCAAGGAAGATTGGTGTTGCTGAGAGACTGTCCTGTGTTACACTGAGATAAGTAGTGTTGCTGTTGGTTTGCATACTTTGGTGTTATCATGTAATTATGTACCTCACGTTACACTGGTGTGTGATCGTGGCGGGGACATATTACGGTATGGTCGAACTGTAATTACTCTATACTGAATGTATAGTCCGTTACGCTGTCTTATTACTGATAATGATTAATTGCGTAAGCAAGAGAGGAAGTTGAACATCCGCTCTCACACTTTTATTATTTTAACAATTAACGATATCCTGATGTATTTCCGAGATCAAATTGGGATCCTCTGTTGAATCTCCGAGATCAGAAGTGGGATCTCCTGTTGTAATTTCCGAGATCAGACGTAGTATAAAGTCTGTTATCAGCCATATACAATCTTCGAATACTGTGATGTTTATTACGTTTGTGAAAACTTCGGGTTGTTGATTAAATTGTTGTTGTATTAAATGTCGAAATGAAATTTGCTGTTCTATTTACCATTAAGGTGTAGAGTAAAAGTTTAAAGTAAATTGTTTTAATACAAAGTTAAAATCTTTTTGTTCGATTTATATTAAGTACTTTTATTATTCCTCAATATACCCAAATATTATGTTAACAAATGTCGAAAGAAATGTTGGAGGTATTCTAGATGAGTTATAATTTTGCATTTAGTGGAAATTTAAACTGCTCGAGTTATGTTCTAAATTGATAGTTTATGCGAAATATTATTTACATGTGGTACATTTTAAAGTTCGAAATGTTTGAACGATGTACCGAAAATATGTTTAACTACAACGTGCTATGAATTAAAAAAATAAGTAGCCCTTTTGTGTTCTAATGTGTTGATAAGTGTTACAATTTACTTCGAGTATTACGTAGTCAACAAGATTGGGATTTGATGTTGATGGTTTAGTGGAAGGCGTAGTACTGTGACGCTCGATCTTGAATGGAAGTATGCTGTCAACGTATGACGCCGCGGACATATTATTTGCCGCTGCTGTCGATCACCATTTGATACATGAGGAAAGTAAATTTATCTTAAACATTGCCTTAAAAAATACTTTGTAGGAATAAGTGGTTAACTTTTTAATTGGTTGAGAGAAATACCTGAAAGCCAATCTTTTGACTAACCTAAGTCTATTGGGCGATTAAGAACCCTGTTAAATTGCAGAGTTTCTTACTTCATTTTATTTTGTGTTTTGACTATGTCAATAGCCATACCGTAGCCGTAGCTCAAAGAGTGGGTGTGGTACGCGTGTAGTGTTAGTCTAGTTTAGTGGGCGTTGAGATGTCACGGGGATGACTGAACATAGAGATGAGTGCTCATAAAAATAAAATGAAGTGAAGTATACCTTTGTTGTGTAACGAACGATTAAAAATGTTATGGCTCTTGAACATTTTATTTTGTGATAATAAGTAAAGCTTTCTTTTAATTGATCTGTGTGACGTGGCAGGTCTCAAAATCGCACTCAGGTAAAGTTCAGGCAACATTACATCCCTTTCCGAAGTTAGCAATCCCGTGGCACACGCTGCATATTGACGCGACCGGGAAACTCAGCGGTAAGAATGACAAGAAGAAATACGTCTTCGTCATCATCCATGCATTCACGAAGTACGTGTTTCTTCACCAAATCTTGCACATTGACTCTCTAGCATGATCAAGGCCATGAAAGACTGCGTTTTGCTCTTCGGCGTACCACATAGTTATTGCGGACCAAGGGTGTTACTTCGCCAGCAGAGACTTCAAAGAGTACTACGAGTCGGTAAATATAAAGCTCCACTTAATTATGACAGGTAGCTCACGAGCTAATGGCCAGGTTGAGCGGGTAATGAACTCCCCAAACATGCTTACCAACGCAGAGACCAGCGAACGTTCATGGCAAGACACTCTACCAGCTGCGCAGTTCGCGCTTAACTGCACCCAGAACCGCGCACTTAAGGCGAGTCCACTGGAGTTAATCATAGGTAAAGTTGTGACCTGTAGAGATAATTTTGGCTGACAATGAGGAACAAGAGGTTGATATCGACAATGTCGGAGCTGAAGCAATAGGAAACATGGAACGAGCCTCTGCTGGAGACAAAGGCCGATTCAACAGCACCAAGGCCAAGGTAAAGCCATTCTCTGTTGAAGATTACGTTCTCTTGCAGAACGAAGAACGTAATTATACCTAGCTTGACCCAAATACAAGGGTCCATTTAAAGTCGCGGAAGTCCTGGAAGGTGATCGTTACGTCCTGAGTGTTCGAAGTACGCACATGATAGGTTGCGCCAGATGCCTGGCAGTACTTGTGTCTATGACATTTATTCTGACCAGTAAAATGTTTTAGTAACTGTCGAAGAGAATTGCCTTTTGTTTCGTTCGCTTTTGACTCGCAATGTCATGACTGTGCTAGCTATCGGATACCGGTCGGAGGTTATCCTGAGCTATCAGATACTGGTTGGAAGTTGTCTTGAGCTATCAGATACCGGTTAGAGGTTATCTTGAGTTGTCAGACGCCGGTTGGAGGTTGTCTGTAGTCATCGGGCGCCGGATGGAGGTTGCCTGAAGGCCGGCTGTCTTGTAATCTATCGGACGCCGTATCAAGGTTATTTTGAACTATCAGATACCGGTTGGAGGTTATCTTGAGCTGTCAGACGCCGGTGAGAGGTTGTCTGTAGTGGTCAGGCACCGGTTCGAGGTTGCCTGAAGGTCGGCTGTCTTGTAATCTATCAGACGCCGTACCACGGTTATCTTGAGCTATAAGATACCGGTTGGATGTTATTTTGAGCTGTCAGACGCCGGTAGGAGGTTGTCTGTAGACGCTGGATGGAAGCGATGTTGTTATCTATCAGACTCCGTACCAAGGTTGCCCTGAGAACAATCAGACGCTGGATGGAAGCCGTCTTGTGATCTATCAGACGCAGTACTAAGGTTGCTTTGAGATCTATCAGACGCTGGATGGAAGCTGTCTTGAGATCTATCAGGCACCGAACGCAGGTTCGCTAGAGCCTATGGCAGTTTACCGTTTCTAAAGTGCTATTCAACAGGATTGGAATGACTTACTTTGTGTGGATTTAATTTTGTACTCCATAGTTCTTTGATGTTGTTAGAAACCTTTATATTGCTACAAATGATGAGCTGTAACTGTTTGTAGAGTTTGAAAATTACGGTTCGTTTATTTGTGGTCAGATTGACCGAGCGGATGCACTTTTACTGTGGCGATACTTTTCCACTTACGAAGTACTATTCCACAGGAGGACGTGTGAAACGTCAACATGGCCGTGTCGAAGCGTGAGCATACTACCTCCGCGTCCGCCAGCCATCGATAAGTTTCGTTTGTTTACTTTAGTTTGTTTTCAGTGACAGTTTTGTCCAGCCCACGTTGTGGTGCCACATATGAGATGATGACTAGTTGAGGGCTAGGTTGTCCGGTCCAACTCATCATAGGAGATGATGGCTAGTCGAAAGGACGCTTTAGCTAGTGTTAGTTTACATGAGGTCAAACGTAATCTACTTGCGTATGTGTGTAAGTCGCTAAATGTCCAAAGATAGTGTACATACTCATGTCAGGATGGACGAGCGGACGAATTGGTGACTAATAGTGTTTGTTACAGAATGCACGAAGATACACGCCCTAGGACGGTCGTACGTCAGAATGGCCGTGTCGGAGCGTCTATAAAAATACCGGTTGGATTGAGGTGGAATTGAGGGTATATCGAGAAACCCCCACTTGTTTGTGCAGAATAAAGTTCACTGTAGGCTCCGTGCGCGAGAGATTCCGCTTAAGTCATTCTACGAGTGTGGTCATTCTACTAGTGCTAAGATAGTGTCGTGGTGCTATTCGTTGTTGTAATTCTTCTAGTGTAGGCAAGGAGGATTGGTGTTGCTGAGAGGCTGCCCTTTGTTACACTGAGATAAGTAGTGTTGCTGTTGGTTTGCATATTTTGGTGTTAGCATGTAATTACGTATCGCACGTTACACTGGTGTGTGATCGTGGCGGGGACGTGTTACGGTATGGTCAAACTGTAATTACTCTATACTGAATGTATAGTCCGTAACGCTGTCTTATTACTGATATTGATTAATTTCGTAAGCAAGAGAGCAAGTTGAACATCCGCTCTCACACTTTTATTATTTTAAAAATTAACGCTATCCTGATGTATTTCCGAGATCAGAATTGGGATCCTCTGTTGAATCTCCGAGATCAGAAGTGGGATCTCCTGTTGTAATTTCCGACAAATATAATATACTTACATTACGTTTATCTTGCGTTTATGCTTCACTGTTTTATTTAAAACTAAAACTGTTCTTTTTTATTTTATAAAGCTTTATTACGAACTACTTTGTACGCTAAGACAGTGCGAGTTCACCATCTAGGGCTTCATCTCTGGCTTCTATCACTGGCTTGCTATAATAAATAAAATAAAAAGATTTTCATTTAAAAGTCGACAAAATTAGTAGTACGGTTAGTTTTAGCAGCACTTAAAATTAGCCGCACCAATAACTTTGTCGGCACTGTATGTTTGTAGTTGTCAGATGTTTTCCTTTATATATGCTAATTGGTTTAACGCATGCCAAATTTCAAGTTTCTAAGTCGCCTAAAAGTGGTCCGCGATCAAAAATTTGTTAGCGGCGGAGCCACAGATCCAATCCGCCGCTGGGACGGGAAAGCTAGCGTTTCCCAGTGCTCGCTTTTTCGTGGTCAAATGGCCTCCGCGCATCGGACTCGGGGTGGTCCGTTGAGTAGGTGGAGCGTTTAATGTTCCTGGTGCGCCTTACCTGGGAGAAAGAAGAGAGAGAAGTCCTCTTCCGAGGCGGGGCTGCCGTGAGTTGATCAGCGTTGGTGGGGCCGCGGATGTGTGCCTAAGCGTTCCCGTGGCCCTGTCAATATGCTGCAAAGGTGGTACACTTTAGGGTTTTAGTCGGTGCGAGTCCGACATACCGTCCTTGCCCCCGCGAGGCGGGTATGTGTAGGCAATTCTCCACGTAAAAAAAAGGTTTAGCGTTATGAGAGGATTGAAAGTAGAAAGTAGCTCGAAATGGTTCGTGTAAAGATACACATACCGATGTATCACCTTTCTGAACTTGACTGACACACTGCTGTTTGTCTAGATATAACTCTCATTCATCAGAATTATCAAAAATAAAAAATAAACATTTGGTAAATCCAAATGTTTAAGCACTCATGTTATAGTTAATTTTTTAAAGAAGTTTAAATACACACAAGTTTTCACTAATAACCTTACTACCATACTTCCGATTTTCCGATAATTTTATGTAAAACGTCAAAATAAAAAAGTTTTGAAAATACAAAAGTGCACGACTCATAATACTCATATGAACGTGAAAAAATATTTAGAGAAAATTGCAAATTGCAGTTCTATTCGTCAAAGAGTTCCAGTAGCAGTCACCAAAGTACACCTTCAAGTCACTCTATCAAGTCCGTAGGTAAGGTCTTATCATAACTAACAAACCGAGCCCAAACTCGACACACCTAGTTTTACTGCTCGAGGAGTTCCAGCAGCGTTCATCGAAGTACACCTTCAGGTCACTCTATCAAGTCCGGAAGTAAGGTCTTATCATATTTAAAAAAAATGAGTCCAAATTTGGCACACCTAGTTCTTTTCGTCGAAATGTTTCAGTAGCATTCACGGAAGTACATATTCGGTCACTCCTCAAGTGCTGAGAAAAGTTACTTATAACTATCAAAACAATCCCAAACTCAGCACACCTATTTCTACTCGTCAAGGAGTTTCAGTAGCAGTCACCAAAGTACACCTTCAGGTCATTTCATCAAGTCCGAGGGTAAGATCTCATCATAACTAACAAAACGAGCCCAAACTCGGCACACCTAGTTCTACTCGTCGAGGAGTTCCAGTAGCATTCACTGAAATACACCTTCGGTCACTTCTCAAGTCCGGAGGAAAGGTGTAAAGATAACTATCAAAACAAGCCCAAACTCAGCACACCTATTTTTACTCGTCGAGGAGTTCCAGTAGTCACTCCATAAAGTCCAAGACGTATAGTTTATATATAAATCGTACTTACTTTTAGCGAAACAAAATATTGTAATAAAAAACTGTGATTATAAAAATAATAATATTACCTTGTCAAGTATGTATCAAATTTGGTTTTTCTTTTTTGCTGCAAACAAGCGATACAGTATCTACTCACGACGGCGGCCGAGGCCGGAATGACGGATGACGGAATGAGGCAGTGTGTTTAGTAAAATAAATTATTAAAAGGCTGCCCAAAACACCGAAAATTTCGTGATTGCTTAACCGAAAAATATTAATTATAACTAAACAATACAAAATTAAACTGCCATTTACATTCCATGGCTTCCCACATTATAGATGAAGAGATTAAAAAATAGATGGAGTTAAAAAAATTATATTTGCATTAGTTATCGTGTTTACCTCTCCATGCGGACTTGATAAATCCACGCCATAAGCCACTAAAATCACATTTTTATATAAAAATACCAATTAATCGATTAGAAAAAAAATTGATAAGTTTAACAATCATTTATATTTCTGACAATGTGCTTTTTTATTATTTATGTGTACAATATGATTGTTAGATACGATTTCATGCGACTAAACGTTGGAATCTAAATTTTAGGCGCTAGTAGAACATACCTACTTGCGCTTAAGGCATGCAATAAATGAAATAATTTAACTATAAGAATTTTTTTTACCGTGTCGTGATGGTGTAAGAATAAACCACTACCCCATATCACCACGTGTGTGTTGTAAGAGGCGACAGAGGAAACAAATCAGGAGCCATCTCCTAATTTTCCGCAGCAGCGTCTTCTTAATAATAACTAAAAATAAAAAAAACTGCAGTTGCCAACCCACTTGCCAAGCGTGGCAACTATTGCAAATATGTAAAATATGTAAATCCCTCTATGAGGCAATTTATGGGGAGGCCTATGTTCAGCAGTAAACTTTAATAGGCTGTAACGGTAACGGTAAGTGAATTTATTAAGATTGCGCTTATCATATCAAATACAAATTCAATTTTTTTTACTCTATACTATACATTTATTTACATAACATAATATACAATATTTTATTATATACAATATTAAAAACTATAATAAAAAAAACTAAAACTAGTAATTTAATTATCAAACAGTCCTACTCCACGCGGTATCGTGCCAAGAACGCTGGCAGCGTTTCCCCGCTGAATGGCTATACTTAGCCTTTGAGCGAGAAAAGAGCCAGCCCTCTTATCATCAGCAGCAACGACCAGCCGCGGATGGAGTTCCTTTAAGAACTTCACCGCACGTGGACCTCACGGACCGATAGTCTCTACAGCAAATGGCACAAATATGTAGTCTTCTCTCAGAGACTCATATTTGCGCCACTTACTCAGTTCAGCTGCCTCTGATGCCGCCCCGGCTCTAAACGAGGTACCCCTGAGATGAAAGGCCGCCAAAGTGTCTACGCAAGTAGCATCCCACACTAGGGCTTTACCTCTCTCCCAAGGGACCAATGTCATACCGTCGGGTCTCCTGCCATCGTCTCTAAATATTCCACAAGGCTCTAAAACCGAGGGAACATTTATAGAGACAAGAGCCCTTCGGATTACATCGTTCAAAGAACCGTGCCGTGAAAACCTACCAGCACTTTTCTTACAAGAAAGTCCGTGGAGCCCAAACTTGACGACGCTGCTACCACAGGAGCACTGATGGGGTTGACAAATCGCCGCTCCTAGTCGGATTCCTACAGCGATGCGCAAGCTTTCCCCATCAAGTAATGTGCCAAGATTACTTGATGGTAAAGCGTGTAATCAGTGACTAGATTCCTTAGTCGAAACAGCTGGAAGGCGTGCCTTATCTTGGTCACTATGGAAATTATGTAAGAAATCTTTCTGCACACTCTGTACCAACGGAATATCCCACTGTTTTTGTTGGTTAACTTCCAGTGGAACATTTTCGCCGGGACAGAGCGTTTGCCATGTCTGCCCTGCCTCCGTAGCAAAGCATAGGTCTACTTTATTATTTAAAATTATGTTTCATAAATTACTGACACTATGCACGGAAGCAAGGAAAGCAGGCAATGCAACGCTAGAAAGATTTCTCACACCTATACCACCAAATTTTATAGGTAAAGTAGCTTAAGTCCAGGCTGTTGTATTTAAAGTTAAATTTAGAATTTTTTCTATAGCTTTTTTAAGATTATTATCAATATCTTTTAAAATATCCGAACATTCCAGAATGGACTCGAGCGGAGTAAGTATGTCAATCTAGGTACAATTTATCAACGTGGTTTAAAAACTGATCAAATTTTGTTTTTAAAACAGGTTTAATACTATCGAAAAACAACGGGGCACCTAGCAGGTATAGTGATTCCGTACTGACAATTTTTATTCCTGGAGAAATATGATTGAAATTTTGAATTAAAGTGTCTCTGTGAGAAGTAGATAAATTATTGAAAAAATATTTCACATTTATTGCTATTTCCTTCAAGACGAATATATTTAAAATTTCGAAAAATATGAGTAAGATCACTGAGGACGTCAACTGCTCTACCTCCTAGTGTACCGTCGTCCAGCTACCAGACATTCAGCTTGGATTTCAAATTTGAAATAATGGGTTGAATTCCCAAACTGAAAAGTGCTGGACCCAGTGGGTCACCCTGCTGAACACCGACTGCAGAATCGATAACATGTATATTTAATCCCCTTTTACCTTTAAGCAGCCTACCGTCGGTACAATTTTGACACTGTAGGAAATCCGGCTGTGAATGTAGCGGAGCGGAGATATTCATTAAAAAATCTAAACAGATCTCTACAGCATTCAAAAGTCTTTATATTACATACCTTCATATTGACTTGAAATGTGCTGTACCTCGCATCTTACCCTGAAACACAATCATTTACGGCCTAAATAAAAGCACTTTACTCTATAAATGAAATATTATCACATTACTTCCCTGGATTTATTCCATATTGATAAAAATTGTATGCAGATGTTCTGCTTTGACAGTTGACAACGACGCACCAGAAATATTTTTCTTTATAAATGAGTATTATTTCTGAAATCAAAAAATATTTTTTTTTTTATAGGATAGGGTGACAAACGAGCACACAGTCCACCTGATGGTAAGTGGTTGCTGTGACCCATAGACATCTACATTTATCCTCAATAAAGAATCAAAATGCAGATGCGTCGTCACCCGTGAGGACTAAGATGGAATGCCTCTTTTCCAGTAAAATGGGTCTCCGGTTCTCTACACTCACCATACGAAACACAGCAGTGTCAAGCTGCCATTTTACGCTGGTATTCTGTGAGAGCGTGGTCCTTCCCCGGTCGAGCCGACCCATTCGTGCTACAACTATACTACTAATATAGCTGCAGCATGGCTCTACTACGTATAATTATTACAATAACTGGCTTATATATTTACAGATTTTCTTGTTGAAATTTGTAAGCCAGAATTGGCCTCTAAATAACAAAATAAAATAAGTTAAATATACGTAGCTTTTGATAGTTGAAAATTTTGACATTTCAAATTCAAATCGTTTATTGCGAATATAGGTTGATATAGTTCGTGTTTACGTAGTTTATCACTTATAGAACAAACCTTTAGTACAGCTATATTCCGCCATTTGGCATGCAATATTCATCATTCCGCCATTTAGCATGCAATATTCATCAACATTGCTCCAAACCTATAAATATAGCGACTATCCGATTTCATAAAGGAGTATGTTTTCAATTCGACGGCATTTCCTTTATAAATCTACTGATTATGATGATATTCACGTATTATCAAAAGATATACTTGCGATAATATATAATTTTATGAAATTATTTTCATAAAAGAAATTAAAACATAAAAACAATTTCACAAAATTAAGCAATAAATATGAATAAATTATATGGTGTATGTAAGCTCGTATTTCTTTGGCTTTTAATTACAAACATACTCTCAAAAATTCATGTTGAAGTGATGTTTACAAAACAGCAAAAAATTAAAAGCTCGCTTTAAAAATCTCGCTGCAAGTCTCTTTCATTGTTTGCTTGTATCTAAAACGCGTTCATTTATTTTTCAATTTCGCTTCAAACCACACTGAGTTAAGCGTAACATTTCTTTTTCAGTTTTTAGCTTGTATGTTTTAACCTCATGGGTTCTTCTTTCGGCTTGACATTGGATTCTCTATTGCTCCAATATTTTTTTTATTTAAGCTTTGTTTGCACACAAACGCGTATAAAAAGCGGACTTAGTGCCACAGGGCATTCTCTATCTGTCTACCTCTAGGTCGGTCTGAAATATAAATAGGCAAACTAATTGTAAGACTAAAAATAATTAAAATAAGAATAGAAGTCTAGTAATAGAAAATATGTATAACACAATGCATGCAGAGCTTAAACACATATTATTATAGTGTTAGGTAGTGATACCAAAGCAGAAGTTTAAATGGTGCTTTACAGGTAAGTATTTCTTCAATAAATCAATATAAAGTTAAACGACTGATGAGGTAAAGGAGCTGTATAGGGAGGCGGTGTGACACAAAGGGACAAAATTTACGTTTAAAATGTTCAATGGCAAAAGTTTTGTATAAAACAAAGATCAGCGTACAAAGTTTTCTGAAAGATCTACGATTTACTTAATTAGTTTCATTATCATCATCATCAGCATCATCATTAGAGCCCTTCACAAGTCCACTGCTGAACATAGGCCTCCTCAAGAAATGCCACAAAACACGGTTATTAGCCACCTGCATTCATCCAATTCCTGCAGGTCTTACCAGGTCTTCACTATCACCTTGAGCTTCCTCATACGGCTAGCAGGGAAGGACCACGTCTCAAAACCATAAGTCATCATTGGAAACACGCACTGGTTGTACCATCTCGCTTTCAAGTTTTGAGGTATACCTGACGAGAAGATGTGCCGTAATTTCCCGAACGCTGCCCAGCAGAGTTGAATCCGTCGATTAACCTCTCGGTCGAAGTTGGACTTACCCAGTCGGACTATTTGTCCCAGGTAAACATACTCGTCAACAACTTCGAGCTTAGTGCTCTCAACAACCAACGGCATAGGTGTGACATGGAGGTTACACATGATCTTTGTTTTGTCCATGTTTATATTAAGACCTATCCGTTGGGAGGCACTATTGAGGTCATTGAGCATAGTGCTTAGGTCCTCCAGCGATTCTGCAATAAGAACTATACCGTCGGCAAATCGAAGGTGAGTGATGTACTCGCCATTAATGTTAATACCGTATCCTTTCCAGGCCATTAGCTTGAAAACGTTTTCCATTGCAGCGGTGAAGAGTTTCAGGGATATAACGTCACCCTTTCGTACACCTCTCTGCAGTTGGATAGGCTTCGTACTCTGGTTCTGTACTCGGATAGCCACGTGTCGTAGCCCTACTGTACAAACACTTCAGTACTTCGATATACCGACAGTCAACTTGGCACCGCTGAACTGACTGCAGCACCGCGCAAATTTCAACGGAATCAAAGGCTTTCTCATAGTCCACATACGCAAATTATAGTGGCAAATTGTAGTCCTCGCCCTTCTGTCTGTGGTGCCTTTTGCGTGCGATATGATTCGTAATGACTCTCGAAAACAGCACGAAGACGCAGCTCAGAAGGTAAATCGGTCTGTAGTACTTCAAGCGAGCGTTGTCGCCTTTATTGAAGAACAAGACCACCGTACTTCTGCTTCACGTCTCCGGAGTAATGGCACCATGGAGGACGGAATTAAAGAGCTTCTGAAGGACTTCAAGTACCGGTTTTCTACCCGCTTTCAGAAGCTCCGCTGTTATTCCATCCTCGCCCAGGGACTTGCCGCTTTTAAGGTGCTAGAGAGCCATTCTAATCTCGCTCAGACTGCCGTCGGGAATATCATCGGAATAGTGTCGAATAAGACTTGCTCTCGGATCGTTACTCACACTTTCGTGTGGCTCCAACCATGATTTGTACAGCTGCCTTTAGAACCTCTCAATCTCACTCAAAATCTCAGGTGTCCCGGAAACGATGCTGCCACATTCGGTCTTCAGCTTCGACAGTTGGCTCTTTCTGGCAGACAGATCTCTGACAAAGACTTTGGAGTCCTGGTTCCGCTCGATCGCTTCTTCAATACGAGCTGTATTTAAGTTGCGTAAGTCCTTCAGCATGCATTTGGAGATCTTTCTATTCAGTTGCCTTTGCTATCAAATCTGCTGAAGACTGCAGCTTTATTTCCCGTCTAACAGCTATGAAATTAGGAGTGTGATCGGAGAGTTTTTGTGTTCTTCTGCGGCGGGTCTTGCAGAACTTAGCTTCGACCGCATGGACAGTTTCCACGAGCTTGTCATTCATATCGTCCACTGTATTGCAGTTTTCTAGGCACTGAAAACGATTTTGTAACTGATATATATGCGCACAGGTACTTCGAAATAATAAGTCGGTAATAAATCAATTCTCCGGCAGTACGGTCGTTTAATTTAAATCGCATACACCACATTTGGTGAAAAGGTGTTTACAAGTACCCAAAAGAAAAAAAATGGCTTACATCGGAAATGTACCGAACTTTGACTACAAAAATAGTGTGTGGTCGAGTTTTAAAGGAAAATTGATGCAATTTTCAAAGTCAATAACATCAGTGAAGACATTAAAAGTGCAATACTTATAGATGAAACCTATCGACTCGTACGTAACCTTGCGTACCCGCGCGAGATAGCATCGCTAGGTTACGGACAACTGGTGGAGTTACTCAATAAGCAATTTGAGCCAAAACACAGTTCTTTCGTAGACAAAGTGAGATTCTACGGAGCGACGAGAAACCCAGGGGAGCCATTAGGAGAATGGGCGGCGCGACTACGAGGTCTTGCAAGTTATTGCAACTTTGGTACCGCCTTAGAAACGGTTCTGCTGGATCGTTTCGTCCTAGGCTTGGAGACGGCCCCAGCGGGATAGGCTATTTGAGCAAGATATGTCAAATCTATCTTTTGCAAAGGCTTTGGAAATAGCTGAACAGGCAGCTTATACGAGAGAGGCCAAGGCGCTAGTAAGCAGTGAAACGGGCATTAGCATCAATGATGAGCAGTTATATTACTCAGCTGGCGAAACTAGTCGTCGGAGCGGCGGGAGCCATTGTAGAAGCTATGGAGGCATGCATGTACGTGCGACCGATGACAATGGAAGCGGTGGCAGTGGCAGAGCGAGTGTATCTTGTAACGGGCGTAAAGAAGAGGTTACCAATCGTTGCGCTGTATATGGTTTAAAAACACATAGTGCAGAATAGTGCCGTTATAGGACCTATCGGTATCAAAAGTGTGGTGTTAAAGATCATTTAAATAAAATGTGTAAAGTTTGCGTACATAACATTAATACCGTGTCGTAATATCCTATGCCGCGCATAGAGGAAGTCTCTGCGAAAATAGGGGGCGGCGAGAGATATACAAAAATTGATTTAAGCAATGCATACAATCAGTTTCAATTATGCAAGAGTCACAGGAGCTTACCACCATTAATAAAACCCGTGGCTTATTATACCCTGCTTGTATAAGGTTTGGCTAATGTGCCCGCTATTTTTCAAAGGATATTGGAAACCTTATTAGCAGGTGTATTGACAGTGTTAGTTGCTGGCTAGATGATGTTTGTATCACGGCCCCTAACAAGCAATTACATTTGAGCAGGTTACGTGAAGTCTTAGGTAGGCTTAAAGATGCAGGTTTAAAAATACAAAAAGAAAAGTGTGATTTTTTTAAACGCATTGTTACGTACTTAGGTTACGTCATAAAGAAGCAGGGCCTTAAGACGTGTCCAAAGAAGATTGAGTCAACTTTAAGCATTTCACGTCCACAAAATATTTTAGAAGTGAAACGGTTTCTAGGCATTATAAATTACTATCGTAAGGTCATACCTAGGGCATCAGCCATATTACATTCATTTCATGAGCTACTCCGTAATGATGCAGTGTGGACTTGGAGTGAGCGTCACGAGAAGGCGTTTATACAAGTTAAGCGTGAACTATCATCAGACCGAGTATTGACGCATTTCGACCCGAGCGTGCGACTTATGCTCAGGGTGGACACGAGCCCGACCGGTCTTGGTGCGGTGCTGACGCAGGGCCCAGAAGGTAACGAGCACCCATTTGCTTTCGCTTCCAGGTCTCTTACAGCCAGCGAGGTTAATTATAGCCAAATACATAAAGAGGCTACGGCTATAATATTTGCCGTTAAATATTTCCACCAATATTTATTTGGTCGAAAAGAACCCTTTGTGATGAAAACAGATCATGGGCCCTTATTAGTCATATTTGGTAAGAAAAATGGAGTCTCGGTAATGGCGGCATTGCATCTCCAAAGGTACGCCCTATTTTTATCAGCATATAATTATGTAATTGCCATACGTGTCTAGCGATAAAAATGTGGTAACGGACTATTTTTCTCGGACATCTAATGATAAATGCTTCAGGAATCAGATGATCACGAAAATACATCTTATTTGAATTTTTTAGATGATACAAATTTGCCTGTTTCGTTTAACGATATACGAGATGCAACTACATGGGATAAAACGTTTCAAATAGTAATTAAATATGTTCGTCATTACGAAACATTGTTGGCCTCGGAAAGTTCGTTGCAAAAACATTCAACTGTATTTCAATCGTAAAACAGATTTGGAGGTGGAACACGGTTGTCTTATGTGGGGTCATAGAATTGTTATTCCAAAATATATATAGAGGTCGTATGAGTATGTTAGAAGAACTTCATAATGGTCATTTAGGAATAGTTAAAACCAGAGGAATAGCGCGCGGTACAATGTGCTGGCCGGGAATCGACTCTGCTATCGTGCGATTGGTGTCGAGCTGTAGCGCGTGTAGCCCGTGCGGCACGCACAACCGCGCGTGCCCCTGCGCCCCGCACAACCGCGCGTGGCCCCGCGCGGCCATACCCTGGGAGCGCGTGCATATAGACTACATGCAACACGGACACCGCACGTATCTCGTCGTTGTAGACAGTTATGGTTAATAGCTCGAATTTCTCCACATGTGCAGCACTATGTCCACTAAAATGTTAATACAAAAACTTAAATATTTTTTCTGTACTTTTGATTTACCTAAGTTATTAGTTTCAGACAACGATCCAAAAATATGTAATGATGAATTTCGAAATTTTTGCTAAATTAATGGTATAAAATATATGACGTCTCCTTTTTATCACCCCTGTAGTAATGGCCAAGACGAAAATTCCGGACGCACTTGTAAGAAAATGCTTAAATGTATCATAATAATAATTTAAATGTAAGCATGAACGAATAAACGAATTGTTGTTAAGATGTCTGTCTATTCGAATAACGCAGCAGCATTAACAGTAGCACCGATGAAACACCCTCAAAATTAATGTTCGGTCGTTAACCGCGAACGCGATTAGATTTAATTTTACCGCCTACGAATACAGACATGCAAACATCTTGTAAGAGTAGTGTAAGGCGATTAAATATTGGTGAAAAGGTTTGCGCGCGTTGCTATATGTCACGTAAACCATTTTAAAGTGGTTTAAGTTTCATGTCCAGTTCATATTACTTAATGCCATGATATATTTATATCAATGTGACAGTTTTAGGCTTGTATCTGAAATAAATTGGAGGGTATTATCTGAAAAATATTGCTAAACGTTCTCATATAGAGAAAACTTTTAAAGTTTAAAGTAAAAGGGAGATTAGATGATGTAGTCTTTAACAGCGGTACCATAAGAATGAAAATAGTATAATATCAAAGAAATAAAAAAATAAAAAATCCCGTATTTTTTCCGAAATAATAAATAAAAAAATTGGTCCCAAGCTACAATTGTAAGTAGGGATGGTAACAGGATGTATATGGTTTCAGTTGCTTGTCAAGGTCTTTGCAAGCGACACATAGACTAACTGCTGCGATATACGGAAAGAGACAAGACACCTGAAACTGCCAGTGACGTATGTTGTGCATCAGCATTTCACCCGCAGTATCCGACTACCATCTCCCCTGCACCTCCTCCCGTTGGTATGCCGGATAATAAAAATAATGCTCTGCCAGACGATACAGCATCCACGAATATGCATGCAGCCAACTTAATGCTAGATGCGGATAGAGGAGAGGCGGTGGTGGCAGATCGGCAGAGTGTCTCTGTGGAGGGGATTACAAGACTCGACAGGATGGCGGAGAACAACCAGAGTCTGCTTACTTCTGTTACACCTAAGCCCGGTCCTTCCCTGCTACATAGCGATACCGAAGAAAGGATCTGTTAAAGACATGAAGATAGTTTGAAGGAAATACGAGTATGTAAAATAAATATGTTGATTTAATTTTATGTATAATTTATTAATTTCGTCTGTTCTTGTGAGTAAGGTTTTGTTAAATAGTTATTTCTGGTTTGTTATTTTTCTTACATTTAATATTTGTTCACTAGATGGTGTCACTTGTAATATATATCACGGTATGGTTTGCCTCATAGAGCATCATACAGCTTACAATTTTCAAATACAGATAATCGTTACATGCCATATATCACGAAGTTTCATTTACTAACCGAATTGGGGTTACGGTGTTTGGAAAGTTCTGGGCATTGAACATTGGTCCTTCAAGTTTGGATACTTGAAAGGCTGAGGTTGACTTGTGTTACATAATTTTTGCGACTACGGGACACGACGTTGGGATGTCGTAAAGGGATACATCTTCCATTTACAAAATTGGAAGACAACGCTGATAGCGACGGAACACGAACATCAACGAGACGATCGTCGGAGTGTGAGAAGAACCCAACTGCGACGTCACACCGCGCGGCAGGCATAAGAAAAGGACAACAAAACAGTAGTGTATATTGTGCTGTTTTAAGTACATTGAAGAAAAAATTGTAAGTAAATTGCTGCGTTATTAACATAGTGCAATTATTGGATAAATTCGGACTTAGAAAAATTTCGTGTTAGATTGCTAGAATTTTCTAAGTGTAGTGGACTTAAAATAGATTAAGAAATTTTGAATATACGGGGAACCTATGCCCAATTTTCAACAAAGGTGAGAAAAATACAAACAGAAAAAAACCGAAGCAAATAAAATTGACATTTAAATTTATAAACTATAATAAATTTGATTTGAAACGTGGAATTCATAAAGCTTCAGACAGAAATTATAAATCAGCTGAAGAAAGCTAAAATAAATTATAAGAAAAGTCCCAAAGAACGATTAACAGCTCGTAATATTGAAACCAGAATAAAATTAGTGGAAGAAAAATGGACTGAATTTTCAAGCAATCATTCTGCAATTATTAAAAGCAACCAAGACGTATCAGCGTCAGACTACATTGAAAATGACCACTTTCAAGAAACAGAAATGTTTTATTCTGATTTTATTGCGGTAACGAAAGAAAAATTAGACCAACAACAATAAAAAAAGTTATCTAATCACAGCAATGTATGTATGTAACAGCATTCAGTAAAGCAGTGCCGTGTAACCACCTCATGCCAAATATGTCGTAGACGACATCATTCACTTTTGCATCCCAAAAATGTAATCCCAATAAATGGCAATAATGATTCGGATGTTTGTAGAGGGAAGGAATCGGTAAAAACAGGGCATCCCAATAAAATATCCTTACAACCATAAACCTTAGAGGAATCTCATCAAAATATTGCAAATCATTTCTTAAAAGAGCCCATTCATCATGTTTTACTAGCTACACCTTTAGTGAACGTGAAATGTAGGAATGACTATCAAACAATGCGAACATTGAGAGATCAAGGCTCGCAGGCCGGCTTTATTACGGAGTCGGCGGTACAGTTACTCGGGTTAAAACAGACTAAGACAAATGTTATGGTTTCAGGTTCTAGGAGCAGAAAAGAGTTTGGTCTCCAAGTCTACAGTAGATTTGACAATTAATTCAAGATACGATACAAAGAGGAAAGAGTGACAAAGCAAATTTATGTGGCAGAGGTGAACGTCAGAGTCTGGAAGGGACACCCTAGGCGAAAATTTATCGACCAAATTAAGAGTACCATTAACCGACGAGCGTGTATACGTAGGTATATGGATGTGGAGGAGGCAAGAGAGGTGTGTCAGGATCATGCCGAATGGAAGTCCATAGTCTCTGCCTACCCATCTGGGTGACAGGCGTGAGTGTTTATGTTTATGTTATGATACGAATTCATGTCTGCATGTGACGGCATATGTTTTAGAGAAGTTGACATCGTACTTACCTTCTACTAACGTTGATCTCTTGCATTGGCCAGAGCTGAAACAACTCAACTTGGCATACCCAAATTTCCACAAACCTAATAAAATTGACATTTTATGGGGGGCAGAAGTATATGCACTTATCATTATGGAAGGACTACTTAAATATCCCTCAGCATCTATGGTAGCTCAAAATATATCTTTGGGGTGGATGTTAAGTGGACAAATGACAGTGAGAATGGCGAACAAGAGTTAAAAGAATACAGATTACTAAGATTGACATTTGGTACCTCTTTAGCTCCATATTTAGCAATCAAAAGTTTGATTCAGTTGGCTATTGATGAAGGACAAAATATACCTTTAGCAGCTGAAATAGTGAAAAGAGATTTTTATGTAGATAACTTAATGTCTGGATGTCAAAACGAGAAGGAAGCTACAAAATTATATTATCAGATTAATAAATTACTCAACAAAGGTGGATCTGAATTGCAGAAATGGTCAAGTAATAATGAGAAATTTTTGAACACTATACGGAACGAGAAGAAGGAAAATAGTGATCAGAAAATTTTGGAACTGAAGGAAGAGCCTATAAATAAAATTTTAGGATTTACCTGGAGTCGAAAAAACGATGAGTTTGAATATGCAGTTAGACTTCCACCGTTATCATTTCCAGTTACTAAAAGAAAGGTCATATCTAATATTTCACGTTTGTATGATCCTTTAGGATGGAAACAACCAGTATAGTCAGCGCAATAGTTTTCATTCAAAAGATGTGGTTAGAAAAATAAGATTGGGATGAAGAATTACCTCCACATTTTATGAATTACTGGCTTACATATAGAGATATCCAAACTTACCGAGTTCAGGTTACCTCGTTGGATGAAATGTGAAAACAACAAAGAGCTACATGGATTTTCAGATGCGACTTCCTTAGCATATAGTGCAGTTGTCTATATGCGAGTTATTGATGGTGATGGACAAGTCCATGTAAATCTGGTAACTGGCAAGTCTAAGGTAGCTCCTAATAGTCAATTATCCATACCTAGACTTGAATTGTGTGGAGCTCTTTTAATAACTAAATTACTTATAGAAGTTTCTGAAGTTTTGGGAATTTCTTAAAATCACTTGAAGGCTTGGACTGATTCAGAAATAGTAATGGCGTGGTTAAGCTCTCATCCAAGTTGGTGGAAAATATATATCGGTAACAGAGTGGCGGAAATATTACAATATTTAGATCGTACTCACTGGTTTCATATGCAGTCAGAAGACAATTCCGCTATTTGCGCTTCTCGTGGCATTGCTCCATCTGAAATCGCTTATCGTCGACTTTGGTTAGAAGGTCCATCATGGTTACGTAATAAGAAAATTGATTATCCTTTTTCTAAATTTGTGAATACAAACATAGAAGAAAGGATAGTAAAAATACACAATGCAGCAGTAGATACTGCCGATAATCAGGATGCTATGTGGTATAAATTTTCTTCTTTGATGAAATTGCTAAGAGTAGTTCGACCTATCCGTAGAATAAAGCAACATTTGCAAAATCTTTACTTTACAGGAGAGCGATTTGAAGACAGTCTTGCACAATTTTCGCTCTTACTTTTTTGTTATTTAATCTAGACAATTAGTTTTTTGGTATGTACTATAGAATATGATAATGCATGGATATTTATTAAAATCGTGAATTAAAAAACTGTATTTTAAAATCTAGGCTGTCCTATATGCATATGTGACGTTTTATTGTGGATGTCTGTCGGTTACATATAAACACATAACCTTATTTTTCGGAAAAGTGTTAGTCAAATGCGTACATATGTATATATATATATATATATATATATATTATGCGTAAATACACAACCATAAGATGTTATTGATAAAAAGGTATATGCTAATTAAATAAATTACAAAGGGTTTTTTTATTATAAAAGTTTTATTGATCAATAATTCACAGTGTGTAACAAAATGTAACTTATTTCTATAATTTTTACTGTGTATTAGACTTATAAACTTTAATATCAACAAATAACAACAAAATAATCTAAAGTTATAAAATCAACAAACTAAGTACTAGGCAACTTACCTATTTTAAAGGAACTATGAGTAATAGGAACAAAAAAAAATCGACAATAATATGAACTGTTACGAGAGTATCACGTGTAACTATGAGCTGTAGTTTTATTTAAACATAAAACTTAGACGTGACAGTTTCACAATGCGCAAAGCACATAAAATTATATTATATCCAAAGATAAAAATAATAGTAGTGTAAATACTAATTAATGAATGAAAAAAAAAAAACAATAAGCACATTCTTTTTATAATTAAATTTAACCGCAGCAATAAGGTTAATTTTTGAATCAAAAACCATTGTGAACGGATTTAAAAAAATTCAACATTGAGCATTAAAAATAATAAATCAGTCATCAATCTTCACTATCGCTTTTGACAATTTTGATATAAAAAAATCTGCGTATTGGGAAGGTATTATTTCAGAATCAACTAAACTAATGAGATCCTTATATTTATCTTTGGGTAAATTAATAGGCGTTTTGTACGCCAGTTCTAGAGTAGGGAAAAAAGTAGCATTGCGTGTATTTGAGCGTATTAAAACAGTATTATAATAAATTGCGCTGAGATCATATTTATATAGTAGCTTATTAGGCTCTGACTTATCTACAAATACCTCTCTGACACGGCTCTATGAAACCTTTATGCCTTCTGTATTTTTGCACCAGACTTTGTTGTTTACGTGGCTTTTTAGCTCAAAAAAATTATTTTGTGTCATGTTTCGGACTTCATAGGGATATCCTGTGCATTTGGCCCAGCGAACAAGCAAACGCCATTCGTCTGGAGTGTAAATAGTTTTCTTCTCGGCTGCTCGTTCAATAAGAGCGTGCACACTGTCTCCTTCATTCTGAGTGTGACCTTTCTCGAGAAACCGGTGTCTTATAGTCACGTTAAATTTTGAAGCCGAATAGACATAGAGAAAGAAGACATAACGATTTCTGTTTTGCCCAGCGCAGTTGTCCGACCAAAACCTGAACTCTGTAACTCCCTTTATTACATTCTGCTCTATATAGTCAAGCAAGCAACTGCTTACTTCATTTGCCCCTCTTTTTGCCACCGTCTCATCCCACATATAACAAACTGCCCTCTTTCTACCCATGTCAAAAATGGTAAAGTCTAAGCAAGACAGTTTTCGCTTATAATAAAAAACACTAACCTGACCATGAGGACACGATAAAACATTTTGAAAATCGAAAACTGCCGCCAGTATCGTGCCATTTGATTCAATGGCATCACGTTTGTCGAGATCCTTTAACTTACGAGCTGCATTTTTATGGGACAAATGTTTTTCATAATCCAGTCTTTCTTGGTCAGTGTGTTCAGTTTTGTTTCGATAAACATGACAAGTATCACACTGATCTTTTTTGGGAATGAAGAATCCCAAATTAAAATGCTTATTGACAATGTCTCGGTATTGTCGCTCAGTAGCAGCCATACTAGAATAAATCGAAGCATTAAACCATTCCTTATATAACTGAAACATCCTTGAGATGCTGAGACTGCCATCCAGATAAAGTTTCGTCGAAGTTTTGCGGATATAATGTGATTCAATAGGAGCAAAGGATCGAACATGGTCACATACACTTTTGACCGTGTCAGGCTTTATTACTTGATGGTGGTTTGCATGGCGTCCTCTCTTATCTTCTTCTATTATAGTACTGCCATCATATTTATCCCAAGCTGTTTTAATAATTTTGCCACTAACGGACAGCGTATTCAAAAACATAGTCTTACAAACGTTAACCATTTCACTCTGGCTCTGGTTTGAATTGGGTGTTGATACTGGCAAAAAGTATTTAAATGTATATTTCCGATTATTGGGTACGTCACGATTTAAACATCTATTCTTTTGCTCCTTTTTAGAGTACCTCACTACAAAAGACCATTGTTTTTCCCGGCTTCCCAAACCCCAAAACTTCTGAAAACAATCGTATCTTTGGTCATGAGATATCTTTTTAAAGCACTGATACTGGCATTTACACGGTATGCCTAAAGTTTTGTCATCGACTATCTTTCCCTTTTTGGTTACATATTTTTTACCAATATTCTTAAGGCACTATCTTTTGACGTCTGACCATTCAGATGTACGGCGTAATCGTTTCTTTACTCTTTTCTTGGTTGATGCAGAGCGTTCATCATCACTAGAATTGTTAGGTGCGCTAGATGTGTTAGTAGCTGAAGGCGACTGAGTCTAATGCTCATGGACAGAACAGAAGGAATCATGGCAATCTGCGTGTGAGTTCAATGGAGAAGGCACAGGAGTCGGGACTATAACTGCTGAAATTGAAGGCAAGTCTCCAAAGCTGATTGCGGGTGAACTTTCAAAGCTAGAAGGTACTTCAATTGCAAAAGGTGTTAGTTCTTCGCTATCTGCAGGCTTTAATGGAATTGATTGGTTGTCTTTAGAATTTTCAGCTACATGCAGTGACTTTAGGCTAGTTTTATCGGAAGTAACGACGGGCGTAACATGTGGTGGACCGAACACGTCCTCCCATACCTCAGCCATATCTTGATGGATGTTCTCAGCTTCTTGCGGCAGTGGGGATTATGTAACAACTGCACGATTGTCCAGGTTATGTTCTAAACACAAAAATAAGTATATTTTTCAAATACCTCAATCAACCAATAAATAACTAACAATAGTCATAAGTCGTTCTAATAAATAATTAATCTAAAAATAAGATATTTTTTTCATTTACACACAGACCATATAGTTTCAAAATAATTTCCCTCGAAAAAAGTCACATGTGCGCATAGACCTGTAATGTTTACGTACTTTTCTGAGGAATAAAATAATATGTCCGAAAATATTACCAAATTTATGAATACTAAAATGTTACCAAAACATTTTAATTAACATTTCATACACATAATTTATCTTAATTTTTCTTTGTTTACTTGTTTTTGATGAGGAGGTAAATTTTATGTAGAATAAAGTTCTATGTGCTCATGAGACCATTTAACTTTATTGTTGTGGGTAAAACTTTTGTTTGTAAGAAAAATAACAAAAATAGTTTTGCTAAAGTAATTTTAATACTCAAAATACCACTGCTAACATAGGATGTTACATTAACTTACCTGAGAAATCCAATTGTTCATGATTTTTTACCGCAGGATTACTTGCAGTATTCATTTTATTCAACGGTCTTAATAGCAGGCTTAACATATGTTTCGAACGTGTACTTTTCATTTTAAATACATAAACTTTATTATTATTAATTTTTAATTAATTCTACAATACGCAAAAAATGTGTACAGAACAGACGTGCGCGCAACCGTCTTTCCCCAGAACATAGGTGCGATTGAATATACGACTCGGCGCGCGCGGCTCCTTTGAGCCAATGCCGACAGAGGTTAATGACACATGTGATGTCGTAACGTTGTGCTTTGGAGGGAGAAACCATATGTGCCATTATTCGACTGTAATCTTCAAACCTACTTATTAAAAAAATATATGATTTTACTAGTTAAATAAATAGGTTTCTTAAGACTCAAAAATACAATAATAATGATTTCGTTCCATGTTCACATGTACCTTTGTTCTACGTATAGGTCGAGTTGCTTATTGTCGAAGATTCCTGAAAAAGAAAAAAGATATTAGTGCATATTAGAAAACAGAAGAAATAAAAGAAGCGTTACACATAATGATAAAGAAAGCACAAACAAAAGAATTTAATGAGGAAATAGAAACATTAAAAAGAGGTAATTTTATACAAAAGAAAAGTAATTTAATCCATTCTTGGACAACGAAGGCATACTTCGAATTGATGGACGGATTTATCATGCTTAAGTAGATAAAGATACAAAACATCCAGCATTGATTCCTCACGATTCTTATTTAGCTGGATTGTTCATATTAGAACATTACACGGTGGACCACAAGTATAATATATGTTTATTCATTTGTATGGCTACTCGTGCAGTTCATCTAAATGTTGTAAGCGACATGAGCTCTGAAAGTTTTCTGGCAGCATTTAGGCGATTCACTGCACGACGAGGTCACTGCATGGAATTATTTAGTGACTTCTTCTTCTTCTTCTTCCCCTGGTGCCTCTCCGACTAGTGAAGGTTGACAGTAAGCTTAGTGAACTCCGCTCTATTCTTCGCGAAACAGTTCGGCGGCACTTACGATTCCTGTCCACTCCCGGATGTTACATAGCCATGACTTTTTTCTGCGACCGACGCCTCTTTTTCCGGCAACTTTTCCCATCATAATGAGTTTTAGCAGTTCGTACCTCTCATGCCTGAGCATGTGCCCTAAATATGCGACTTTTCTCATTTTGACGGTCTGCATAAGATCGCGTTTTTGGTCGACTCGTCGCAGAACTTCCACATTCGTTATTCTGTGAGTCCAGCTAATAGCCAACATTCGTCTGTATGCCCACATCTCGAAGGCTTCTATACGTTTTCGGAGGTCTTCTTTAACTGTCCACGCCTCACATCCCTATAAAAGTATGGGCCAATGTAACATCGTAGTAGTCGAGTGCGCAAAGAGATCTTAAGTCTATTTTTTTTTTTTTTTTTATAGAATAAGGGTGACAAACGAGCACACAGTCCACCTGATGGTAAGTGGCTGCTGTGGCCCATAGACATCTACATCTATCTTCGTTTCGAATTTAAATGCAGATGCGTTGTCAGCCATGAGGACTAAGATAGAATGCCTCTTTCCAGTAAAAGGGTCCGGTTCTCTACACTCACCCATATGAAACAGCAGCATTAAGCTGCTATTTTACGCTATTATTCTGTGAGAGCGTGGTCCTTCCCCGGTCGAGCCGACCCATTCGTGCTAAAACTATACTATTAATATAGCTGCAGCATGGCTCTACCACGTAAAAAAATCTCTATGGTTGCAGAGTACTTTTTTTATTTTGCTAAAGGTACTTTGAGCCATTTCAATTTGGTTCTTAATTTCTTGGTCGCTGCTCCATGTCTCGTTTAACCACGTACCTAAATATTTATATTTGCGCACTCTTTCTAGTTTTTAGCCTACTACTGTGATGTGAAAGTCGTCAAAATTATTCTTAGAAATGACCTTGTCTTCGAAATGTTCATCCAGAGACCAGCTCTTTCACTGCAATCATTTAGTCGGGTGACAATTCTCTGTATATCTCCAGCAGATGACGCTATGATGACTGTATCTATGTCTAAGTCCTCGACTGCTTCTGCTATTATAGTTTCTGAGTACAAGTTAAATAGCGTAGGTGAAATAATACAGCCCTGCCGAACTCCCCTTTTAATTTCAATATGCGCCTTCTCCTCATTATCAACCCGAACAGTAGCTCGTTGATTCCAATACAGATTCTGGTTGATACGTATATCCTTGCGGTCTAAAGGCGGTTATGCAACACTCGATCAAAAGCTTTTTCGTAATCGATCGAACGAAATATCCTGCTGCATATCTAAACATTTTTACACCAAAACCTGTATTGCAAATAGAGCTTCTCTCGTACCAACTCCTGATCTAAAGCCGAACTGGTTATCTGCGAGTTGTTCGTCACATTTGATTCTTATGCGTTCGTGAATGATATGTAGAGATAGTTTCAATGCTTGACTCATAAGGCTAATTGTTCGGAATTCTTCGCACTTTTTGGTGTTGGCTTTCTTAGGGAGTGTAATGAAAGATGATGTTAACCAGTCCTTGGGTAAGTGGCCTGAATCATATATAGCGTTAAAATAATTAACGAAGTCATCAATATTTTCTTACTCGATAAGTTTGAGTACCTCTATGTGAACATCATCTGGGCCATCTGATTTTCCAGTTTTAGCTTTTCTTAGAGTCTTCGTAACTTCGCTTTTCAGGATAGGATACCCATCACTCAAATCACAGGTTACAGATAAACTGCGTGAATCATCAGCGAACATAGACGAGATGTACTGTTCCCATAGGTGTTTTTTCCTTGTTGTGTCCAGTATAGGGACATGGTGTTGTGGTGTGGACAAAGTTACGCGTGTTGTAAGCTTACGTTTTAAAAAATCAATCATAAAACGGCCTGTGTCAAAATAAATTGTATTACCAATTTGTGAAGATAAATGATATTTTATTTTGTTAATATTTTTATCTTCATTTCTTGTATTTTACACATTATTACTCAGTGTGAAGTGATGGTTTCTATTATTTTAATTAGTTGAATGGTGTTATTTACCTTGCTTAACACTTCAAACTAAAAGGATTAAGGACAGTTGTCCTTGGTGGGCGGGATGTTAAAAACATGAAGATAGTTTGAATTAAATATGTAAAATAAATATGTTGATTTAATTTTATGTATAATTTATTAATTTCGTCTATTCTTGTGAGTAAGGTTTTGTTAAATAATTATTTCTGGTTTATTCTTTTTCTTACATTTAATATTTATTCACTAGATGGTGTCACTTGTAATATATATCACGGTATGCTTTGCCTCACAGAGCATTATATAGTTTACAATTTTCAAATACAGATAATCGTTACATGCTATATATCTAGAAGATTTATTTACTTACTGAATTGGGGTTACGGTGTTGTGAAAGTTCTGGGCATTGAACAGCATCCCTCGCTGCGGTTATAATCTAAGACCAGGAAAAATAAAATTGAAAAATTATAAATTATCTTTTTGTTGTTTTTAGGTTCTCAAATTAATGCGGAAGGGAATGACGTATATGCGCACAGGTACTTCGAAATAATGAGTCAGTAATAAAACAATTCTCCGGCAGTACGGTCGTTTCATTTAAATCGCATACATCACAGTAATTCGAGCTGAAAGGTATCGGGACTTTGAATTAGAGCACAAGGGGATAGAGAGTTGATTTCATTAGACATGACCTCTCCAACTTAACGTTTAGGTTCAGTGTGCCTCTCACCATTCGGTGATTGCTGCCAGTTTTCACCCTCGCGATCACTGAGACATCAATGAACAGTTGCCGTCTAGTCGTCATATTGAAGTCAATCTCATTTTTTGACGAACCGTCGGGGCTCGACGAGGTTCACTTTCTGTGGGGCCGCTTCTGGAAAAAATCTTTCTCCATGAAGTCGGCCAGCTGCTGCCCCCTTTGGGTTTCGTTGCCCTATCCCGAATTTCCCTACCTTCAGCTCAGCGTTCTCTCTTGTTCCTAGTTTTGCGTTGAAGTCTCCCATTAACACCATATAGTGGGTAGACTTGTGGACCATAAATCCGATAACTCCTTGGGACAGATGGTCACCCCCCGGTGATAGAATAAGTTGCCGAATTCGAGGATTACCGTGTCCTCCCCCTCTCTTCGGACCTTGGATAATCCTATAATATTCCAGCGCAACTTGTCTATCTCTTCTTCCAGCTCCAGGATCTTTTCGTCAGTCCTCATGGTGCGTGCGTTATATGCTGCCAGGTTGAGTGGTCTTACGTGGCAACCGAACCTCCACCGGAGATTATTAGCAACCCCTGCCCCGCCTTACCATGGTCGCCACCATAGCCAGGAATAGCGGGGCCGCCGGGGACTGGGGCTCGTCTCTTTGTAACTCTTATCATGGTTTGCAACCGCAGTTTTTTTTTATAGTTATTTTGTTGATATCAGAAAGATGCTGCTGCCCATCTTCTGCCTCAGTTTCCCTCTGTCGTCACATATGACACCCACGGACGACACCCACGGGAAGATATGGGGTACTGGGTATTCTTGCCCGCGACTACACGGGCATATTTTCATTATAGATAATAATAATGTGAAACAGGAAAGACTATTAACTTATCAAAATAGTCTAGGCTACAGTTAACGTTACGAAGATATACAAATGTATACTATAGAAAAGAGCTGAACGGACTATTTACATTATCAAACCAAGGGCCTCACTCAGAGACTTTTTAAAAGAATAAACATCATAAATGTTGCATCACAATTCATTTTGGACAAAATTATTAATTATTAGTAATTATGTTTGGATATTTTTAATATCTTTGACAAATCGAGTAATACCCATTATTTAACACGTGAAATAAATCTAAACTTGCTGTTCCAGAATACAGACTACAAAAAACGAAAATTTTGGGTAGATGAAATATTAAATTTGCCTATACAAAGCGCATGTAAAAAGCACTCTTATGAAGAAAGTACAATATTGTAAATTTGATGACTATTCAAATTATAAGAATGCGTGAACAAAAAAGCTTTCATAGACCTTTTTTAATTTGTGCATATATTTAATTTGGATACATTGTAACTGTTGGAAGCAATTGCCGCTTCTTCTCACAAAATCTCCCCGCAGTAGGAACTTGTTGAAGCGATAGCGTAGCATTTGACTTTAAAAAAGTGTTTTGTAAAAGCCGTTTTTAAAAAAAAATATTTGACTTTGACTTTGAAACTTTAAATTACAAAGGTAATGTCCACCTATGTATAATATAAAAGCAAAAAATATGTCTGATTTGGCAATAGTCTCGGGCGGTGTTAGCACAAGCAACAGGCGTATGCCTTGTAATTTCAACGACTAAGCAGACTGAGTTTGTGTTAATTAAATATTCAGCGTAGATGACTACATCATCCGTAAAGGGTAAATCACGAAAAACCAGTATGTTAAAGAAATAAGTATAACCAAAAACGCGACCACGATACAAAAATAAATCATACTGTGGATGTAACGTTTTAATAACGAATGAAAAGTTTGTGAATGGATATTCCTAGGACGTATAACATCTGATGCTTCCCTGCTACAAACACTTCAGAAAATGTCCTATGAAAAGTCTGTAAGAGGCCCGTAATTTCAACAAATAATTTGCATTTATAGGAATAAAAATCACCGACGCCACTTTGTATTTTTAAACAGCATTTAACCAATATGCTAAAACTAAAGATAGAACACTTCACGAATCTTTAATTCTTTAAAAGAAATATCTTTCTAAAGGATTTCTTTTAGTTCAGCCCTAAAAAATATACCAGCCCGTAAAATCTTACCTGCGTACTTCCACATACGTGTAATTTATGTCATACCTTCCGGAGAGATTTAACTACGAAATTAATTATCTCGGTCTTCCGGCTAACAAGCCGAAAATTAATAATCTCTTATCATGTTTGAACCAATTTCTCATGAAACAGAAATTTAGTAGAACATGTGATAAAATAATTCAAAACCTCATTATTACATTTCGATCCAAATCCGACTTAATTATTTCAGGGTTACAATTGGTATTGTGATATTGTCTCCCAGAATCTGGAATATGTATAGTTATCCGCCTTAATCCTTTCTGCCATTCAACGTTTAAACCACTCGGAAAGTTTCACGAAACTAAAAAAGATTCTATGGTTATTTTTTTATTATTAAATCTTCTTAAAGAACTCTTTACCAGCCAAAAAATGCACACAGGTGTTTGACACCTCTTCTTAGGCCTGCTGGAACGCTGTTAGCGCTACTTCCAGCGAAGAAAACTGCAGATTTTTTATTTGAGGGAATAACAAGAAGTCACACGATACTAAGTCGGATCTGTAAGGTGGGCTAAAACGGTGTGCGTTAACTTCTTAACCACTTCCTTCGTTTTGAGCTCCGAGGGCGCGTTGACATGTTAAAGAAGTAGCCCTCGGAACCCCGTTTTCGTTTAATTGGTGCGCACATGCTAGTGAATACTTCTAGCAAGCACTTATTAGTATACGATTCGGCATTGATGCCACCTCGACGTCATATAATTAACACCATATACTCTGTCAAAGAGACAAACTAGCAATCACAATCTTCTTGCGCGAAAATTTTCTCAACGCATTTTTCCATTGAAACACAATATTTCAATTAGACTCGTAAAAATGTGGATGCAAATTTGAAACAGGAATATTCGTATTTTCAGTTGTAAATAATCGTAATTTAAATTATTAATAGCAAGTGTCTGATGCAAAAAATGCTTTTTGTATTATAATTTCTGCGAGGCCTAAATAGTAGTTTCACTCTTATAAAACCAAATTTTAGTAATCTAATGCTCGAAGCTGGACGAATCCACCATTGCTGTAATCAACATATTGCCGATAATCACGGAAGGTCATAATTTAATAATATTTTCATATTTTTTGAAAAGCGTTACACTAGATATTTATCTTGTATTGTTAAGGTGTTTAACTTGCAGAAAATGAATGTGGAAAATGAATGTCAAATAAGTATCCAGGCCCGGAAAAATTATCAGTCATTTATTTGTTGCTCCGTGTGGTATTCCAATCAGCGGGCCTCGGCACTACAGCAAAATGCTTAGCCACAAAGATTTTTTTAAATACGGGTGACAGACGAGCACACTGTCCACCTGATCGTATGTGGTTGCTATACCCCATGGACATATATGTCTTACGATATATAACGTGATACGATTCGATAGATAAGATAACCAGATAGATTTAGACATCTATGCTCGATTAATAATCAAAATGCAGATGCGTTGTCATAACTGAGAACTACGATGTACGATGTAACCTCGTTTCCAGTAAAAAGGATCTATTATAAGTAAAATGAAATATGATTTGTTTATTTTTCCGACGTAAGATATTAAAATTTCGTTTGCAAACAAAAATTATTGTGCAATATTAAAAATCCCAATGTATTAAATATTAAATTTAAAAAGTATCTCCCTACGTCCATTTACACAACAAAAGGAACTGTAATTCAACGATCATGTGATCAACATTATCGTCACGTTCCATTCAAATTGCTGACCGGGCGCCTGAAGAGCTTTCTGACAATGTTATACCTAGCAAATTTTTCATGCCGTGGCCAATTTATAAGCGCTTAGCTTTGGAAAAAAATATCACTGTTTTTCGCTATTTTTTAAATAATTTTAAGTGAGAAACGAACTTACAGTCCACCTAAAAACTTTAAACAAAAAAGACTACTGATATATTGTCACCACTTCAGGCTGAAACACAGCTATGGATGCAAAATTCTCTTTCAAGTCAAGTGGTTGTGAACGCGACTGCTGTTACCCGACTGAGATCAGAATCCCGGGTCGGGCTAAAAAATCAGTTATTGAGTTTTATCGAAAAAAATTACAGTGTCAGTCAGGAAGGACTGTAGCAGTTGGCGATGTCTCACCCCCGTGCCTTGGAAAGCTCGTAAAGCCGTTGGTCCTGCGCATGATCTCTCCGTTTGCGTCAATTTATCGTCCCATTGGACTATGAGAGTGAGAGAATAAAGAGCGCACCTGTGCTTGCGCATACACTTGGACACTGTAATCCTGTGCTGCGCCGATATTACTATTTCCGCCGATACACGACATGATTATTATTTGGCGGTAAAATATATAAGAGGATGGTACCTACGCAGCCGGACTCCTAGGCAGAAAAGGAGTCCTACCATACAGTAAAGGTAGTAATTGTAGTGCTAGAGACCTTATTTACTGGAAATAGTTGTAAATTGGTAAGTGTTCATGGACTACACTAGCTACTGACTATCGGGTGAACTATTGACTCGTTGGTCGCTCTTTACGAAAAATAATTATATGAGTAAGCCTAAATGATTTTTTTTGTTTCGTCCTTAAACATTGTTCGTTCATTAATATAGCATAATTTTTTTTTCTTTATTTAAAAAGGCTTTTATCCTGCAAGGATATGTTAGTCATACCATACCATACCTTGTTCCTCTTATACATAATATAATCATGAGTAATTAGAAAGGGGAATCAATGTGATAGGAATATAGAAATCAAAGACTTTGCCACCTCTGAGTGTGGCTCCACAAACCCACCCATTTCACCCAAATTAATAATATTTTTTTAACATAATATTCAAGGAAAGAAAATAATATATGTATTTAAATTAATATTATCTAATTTTAATTAAAATATTATAAGAACATTGAAAGGCCAGAATACCGAAAAACGACCGCTTTTGCTTTAGACCGCTATCAGAGAACACATATTTTCTGGTCTGGCTTGAGGCAGGCGTGATCAAATTATGCAGCTCAAAATGGATTTTGCCTGAGGTTTGAGTTGACATACCTACTTTTATTAAACTTCAAAATGATTCTTATCTTTTTTGAACAATGTTAAAAGAATACTTTTTCAAGCTTCTTTTGATGTCCCTAATTGTGACTATTCAAGCATTTTTTATAGAATAAAGGTGACTAAACATCACGCCTTATGGCAAGTGGATACTGTGGCCTACATGGTGTCTATATATCTGTTCTCGATTAAGAGTCAAAAAGTAAATACATTCTCATCCTTGAGGTCTAAGTTGCAATACTCGTTTTCAGTAAAATGAGTCTCCGTTTTACACTCAAACACAGCAGCATTAAGTTGCTATTTTACGCCGATATTCCGTGAGAGCATGGTCCTTCCCCAGTCAAGCCGACACATTCGTGCTGCAACCATAATATAGCTGTAACGTGGCTCTTCCGCTTTAAAACGAGTACTCAACGTAAACGCATTTACATTACATATTCGTGTGTAAATATATATATATATATATATATATATATATATATATATATATATATATATATATATATGTAGCTCGATAGATGGACGTGCAGGAAGTCGATGGTTACAGATGGCTCAGGAACGTGTTTTGTAGCATTCATTGGGGGAGGCCTATATTCAGCTATGGTTTTGTGAAGGATAGTAATTATGTAATAATAATGTAATCATGAACCGTAGTAGCTCAGGAACGGTACATGCAGTACCCAGTGCGCCAACTGGACAGTCGGTGGGGCTTCTCAGAACATATCGAGTGCCTAGTCCTCAATTTAAAAGGTAGCAAGTTCTATGCATAAACTTCTGCCCAATCCAGGGGTCCGAGGGAGAAAATGCGCCGCCATATGCTGAAATAGTACGGTCCGTAGCCCTGTACGGAACGCCTGTTTGAGACAAAAGGCTGGCCACCTGGTACGATGCTGTAAAGCTAAATTTTACAAAAATTAACAAATTTTTAATTACTTACTGCATCACCCATCAGCAACTCTTGTATGTACCACCATTAAGCACTATTACATTACGATTACAATATGGCAAGCATCAACAATGTAGACAAAATACAGAAAGAACTGGAAGTCAGCTGGATGCAAAAGATGGCAGAATTCGAAGATCGTCTGAAGGCTGCACTGGTCCCATCCAATCCAACGTTAGTGCAACTAAGTCAGGAATTTTATGCTTTCAAAGATTTGGTCACACAAATCTTTATTCTACTGCAACTGTAAATAAGAAGTTGTATAAACACAATTGATGGACTTGACATACGACAACGGCAAAATGTATTGCTGTTCAATGGCATCCCAAAGGACTCTGAAATAAGCTTAATTGATAAGGTTCTAAGCTTACGCACACTACCTTGGGAGCGCTCCCGCTCCCGAGGTAGTGTGCGTAGTAAGTATAGTGCATAGAATAGAATATTTTTTTATTCAATATAGATTACATGTGTAATTCTTATTGAAACTCACTTACTTTACTTTACCACTGGTTCGAAAAAAAAACCTCTGTCCTGGGAAGAACCAGCAAGAAACCCAGCGGGACTTTTTTCTTTTAAAGTAAATTTTACATTATTGGTTGTACAAACTATTTAAGTACAAAATTTATTTTAAAAACTGCTTGGAAGCGACCACCTCATTCCCAGGCGTTATTATCAACCATGTATTCATTTATACTATAACAACCCTTTTTATACAGTTTCAGCTTAACAAAACATTTAAACTTGGTAATAGAGAGAGCCTGTACACTTTCCGGGACCTTGTATATAGCATATACATTGCCCCAAGAATGAATTACTAACTCTGTGGAGTCAAGAAACTGGTATCACTAGCTTATGTTTGTTTCAAGTGTTTACAGAATGTATATCACTTTTTTTACTAAAACTACCTTTGTTTTTGTGAACATACATTAAATTTTCGTAAATATACTGAGAGGCCAAAGTTAATATATTTATTTCTTTAAATTTATCTCTAAGAGACTCTCTCGGTATTAGGTTGTAAATAGCTCTAATGGACCTCTTCTGTAAAACAAAAACAGTTTCTGAATCAGCCGCATTTCCCCATAGCAAAATCCCATAAGACATTATGCTCTGGAAATAACTGAAATAAACTAATTTAGCAGTCTCGACACTAGTGAGACCTCTAATCTTTTTTACAGCATAGGCTGCAGAACTTAGTCTGCTTGCTAGTTAGGATATATGGGGGTCCCATTGAAGCTTTGCGTCGAGAGTGATGTCATGAAAAACAATGGATTCAACAGGGCTCAATACTTCCCCATTTAAAAACACATTGGTACCCAGATTTTTAACATTCGTTGTTTTAAATTTAATACATTTAGTTTTATTTCCGTTTAAATGTAGATTATTAACGTTAAACTAATGCACTAATTTTGATATAGCATTATTCACTTCGTCACATTTGAATGATTGACGTTTAAGTATAAAAATCAAGGAAGTATCATCTATATACTAGAAATAGGAATGGGCCGAGAATCGAGCCCTGAGGGACAACCATTAGTACAGGTGATACGGAAGATCTTTTACCATTGATAATAACATTCTGCATTCTATTACTAAAATATGAAATAATAAGTTTAAGCGCTGTGTTCTTGACACCATAGTGCTGTAGCTTCCTGATTAATGTCTCATGGTGAACACAGTCGAAGGCCTTGGAAAGGTCACAAAATATACCAAAGCATCCTCAAATTCTCCCATGCACAAAAATATGTTTAATAAGCTCAACTCCAGCGTCAGTTGTCAGGCGGCCTTGTAAAACCAATTGATTTTTATGTAGTTTATTAATATTAAAGAAACTTAAGATCTGATCAAAATTATTTTTTCAAAAATTTTACTAAATGTTGGTAGTATTGAAATTGGTCTAAAATTGGCGGGGTCTAATGAACTACCAGATTTAAATAAGGGTATGACTTTACTATGTTTCATTAAATCAGGAAACACACCAGATTCGACGCTTGTATTAAATATAGTGGCTAGATAAGGTGCTATTATATCTATTATAGATAAAGTAACTTTAACGGAAATCCCCCATAACTCTGCCGTTTTCTTAACATCAATAGTTTTAAAATATTTAACGCTATCTTTTGGAAATACTCTATGGAATTTAAAAGTATTTGAACAAGCCTTTACATTTTGTTTAAGCAATGATTCGGCGACAGTAGGAGAAGAATTTAATGATTTTGTTGTCAAAAGGAAATCAGTAAAATGTTTCTCAAAACCATAGCAACTTCTTGATCAGATCGAGTTAAATTATTGTTAATATTCAATTGAAAATCCGAGTTGCGCGGTTTGACCTTGCCCGTTTCACTATTTATTATTCTCCAGGTCATTTTAATTTTGTTAGATGCAGTTTTAATTTTTTACTTGAATGTAAAAGCTGTGGCACACTTTTTAAATATTTTAGAATATGTTTTTACATAATCTAAATTTAATACATTTAGTTTTATTTCCGTTCAAATGTAGATTATTAACGTTAAACTAATGCACTCATTTTGATATAGCATTATTCACTTCGTCACATTTGAATGATTGACGTTTAAGTTTAAAAATCAAGGAAGTATCATCAACAAATAATACTATATCATGATTGTCCCCTACAACGGAAGGTAAGTCATTAATATATACTAGAAATAGGAATGGGCCGAGAATCGAGCCCTGAGGGACACCCATTAGTACAGATGACCCGGAAGATATTTTACCATTGATAATAAATTTCTGCATTCTATTACTTAAATATGAAGTAATAAGTTTAAGCGCTGTGTTCTGGACACCATAGTGCTGTAGCTTCGTGATTAATGTCTCACGGTGAACACAGTCGAAGACCTTGGAAAGGTCACAAAATATACCCAAAGCATCCTCCAAATTCTCCCATGCACAAAAAATATGTTTAATAAGCTCAACTCCAGCGTCAGTAGTCGAGCGACCCCTTGTAAAACCGAATTGATTTTTATGTAGAAATTTATTAATATTAAAGAAACTTAAGATCTGATCAAATTTATTTTTTCAAAAATTTTACTAAATGTTGGTAGTACAGAAATCGGTCTAAAATTGGCGGGGTCTAATGTACTACCAGATTTAAATAAAGGTATGACTTTACTATGTTTCATTAAATCAGGAAACACACCAGATTCGACGCTTGTATTAAATATAGTGAGTAGATAAGGTGCTATTATATCTTTTATAGATAAAGTAACTTTAACGGAATCCCTAAGTCTGCCGTTTTAACATCAATAGTTTTAAAATATTTAACGATATGTTTTGGCAATACTCTGGAATTTAAAAGTATTTGAACAAGCCTTTACATTTTGTTTAAGCAATGATTCGGGACAGTAGGAGAAGAATTTAATGATTTTGTTGTCAAAAAGGAACATCAGTAAATGTTTCTCAAAAGCCATAGCAACTTCTTGATCAGATCGAGTTAAATTATTATTAATATTCAATTGAAAATTAGAGTTGCGCGGTTTGACCTGCCCGTTTCACTATTTATTATTCTCCAGGTCATTTTAATTTTATTAGATGCAGTTTTAATTTTGTTACTTAAATGTAAAGCCTTAGCTGTGGAGCACAGTTTTTAAATATTTTAGAATATGTTTTTACATAATCTCTAAATATAACACTAGTATTATAGGACCTTTCATTATAAAGCCTGTATAACTTTCGCTCACTTTTTAAATTCCTACTGTAGCCCATTCATTAAATGATTTTATGACTGTTAAAGAAAAAGTTTTAGAAGTAAATATTCTACTAAATTCACAAGTTATAATTTTAAATAACATACCATACAAATAATTAGCACTATTTTTAAATGAAAATGATGGAATAGATGTGCATATGTGAATAGATGAAAAGAAAGTCTTTTTATTATATTACTTCTAAACCTCTCCATGCGATGGTCATTTATTGAACAAACACAACTTTCTTATTTTATGTTTTTTGTTTGATACCAACTGTCCACAGTGATCTGAACTTAAATTTTGAATAATTGATTTATGCAAGGGCTTAACATCAGTAAAATGTTATCTATACAGGTCGCACTAGGCCCAGCAATAGGTGTTGGTTCTAAGAATAAATTAACAAGAATATACGATTTAAAATGAGCTAAACTTAATACTAATGGAAGAAGTTTCAAGGAGATTGATGTTAAAGTCTCCACATATTACAACAGACTTGTTCTGTTTACTAAGTTTGAGCGAAACTCTTCCACAATCCTTTCAAAATAGTCATAAGTAGCATGGGGATCTGTAAACACTTACAACAATGAGGTGCCTGAGCTTGACACAAGCCATTTTTACAGTTCGCTCAACAGAAAGGCTCACAATATCCTTACGTTCTTTATATAATAACGATTTATCTGCTAATATTGAGTCACCACGTAAACTTTTTTTCTATTGAAGGAACTGACCACCTGGTGATTTCTTGAAATAAAACATGAAATTATAATCTTTTAGCCAATGTTCAGTAATACAAAGGATATGTATATTGTTACTATTTAAAAACAATTCAACTTCCAATTCTTTGCCCATCATGCTTTGTATATTTTGATGCACCAGGTAAACAATTTTATTACTTATTGTGGGATGCATTCAAAATTAATTAAACTATTATTGCTATTGCGAAAGATCAGGCGATACTTGGCTCTTAGGCGATTATATTCAACTATGCTATAATACTAAAGTCAATATATTTATAGGTGAACACGTTGAAATTAGTCTCCCAGAGAGTGTGCTGCCTAAGCCTGCCCACAAGAAAGTGATGACCTAATATCAATGAGAGCATTATTCAAACTTAGCCTCGATTTTTATATATAGTGATAGCATACGCGACACAGATTTGAAATGAAGAAAGTCATATATATGTACACTTATCCCTAATTTTAGGGGATAAAAGTGTACATATATGGAGCTTTTTATTAATTTGTAATAAGAAGTCCGTGTACTCGTATAATTTTCAGATCTCTAGCATGATATTAACTTTGTATGGGAAAACCTATGTACAAACTTCTATCCCCTAATTTAAAGGGCAGGGGTGATTTACCGAAAATCTTGAAATAAGCATTATTATTATCATTTATAACAAGGAGTCCCTTCATCAATTTTCAGACCTCTAGCATCAAAATTTGCGGAAGTCTCATACAAACTTCCATCCTCTAGTTTGAGGGTTGGGGGTAAAATTTCCAGAATTTTCTTTGTTTGTTTACTAATACTAGCTTACATATCACATTTCAGCTTTCTAAGACTTCAGGAGGTAAAATTTTAATGATCATCAGTGATTGAGTCAGTGATTAAATCGTTTTAAATATCAATAAAATTCTAAAGTATAAGAGCTATACAATTGAAACATTACGTGTTTAATAAATCCACTATTGACATCATATCTCAAGAATTTTGTTTATCTGGTATAATCCAAACCTAAGTTATGAGAGTTCAAAAACGACGAAGCGCTTCGTGAAAAGGTAGTAGTGCTTCGTTTTGGTTTGGTAGTTTGTCTTGGGGGCATTACCGTGCCTAAGTAACATAATTACCCGTCAAAGAGCCTATATGCATTAACATTCAAGTGGGATTTTGGTCAAACTTTCCCATTAATTATTGAAAAACTCATGAATTACTGCTAAAATTAGGTACTGTACTTGAGCTCAGCAACTTTGGAAGGATATTAAATTCAATTAACATTTTAACTCACGATTTCAGTTTCTATCTAGACTTCCTTTTATGTGGCGAGTAATACACTCGAGCGCGTACCAAAATTACACCCTTGTTGTAACATATTAAGCGACCCACAAAGTCACCAAGAGCAGGAATACTTAACAAGCAATAAAATAGTACCAAAGTTTACATTTATATTGTTCCAAGTTAAACATGACCCAATGAACCAGTGTGAATAATAAATAACAAATTAAATAACTATAGTCGTAGTCATTTTTTCCATAAAGAACATATACATTGGGCAAACATAAAATAAAATAAATGTACATCATTAAATTGTTTTATTTTATAAAATAATGAGAAATCAAATATTAATTAAGTTTTACATCAAACATTACTAATTAACAAAATTTTTAAATTATTTAGATTCACTTTGATAAATTAATTAACTTTATTAAACTTTTTCAACAAAGAAATTTTTATTGTGCTTGTACTAATATCTTCGTTAAAAATATCAACATATTTCAAAGTTATAGAGCACTAGGTAGTCTATTAAAGTAATGAAGAATTCTTCATATTCATTTAAAATATTGACATTCCTTATAATTTTAGAGCATTAAGTAGTCTATTAAATTAGGCTTGATTTCTTACGCTATGATCAAATAACCTGTAACCTATTTTTTGTATGGTGTCGAACTATATTTACTACAAAAATTGACCGCTTAAATTTTATTCTTATTTTATCACCCCGTTAAAGTCCATTGCTGAGCTCAGTCTTTCTATTGTTATTAAGATAATATGTTTCAGGAAGGATTTGCTCTAGTCGCGTCACGTTTAGCTGATCTCCCATTGACGCTGATTCACATCGCTGGTGATAAGGGTTACACGGTCTCTCTGACTATTGTCGCCATCACTACCCATACGGGACGAGATGGATATATTCTCATACGCCAACACACGCCCATTAGTCAACGTTTCATCATCATCATCATTCAGAACCATACCATATAGGTGTGACATGGACATTAAACATGATTTTTGTTTTGTCCATGTTAATCTGACCCATCCGTTGGCAGGCACAATTGAGGTCATTGAGCATAGTGCTTAGTCCTCCAGCGATTCTGCCATAAGGACTATATCGTCGGCAAATCGAAGGTGAGTAATGTACTGCTGTTGATAATACTGTATCCTTTCCAGTCCAATAGCTTGAACACGTCTTCCAATGCAGCGGTGAAGAGTTCTGGGATATAACGTCACCCTTTCTTACACCTCTCTGTTGGATAGGTTTCGTACTGGTTCTGTACTCGGATATCCATCGTAGCCCTACTGTACAAAAACCCTTCAGCACTTATATACCGACTTGGCACCGCTGAAGGACTGTAGCATCGCCCAAATTTCGACGGAATCAAAGGCTTTCTCATAGTCACATACGATATGTGGCAAATTGTACCCCGGACTTCTGTACAATTTGCCGAAAGGTATGTATGTAGTTTATGGTTAAAGCCTTTTCGGAAACTGGCTTGTTCGGAGGCTTGAAGTCATCTAGTCTGCATTCGAGACTATTCGTAATGACTCTCGAAAACAGCACGCAGACGCGGCTCAGAAGGAAAATCGGTCTGTAGTTCTTCAAGAGAGTGTTGTCGCTTTTCTTGACGAACAACACCACCGCACTTCTGCTCCACCTCTGGTGTAGTGCCACCACGGAGGATGGAATTAAAGAGCTTGAAGGACTTCAAGTACCGTTTTCCACCCGCTTTGAAGCTCCGCTGTAATTCCATCCGCATCCTCCATTCTAATCGCTCAGACTGACGTCCGGAATATCATCGGAATAGTGTCGGATGACTTGCTCTTGGATCGTTACACTTGCGTGTGGCTCCAACGATGATGTGTACAGCTGCACATAGAACCTCTCAATCTCACTCAAAATCTCAGGTGTCCCGGAAACGACGCCACACTCGGTCTTCAGCTTCGACAGTTGGTTTTTCTGGCAGACAGATCTCTAGCAAAGACTTTGGAGCCCTTGTTCTGCTCGATCGCTTTTTACGAGCAGTATTAAAGTTGCGTAAGTCCCGCCGCATGCATTTGGAGATCTGTCTGTTCATTTGCCTGTATGCTGTTAAATCTACTCAGACTGCAGCTTCATTTCCGTCTAACAGCCATGAGATTAAGAGTGCAATCGGAGAGTTTTGTGTTCTTTCGGCAGGTCTTGTAAAACTTATCTACAACCGCATGGACAGTTTCCACGAGCTTGTCATTCATATCGTCCACTGCATTGCAATCTTCTAGGCACTTAAAACGGTTTTGTAGCTCGAACTGAAAGGTTTCGGACTTTGGATTAGAGCAAGGGGACCTTGACGTGACCTTCCAACGTAACGTTTAGGTTGTGCTCACCATTCGGTGATCGCTACCGGTTTTCACCTCACGATCACTGAAACATCACTGAACAGTTGTTATCTGGTCGTCATAATGAAGTCAATCATTTTTGTCGAACCGTCGGGCTCAATCAGGTCCACTTCCAGTTGCTTCTGGAAGAAAGAGTTCATCATAAAAGTCCTCTTTCTCCATGAAGTCGGCCAGCTGCTGGCCTCTTGTTCCGCTGCCCTATTCCAAATTCCCCTAACTTCAGCTCACCTCTCTTATGCCTAGTTTGCTGTTGAAGTCTCCCATTAACAACGTATTTTGGAGGAATGCATGGCTCTAGATATATCCTCATATTTCTCCACCTTCCCATCAGGACGCCAAGTTCGGTATAAACCTGTATGACCTTCAGCGAATACCGTTTGGTGATTCTGAGTATAGTACGCAACCTCGTCGACACACCTCTATCTTTACAATCAACGTTTATGTAGATGAAATTACTTTAATTTTCCTGTACCATTTGCGGGTTTGAGACTATCAAACATTACAGTAGATAATGGGCTTCAGGTCACTTGCCTCGCCTGCCTCGAGCTACGTTCCTCAGAAGGCCCCAATTCTGTCCAGAAGTTCCACTTCATCGTTTAAATACAATCTGGTACAAAACCAGTTACTTTAATAATACTAATCGTCTGGTCTGACACTATTATTCGTTTTCTCCTCACGAACACAAGGATAGTTTTAATTAAAATATGAAGTTTTGTTTACATATATTTTATTGAAAATCAAACAATCACTTTGTTTTCACAACACCATTTCTTAATACATAAAACATTTTTAACGCACAGATTTTCTTATGAGTAAACCAGTTATACAGTAAAGTATCTTTACCATAAAGTTCACAAAGAGTATTTAAATTAGGAGCTCTAAGCAATTTATATCTATGATAGTATTATTTTCACCACAAAGATTTGTACCCATTTTATTATTTCACATCCTTTTAAATAAATCTTTTATCTTTCAAATATGTCTTGATAATTCTGTAAACTCTCTATAATCAACAAAGCCTCACTCCATCGATACCGTCTGTGCTTTTCAATCCAGCAAATTTGTTTTTTCTTCAAGATATAGTGAAGTGAACGGGAAAGGAGGTTTAATTAGGAATATTTTGTACTTAGAGTGGCCATAGCAAATTCTTTTTACGATAAATTCATTTTGCTTATTTTGAATCCATGAAGATCTACGATTATTGTATTGCTATTCATGATATTTTTTAACGATATTACTCAGTGGTTTGTACGTGACAATGGTCTAACTCTGCCATTGATAATGCCGTATTTATTTGCGGTTGGTTTAGGCAATGGCAACAAGTCGTGGTTTCTATTTGCGATGACGTTCTTATATACCAATTATTTTTACGTGTTTTGGGTAGCAAATGGATCTATATAAGTCCCAGGAACGCTAATGGAATAGCTCTATCTTTCTAAATGTTTTAATAGGTTGATTCTTTCATGATCTGATACTTGATGTGGAACTCGCCAAACAATTATTTATTATAATATCATCTGCGACTTCAGCTGTATTTAACTTGATCGCATTAAGATTCGTATCGCTTCGTAATAATACTAACTCGTGTTTACAATTAATTATAATGTTTTCAAAATCTTTGCAAATCCTAATATCTTGTTCAATGGTATAGATGCGGATACGCTCCACCACTAGTATTGCTTGTTCCTGCAGTTGACGAGCCTCAAACCTGTGCACATTTGATTCATTTTCATTTAAGGATGGATAAAATTTAATTGTAGTAGTAATACCTGCTCTTAATTTTATCTATTTTACCCCATGAAGTTATATTTATGTCTTGAAATAGAAATAGTGCTGGATTATTAACGAAATGTACGTTTGATACCTTTTCTTTCGTGGTGCTTATAAACTTTCACTTTTCCTCGATATATAAACTACTGAGTGAAAGTAGCACGTACAGGTTTTGCTGATTAATAGGAATACGTATTTCGTCATTCTTGTTAAAACTAGTGACATATGGTTTGTATGAATGATACTCGAAACTTTCAATGCGTTATCATATGATGTTTGCGTGTTTAAAATATTCATTTTATCAAGCCAACTAGCTTAACCGATTCGTTGCGACAGCACTTTCGACAATTTTAGCTGTGGCGGCGAACAAATATTTTCAACACGCCTGGCGTCAAGCGCCATAGGAGTTGATGACACGCCTTTGTGCCATCAGCCATGTGTAAAAATAATTTTCTTTTTATGCTTTTTTCACTTGTTTAGACCTAATTTAGTTTAGTTGACATCAAACATCAGTTGCAAATGGAAAGATACTTATTTTAGTGGGTACCTACGTGTTTTTTTATACGTGTTTTCCTTGAAATTGAGAGTAAGTGACTTTTTTATGCAGTGATCACAAACCTTTGTACTATTTATTGTTTTATAAAGAAAATCATTCATAAAAGTAGGTACAGCTAAATCACCCTGAAAACCTTGGTTCTTATTAAATTAAATTTTCATTAATATTAACATTTGTAAATATCAATCAAGAACCTTACTTTGAAAAAATAAGGTTTATGATTCATTGATATTTACAAATGTTAAATATTATTTAATGTTATACAAATGTAAAAGTAAAGTCGATCTGAAAACGTATAATTAGTAAGAATAGCAAACAAGTGTTTTAAAGGAAAAAACGCCGGCGCTGTACGGCGGCGGATGAACAAAATACTATTTATTAGCGAACGTTTTATGCATGAACGGTTTCGAACTGTTTCAAGAGCATGGTGTTTTGTAGGTCTATTCGGCCATATGATAGTAATAAGACGGCAGTTCAACCATTTTAAGCAAAATTAAACAATAAGACAAACGCATTGTTTTTTAACAGGAAACTTGTTCTCCAGAAACTTACAACTTGATTTAGTTTTTTTTTTGGGAATCGAACCGTAACCATCACGCTTTGTAGTCCGCTCAGTACAAACTACTAGATCATTGCGATCGACACCATTGGTTAAATAAATTGATATAATATAGAAATTTGCGAACATGTAGGCACTAATTTGGTTCGACTAAAAATGTGGACCTCTACTGAGAGAATTGAGGCCTCAGAAGCCCCAATTTATCCTACTCATTACAAATGTTTTTTCGTGTATAGTATATAGATATATATAGTATATATTAATTTTAACCTTAGTTGCTGAACACCTTGGACCTAAAAACCCAAAGAGTGAAAACGTTGCTCTAGAAACTCTCTTAATTGTCTAAAAATTAGTAAATTATTTGAACTAGTCAACTCACTAACCTTTGCTTCCCATTGTTTTGATTCATTGTCCAACTTCATGCTTACTATATAAATCACAATGATATCCCATGACAAACAAATATTTTATGGCACTGGCAGATTCAGTTTAAACACTTTTAGACCGAAAAATTGCTTTAAAATATTATTCGCAAAATTGTTTGTTGATATATGTGTTCCAATAAAGTCCAACATTACTGATAGTTCTCATTGGTAATTGAATATGCTGTAATATTTGTTCGGCTTCTCCGAAAGTTGTCCCTTTAAATAATGTAGTTTTTGTACATTATCAATGTGATCGTTGTTATGTACAAGCGAAATAAACAAATCCCTAAAAGTGAACCATTCATTGTAGTGGCCAGAAAACACAGGTATCGTTATTTTTGGTAGCTTGACGAAAGACTTATGATTGGCCGTTGAACCATCCTCCTTCCTATCATTCGAAGTAAATGACTGAATTATTTGATCGTTGTCTAACATTTCTTGTAACTCCGGTTTAAACATTAAACAAAATTCTTCAGTATCACTATATTACACTCACAGAATAGCGTAAAATAGCAGCTAATACTGCTGTGTTTCATATGGTGAGTGTAGAGAACCGGAGACCCATTTTACTGGAAAAGAGGCATTCCATCTTAGTCTTCAAGGCTGACAACGCATCTGCATTTTGATTCGCATACGAAGATAGATGTAGATGTCTATAACACAGCAACACTTACCATCAGGTGGAATGTGTCGTTTGTCACCCTATTTATATGTATAAAAAATCTTCTTCTAAATAGTCACAATCTTCCGTTGCATTTACTTTAATTATTTCGTAGTAATTATTTGTAAACTCTTTCCATTTGTATTTTATAGATTGTATTCTTGTTTCTATGAATTGTTTTGTCAGTCTTTCTTTTGAAGTTTTCCTGAAGTTTACTCTTGCCTTCTGCAACTGTTGTATAATATTATACTGTATTTTTTCAAGTTTCATTTTGATATAATATGCAAATTTTCCAATAATATATCAAATTCGAAAAATTATCACAATTATTCTATGTCGTTAGAATAACTTTTTAAAATTTTACAAGTCTTTTAGACTTGTTTCCACCGACTACAGAAAATTGGGCATAGATTCCTCGTCCGTCACTTTTTTATAAACTATTCTAAGTCCCTAAGATAACACTGTCTAACACTGAAGAACTTACTACTCACTTTTTCAAACACTATTTAATAATATGCAGAGTACTACATTTATAATCCATACTTATTCAACACACTGTCCTTTGCTTAGTCTGCCCGTAGTCTAGTGGTTGAATCCGTTTGTAGCCTTTATTCGCCGTTTGCTTGCTCGCCGATGTTCAAAACCACAACTTGCGGCGTATTGTAGCACTTCTCCAACTCCCGTGAAGTGTTTCACAAATCTCCCGCTGCCAGGAGCTAGAGATCCTCAGCGGCGAAAACCCGTCGACGTCAACTTCAACCATAAATCCGATTCGAAGGACCATATAATTGCGTACTGTATTAGTAGGTAACATCAGATGGTAGGAAAGGTGTTAAACGAATAAACACATGTACCTAGGTATAACTCGATATATTTCAGAAATGGTCGCGGACATCTATCCAGTTAGATACAATATGTTATCGCCTTTCAAAATATAGGTATCGCCATCTAGTTACTTTTATATACATATATTTATATTGAAATTGGAATTACATTGACGCATTACACATTTGATATAAACGTAAACAGAACATACCTACGCGCTTTGCGCTTAAAGCATGCAAAATATAATGGAGAATACGTTGAAAAGCAGGTCATATAATAGTTTACATAAAAATTGTTTCATCCAAGAGTTACGCAAAACTTTAAGTATACTTAACCTATGTATAATGTTTTCTTAATAGTTAAGAAAAACTTTATACGTAGGACCCTGGACCGCCCTTGAGGTATATGGGTATTTTTAATAAACAAAGAATTATTTAAATCAATTCAGACTTTTCAGATAAATTGATGATCATACATACAAAACATACTCATCGAAATAGAAGCCCTCCTTGTTTGAAGTTGGTTAATAATCAAAATGCTTAGAAACTACTGCAGAATAAACAATTACACAACTTTATACCGAATGAGTTTGACGTTTATTGAAAGGACTAAAATGTGATGCGACCAATGAGTACTAGTTTTATTTTATGTTCGGAACAACTTCATATTATTTAACTTTCTTCTACTGAGAAAAAGTGTAATTATTTAGGGTTATTTTCAACAGCGGAAGACCGTGAAATCTTTTAGAAATGAATAGAGATTAATTATTATGTTACTATGTTTTGAAGTTGACTTTAGGGCGTCAGGTATAAGATAAGATCTAAATTCTCATTAACCTTTCCTCTTTACAAATTCATAAGGCTGCTTTAATTAATTTGCCCTAGAAGTCTTTTGTAATTGCCACACCGAGGTGCTGGTTAATCTTAGCTGAAATGTTCAAATGTACACTAGTTTTGAAACAAACTTTAAGTTTCTTATAATTTTGTACAACATCAATTTACTGTTTCTTACTAGTTGAGATGACTGACAAAATTCAACAATTTGAAGATATGCTATGAATATCATAGGTTCACTTTGGTATTAATTACTTGAAAGTTTACGATAATTTTAATACAAAAAACAATCCGATTGCTTGATATAAGCTGTTAGTTGTTGTGTAATAAAATGACACATTTATCACAAGAGTTACAAGATGTCTCACAAAGTAATAGGAATATATAAATACGCATTACGTACATTCATTCATTTATAACAGCATTAAAAGTCCACTAACTACAGAACACAGACTTTCTCGTAGATTGCCTCATAGGGGGATATTTGTCATAGTTACTGCGCTTGGTAGGCGGGTTAGCAACCGCAGTTTTACATTATTTTGAGTTGTAATTAGATAGATGCTGCTGCGCATCTCTTGTTTTATTTCCTGTATGACAACCAACGTGATTATAAAGAGTAATATAACTTACGCCACCACTACACGGCGAAAAAATATCGATAGATGTAATTTAATTTGCTTATATCGATTTACAAATGTTGATAGCCAGCCAGTGATACCAGAAAAATATTTTAATCCTATTCCGGTGATAGTTATTTTCCAAATTTAAATTGGATAACAGCAATGTACGACGTAATTAAAGCACTGCAGTTTATTTACTATTGCAAGAACGCGACGGCCACTGATAATTCGATCTGCGCTCCAGAGAAACAATTCACGGTGCGTGCTACAACCAATATTTTTGTTGGAGCTTCATTTGTGCAAATTTAAAGAATAAATTGCTACTTAAGAACGAGCGAAATGATTAAGTAACTCAATAAATATACTGTAAAGGTTTCTATTTTTGAAATTTCTACGTTACGCCTATTTAAGTTAATTAAAAAATTAAAAAATAACTATTTTGAAGTTTTTTGTGTCAAACGAAATTACAATCCTTCTAATGGTAAGGCTACTAGAACTATCTGCAAACCTGCAACCAACTTCAAACAAAGAAGCTGCAGATGCGATGATAGCCTGTAAATATACTGATACCTACCCTTCAGACGCGAACTTAGCAGTGCCATTTGCTATCCGAAATCGTGACATCATTTTATAAACTTAAATCAAAAAAGCTGCAGGATAGAATATTGAAATGTTTATACCGAAAGGCGACGACTAACGATAGAATGTACAAATTTATCGAGTTTTTTATGTATTATAATTAATAACTTATTTTTTACGGATATTACTTTAGAGAAAGTTATAATGTAAAAAGGTATTTTATAAATAAAAATATTTAAAAACATGTGAGTGTCGTGGAACACTGGTTGGAACGAAGGTCCTTTCGTAGTATATTATTTAGATTATTTTATTGATAAACGTATTATATTATTGATTAACAAACAACAATAAATTACTATGTCTATTAAAATAAAATAATATTTCTTTCATGGCAATATAAGAAAAGGAGGAGATGGATATTATTCCATCTCGCTTCCTTATAGCAGCCAAGGCCCAAAATCTTACACTTTTGTTGCCTAGCCCCATCCACCGAATCCGTACTGTCCGATAAAGAACTTCGTTCCAATAAAAACACGGACTACTGAAAATGTTTAAGTTCCAATGTTTTAATCTCATTCATATTTAATAACACCTTATCCTGCTCATCTTTTCCATCGGTTTGGACTCTGGCATTATATAGATATTATTATTTTATTGTTTCTTAATTTTTCTTTCATCTTACTTTTATTCCAATACAATTTTACACAACTCTCTCATTTCCTTTAACGCCTTGTGGTTTAAATATCAGTCAGGGTTTCGTCGGGGTCACAGCACTGTCACTGCTTAGCTATAACTTTAATATAACTGGCAATATCCGTTGAACAATAAATCATTAGTCTTGTTAGATTTTAGCAGTGTTTTACCTCAGTATTAGAGCAAAAGTAAAGTTACAGCCTATTACGTATACGTCCCTCAGTTGGGCACGAACAAGCCTTCCCTCATGTCTGAGAGGGTCTCAGTGGTACTATAAAAATTAAAACGACTTAATTATACTTGATGTATTTTAACGTTCTATAATTAAAACCGAATTGTTTCGAATTCAATAAAGCTTACAGAATTTATCTTTAAAAGTGTTATCTGCATTTGTGTCATTAATATTCCATAACCCACTCACAATGATGTCAGTAAGTGATTGAAGTGTTTCATATAAACTGATTGACTTATGGTTTTTTAATACCTGCGTTTAACTCAAATCGTTTAATTAAGCATTTTGTTTTACAGTGCAGTATAATGATCAGCTCAAAACTGTGTTCACTTGCTGATGATATCGAGCATTTAGCTTAAATAGATTTTAAAAAAATACCGAATTTTTACTTAAAACATAACTTACCGAAAATGAAAAACTCTAATTCTGAGTAAGTGGTGCATTAATTTATTCTAAAAAAATTTAACTGCTTCAAATATTATTTATTATATTTATATAGTTGCTTAAAGATAAATTTAAGTCCAAAAACGATATTAATATTAATAACAAGAAATGGGCTTTTCTTCATAATTTTTTAATAAAGTACCGTAACAATTAGGTCTTTAACACTCATACTAAATTAAATACTATTTATGAGCTTTTAAAACGAAAGTTTCGGTAGAAATTGTAGTAAAATGTAATGTAATGAAGACACAGTTTTTATAGTCAAATAATTATTTCATTGACACATTAGAGTCTCAGCCAAGTTCAAGCGCGCATCGACAGGGGTATTTACGTGAACCATTTGAGCTACTATCGATCCCCTCAAAGCTCAAAAACCTATTTAATCTATACACTATAATTTTTATCCTAATGAGGCCTTCTTGAATATCTAGAATCCCAAATTACGAAATTAAACTTATTACAGTTCTTTAGGTTAAGTACCATTTTATCACTTACTTATCAAAAAACTGACATACTCATCAAAAACCTGGACAATTTCTTTTTGTGTCACAACAAGTTGAAATTTAGCATCAAAGTGGATAATTGAAGTACACAAAGAAAAAATTTAAAATCTATTAAATTCGACAAAATTATCAGCGGTCAGGCACTAGTAACTTTGTAAATAATGAGCGATTTCCATAATTTTTCCCAACGCTTCGCCCAAAAATTTTTCTTCCCCATCGGTTGTCGGTTCTTCGAGTTATATGGCCGGCACATTACCACTTCAGCTTACCTACTGATCCGTTGCGCTGAGTCTGTTACTCTGGTTCTATTGAGGATATCCATTATGAACTATATCACGCAGATGAACTCCGAGCATAGCCCTCTCCATAGCTTGCTGTTCAACCGTTAGCTTCCTCATACGGCCAGCAGTGAAAGACCAAGTTTCAGATCCATGTGTCATCTCTGGCAACTTGCGCTTGTCGTGTGCGTTGCGTTGCGATGTGTCGTAATCTCTCAAACGCTGACCAGCCAAGTTGGATTAGTCGATTTATGTCTTGGTCTAAGATGAACTTACCTAGTCGGTCTGAACTTAAAAGGATACGGTATTAACATTAATGGAAAAAACATCAACTCCGATTTTTGTTCGAAGTTTTTTTTAAGAAAAGTTGACGCACATAAAGAATGTTAATTTCTTAAAAGAGATTATGAGTTGGATATCTATAGTTTTAAAACTCATATTTTGTATTCCTTGTGGACGTTCTAGCTTAATTAAAAGAGTTTTACATGCGCCACCCAATGATAATATGCAGTATTGTAATATTGATTGAAAAATTGCATGGTAAACTGAGATAAGCATTTCTTTACAACATACATGGCGCAGATTCTATAAGAAATAAACTAAGTGACGAACCCTTCTAGACATAGTATATATTCTTATCCCATGTTAAATGTTGATCTAAGAGTATAATTACACCTTTTGGGAATCTCATGGATACCTTCCGCTGGTGGGCAACGAAAAGGTTATGCCGGACTTCTACCGGCTAAAACCCACCAGGTCACCATCAGCGTAAACGAGGGGTCCGGGATCTCCGTTCGGAACGCAACCAGCCCTCCATCGTTTTTACACTAATAGCACGTCCTGGGCAGTACATGCTACCCCCAGCAGCACCTCGCAGTGCTACCACGATGTCTCGAGACCACTTCCGAGTCATCGTCCTCCCTGGGGTTACATAACCAGGCACTGAGGCCCCGCCCCGAGTGTCTGCAACCCGGAGGCCCTGTTTCGTAGGGGAACACCGTTTTCGAGGAGGCCGTGACGAGCGCCTTGACGACGTCGTCTCCGCGCGGGATCTGCCCTCTCCCGATCCCGCTCAGAAGCCTCCTTCTGAATCATAACAGATTCACAGAAGGTGGCTACGGCCCTCCACGCCGAATCCCCGCTCAGCATCGCCGACACGACTGCTGGCAGGGAGAGGTTCCGTCCAATGCGGTTCACCAGGATTGTCCGCTCCCGTTCCCACGCTGGGCATACTGCGAGCGTATGGGAAGCGGAGTCCTGGTCCCGTCCACCACAGTGGAAGCAGTTCGCCGTCGTCCGCGTTCGATCTACACAGATAATCACCGAAGCAACCTGCCCGGTAATTATCTGTGTCTGTAGGTAAGTCTTCCTGTTCGTCGCTGCATCCAGGCTTCGAAGACCGGCAGGATTGCTCCAATGACACGTTTGCGTTCATAGCGCTCCTCAAGTCGAGTGCGCCATGTCGCCAGGGCGTTTCGTCGTTCCTGCCGTTTAATTGATTCGAGCGTTCTTCTGGCTCACACTACCACCACCTGGCGGAGGGCACGGATTCGGTCGTACACCGCGTCCATTTCGCCAGTATATCTAGTGGTGGAAAGCGAGCCAGGATTGTCGCCGCCTCAAAGGATATAGTGGTATCCTCACGATCCGTATGGCCATCCTCCGCTGGACACTGTAAATTTTAGTTCTACAGCGTCGGATGGCTAGCTTTTGCCTACAGGCGCTCCATACAGAGCTACGGACCGTATAACTCCCTGCATAGAGGCGACGTATTTCCTCCGTCGGTCCCTAGATTGGGCAGCAGTCTATGCATAGCACCCGCCACCCTTTCGATTCGGGGGACTAGGTGCTCGAAATGTTCTTCGAAGCCCAGCGACTGTCCAGGTGGAGGCCCAGGTACTTCGTACCCCACTCTGACTTCGGACCCACCCACGCGGACGCACGAGTCGGGTGGTTCTTGCCCCGTGGTAATTTATGGAACCATAGGGCCTCGGTCTTGTGAGGCGCTATTTCTAAGCCCAACTCGTGGATTTTGGAGACGACGACCACCCCAAGCTCGGCGAGCTTTGGCCCTTCCGAAAGTTATCCCGCTGGCGATCACCAAGGTGTCGTCGGCAGCACACGACATTTACGCCAGCGGGAAGGTCGACTCGCAGAACCGCATCGTACGCGAGGTTCCACAGTAGTGGACCCAGCACCGAGCCCTGTGGAACCCCACGTTTGATCTCCTCCGATCTTTCTACCATCTTGCCCCACGTACAGAATGTACCTGTCGCGCAAGTAGTCCCCCAATACCTGCAGGCAGGGGGCACCTGATGATGTATCAGTGCCCTCCTGATTGCGTCCCAGGGTAGAGAGTTGCTGACGATATCAAGACTTATCGCCAACGCCACGCCACCCCGTGATACCGTTTGTTCCGACAGGAGCGGACGCGCATAATCGCATCTACAGTGGAACGCTCCCGCCGGAACCCAAACTGGCTGTCAGCCAATCGGACCGACGCGCGACAGATGCCTGAGCCGAGTGGCAACTATCCTCTCGAACAATTTGCCAATCTCGTCCAACAGGCATATGCGGTGCAGAGGGAGAATCAACGGCCTGCCTCCTTCTTCAAGAGGACCAGTCTTGCCTCTTTCCAGGCTGTGGGGAACTTGAGACACTGCAGACAGCTGGTAAACAGCTGTCTGAGCCTGTTCCCCAGGGCAGCTAGACTCAGCACTAGCCCGGCCTGGGATCCTGCCGGCCCCGGTGCTGTTCCAGGCTTTAAGCGGCTAACGGCTCGGTCCACCTCGACGGTCACCCCATCTCATCTCGCCACTCCCATGAAGACGGCAGGTGACCTTGGGACCTGACTGGTCCTCTGGGAAGAGCGTGCTGATGACCCTTTCCAGTAGATCCGGATCGAGAGTCTCCGTCAAAGGGGGCGACCAGGGCCGGAGCTTACCCAGCACCATCCTGTATAAGAGTATAATTACACCTAGATATGTGACAGAATCTGCCCTCGAAATATTCTTATACACACAATTTAATTTATTAAAGCAGTAAAAGAATGATTGTACATAAAGAGCTTTCTTAGATTTTATTGACTTTTTATTTCATAAGGTGATATGGTAACTGTTGACATTTAAAGTTATCGCATAAATTTTTTGTCTGTCATAAAATGTTTTGTAAGGCCACCTTTGAATAAAAATATTTTTACTTTGACTTTGACCTATGGATTTTATGTATTTGTCGAAAGTCAATAAATAAGACAAAGTTTGCAGTGTGAAATCATATTTTAAAGTATACGTGACCGTTAATTAGTATAAATAAATAATGGTTAAAATATCTAGTGTTAGTAGGTTAAAATATTTTTCCAACTTCAAAACACTCCGCCAGGCTTAAGTAACTATTGTCTCAATAAAATACATACATAAAAACATATTAATGATTTATTAAACTATTCTGAATGAAACAGTAATGTCCATATGTACTCAAAATTTATTAAAATTGGTAGAATCAAGCGTTACTTCGTAGTAATTAATTAAACCTAATTCATTTAAATCTGCGTAGAAAATAAAATCGTGTGTTTTACCTAATTTGAAGAGAAACTCCCTCCCTCATTCCCTCCCACAACAGAAAGTGATACAGGGGTATAGAGTGGTGATGGGTAAAAGTAGTCGGAACCCAGAGCAAGATTATTTTTATGGCCACTGGTGCGTGGCCTGGCAGATGTTCGATGAAAAGTATCAAAGTTCACGAGTTCAGGATATCGATACCAGTTCACACATTTTTCATGATGGGGCAGATTAATCATTTAACACAAACGAAGAACCAAATAAATTTATACCATAAACAGATGTGTTTATGGACGTGTACATGACAATGGTTATGTGAATCCTAACGATTGTAAGTATTATTTCTATTTTATTTTCTATTTCATCATTTTTGTAAACATGTTGTAAATAATAATTATCGTACCTTTGATAACTTTGCATGTCTTACAAGGTCGTCACTTCATATAGTGGGTGGGCCACCCCACAGCTTGCCTACCGTTATGAGGCTGATTAATGCAGCTGGCTCAGAACCGTGCTTTTTGCCATTCTTTGGAGAAGGCCTATGTTCGGCAGCGGACTTGTAAAAGGCTGTAATGATGATAATGTTGATGATGATAACTTTATTTTCCCACCATTTTTATATTTGTATAATAAACCCAATCAGTATGTGTTTACATTGACGCACTACCTAGTATACTTTTTATAACACCACCACCTTCGTCATTAACTTATAGATAGTCCACAGCTGGACGTAAGTGTCCCATCAATAAAAAAATATACGTATAGGTGTCCTCAGGCGGATAGACGATACCTGATTTCTTACACATTAAACGCTGCTCTTTGGTTAGTTAATCCATCATTTTTATGAATCTGCGATATCTTAAGGTATTTCCCTTAGTTATCCCTTAGTTATTGTTTTTTACTTGGTAGGAGACTTGCTGCAGCTATATGATGGTTGTAACACAAATGGGTCGACTCAACTGGATAAGGACCTAGCCCTCACACAATTTTAGCGTAAAATATCTGTTCAATGCTTCTGTGTATCGTATGATGAGCGTAGAAAACAGGAGAACCTTTTCACTGGAAACGAAGCGTTCTTTCTTAGTTCTCAGGGTTGACAAAGCATCTGTAATTTGTTTTTTTAATCGAGGATAGATGTAGAAGTCTATGGCCATAGCATCCACTTATTGTCAAGTGGACTGTGTGCTGGTTTGTTTGCTGCCCTTATTCTATAAAATAGTAGCCACGAAATAAGATGAGAAATTATCAATTTAATATATAATTTCCTGGTTTTATTAGCTAATATTTGATCTACAGGTTAGAACGACGGTGCTCTAGTTTTGAGTATTAAGCGTGATCGCAAAAGTTTTTAACGAAATTTTACTTAACTCATCTTAAGCCCACTGAAATATCGAAGAGGTAATATATAAAATAAAGTTTCACATTTTGTTTTCATCTGCAATGTTTTAGTAAAAATTTTTTTTTTTAATATTTTAATTTGAATATTTTACTTCTTATTTAATCATTTTTGGTGCTATAAAAGTTTATTATAAAATGTAAGACTTAATATAATTACGTACTTTATAACGCCAATCAATTTTAGTTAAGCGGATGTGTCCTTTATTATCTTGGAAATGAATTCGATGATATAGATATTGATATGAACTTTTATGCAACGTTTTTAAAATAAAACTTAATTTTTATTTTTATTTAAAAAAATTAAAACATAAAACAAGTAAATCAAATTCTTTTCATTCAATTCTTACGAAAAAATACAAAGAACCGCGGTAGCTTAGGGGTTAAGCGCTCGCTGTTAATTTCACAGTACGAGAGCAAACTGGGTTCGCCCGAAGCCGGCACCAATGACATTACTTATTGTAATTTTAAGTGCTGATTTACCTCGTGCTTGACAGTGAAGGAAAACATTGTGAGGAAACCCACATGTCTAAGAAATTATTTCCTTGCCCTAAAAGCCTCTCAGAAATGAAAGGCCTGTAGTCAACAATGGGGAGTATATACCTAGATTGTTACTTCTCTTTTACAATATTTATTTATTTTTTTAGGATCCCAAGGAGATGGCTCGATATGGACCAGTGACAGTTTTAATTTTTGGACAACTTATTTTTATATCTGTTGTGTTTGAAGTAGTTGACACAGTGGTAAGGTTTCTTTGCTTAGTTTTTCATTTTTCACGCAATAATTAAGAGGTGTCCAAGAAACAAAAACAATTCCATATTTTTCCTAAACGGTAGCCTATGGTCTTTACTGGACTAATCTCTCACAGAATATTAAAAAAGGAGAATGACGGAGGTTCTTTCGCTGTTTCCGGTCCTCCGGGCAGAGGAAACTCATTTGAAATCGTTAGTAGAACATTTTGATAAACGAAATTTAAAAGGTTTAAAACATTTTGATAAACGAAATTTATTTCATTACGTCGAAGAAATAAAGATATTTCATTTCATTTCCTTTCTGGTTTACGGATATTTTCATTACAGGTGCGAAATTTTGCGATAACCACTCTTTAGTTTTTAATGATTTTTTTTTGATTACGAAACCACACAGAAAAGTAATAATTTAAAAATATTCTAATATCGCTTTTAGAGGAACGAAACTAGACGATGTCTTCGTGCACGACACTAGGTGTTGGAATCGTAGTGCCAGTGTGGTTAATGCGCCATTCGAAAGCAAAGTAGTACTGTTGATTTTACTTTTGCTTCAATAGTTGCACGAAGAAGAAGAAATTGAAATGTGCAGTTGTAGTTAACATTTTCATACAGAGAACAAAGCCTAACACATCTAACGTTTATAAAACATTGTTGAAAAGCTACGCATCTAAATACCGTCTCAGGTTTGGTATCCTTTACTGCATTGTAATGTTGTTAGGTTTTTCTGTCAAGAAATTCTCAGCAGCCCTAGGAAATGAGCGGTGTTTCACCTGCACGTTGGTTCTGCATCTGATATTGCTCCGATCGTGCCGGATAGCCATTCCATCGGACTATGAGAGTTAGCCCGTGAAAGTCCACTGCTGGATGTGGAACTCTCCCGTTGTAGGGAGAATTTGCCTAATAGTCACGCTTGGTAGGCGAATTGACGATCGCACCACATTAATACGCAATAACATTTTTTAAGAAAAAAAAGGTGGATTAACTACTGTAAGGCCGAATCGTTATAATGCCCACTTAGGAAGTATACATGTATTTTTCTTTAATCAATAAAAAAAAACAATTAATTTGAAATACATGATGACGTTTTCTCTTTAAAATTTGTTTATACAGTTTTAATATTACGTATGCTTACTGGGCTCTAATGAATTGAAATAATAGCCCCATTAAAGTTTGTCATAAATATAGGTTAATACTAATACGCAAATACTAGCCTATAATGCAGTGTAATCTGTTTCTATATTGTTTGTATCAGTGTTTATTCAATTACTAAAACTCTATTAAACTAATAATATTAAAGTTTTTTATTTTTAGGTTTATTATTATTATTAGACATTATTTTAACTCGATAGAGCAACAACATATTATGGAGCAAGAATGAGTCCGCTCGACCAGAAAAGGACCACACTCGCACAGAATATAAAATGAAATAACAATATAATACTGCTGTATTCCGTATGTACGGTGAATAACGAGGCATTAAATTTTAATTCTTGGGAGAGCTCATCTGCATTTTTAAAGTATTCTAAGCCAGTTCTTGACTACTATGTCACCTGATGGTAAGTTGTGTTGCAGCCGAAGAAAGTAAAGCACACTGACTTAACAAAAGCCTGTTCACTCTTGCCTTGAATATACCCACATCGTAATCAAATAATGGAAAGACAGATACTGGCAACTAATTGCACTCCACTGCTGTACACATGATGAATGATGAATATTGTTAGTCTGAGGTTCTGATTTACTACGTACTTGGTGGTGAAAAAAAACATTGTGAGGAAACCTAAAAGTCTATGAAATTAAAATATTTTTCAAGGATATATAGATCTACAAACACGCGATGTTCCTAAACGACGGTCTATTCCCTACTCTAAAACCCTGTCAAAAAAGAAAGATCCCTATCTCCAGAAGCCACTACCCAACAGTGGGTCTTGTATAGGCTGGTTTTGTCTTTTACTTTATTGTTAATAACATTTTTTTAGCAAACTATTTAACCTTTAAGTAGTGACGTGGGTGTCTCACAGACGGCCTCGATGCAAAAATCAGTCTCGTGGCGTTAATTTTTTAAAGACGCTCCCGCTCCTCCCGCTACCTTCGGGTTTCGGTGGCGTGATCGGTCAGTCGAGTGCTCGCGCTCGTGGCAGCAGCACCTGTACCTGTACGACCGTTTGGTGTCCCTGAGACGTGAGGTCAGTATTTGCGTAAATGATTTATTAGACGTCACTACAGTATTAGTGTATTTTTTTCTAAGTGTCTCTTATTCGTCACCTCACTGTGTACGTTATTATTTTATGGCCACCTGGTGCGTGGCCTGGTCAGATGTTCGATGAAAAGGTATCAAAGTTCATACGAGTTCATAGGATATCGATACCAGTTCACACATTTTTCTTCATGATGGGGCAGATTAATCATTTAACACAAACGAAGAACCAAATAAATTTATACCATAAACAGATGTGTTTATGGACGTGTACATGACAATGGTTATGTGAATCCTAACGATTGTAAGTATTATTTCTATTTTATTTTCTATTTCATCATTTTTGTAAACATGTTGTAAATAATAATTATCGTACCTTTGATAACTTTGCATGTCTTACAAGGTCGTCACTTCATATAGTGGGTGGGCCACCCCACAGCTTGCCTACCGTTATGAGGCTGATTAATGCAGCTGGCTCAGAACCGTGCTTTTTGCCATTCTTTGGAGAAGGCCTATGTTCGGCAGCGGACTTGTAAAAGGCTGTAATGATGATAATGTTGATGATGATAACTTTATTTTCCCACCATTTTTATATTTGTATAATAAACCCAATCAGTATGTGTTTACATTGACGCACTACCTAGTATACTTTTTATAACACCACCACCTTCGTCATTAACTTATAGATAGTCCACAGCTGGACGTAAGTGTCCCATCAATAAAAAAATATACGTATAGGTGTCCTCAGGCGGATAGACGATACCTGATTTCTTACACATTAAACGCTGCTCTTTGTTAGTTAATCCATCATTTTATGAATCTCATATATCTAAGGTATTTCCTTAGTTATCCCTTAGTTATTGTTTTTACTTGTAGGAGACTTGCTGCAGCTATATGATGGTTGTAACACAAATGGGTCGACTCAACTGGATAAGGACCTAGCCCTCACACAATTTTAGCGTAAAATATCTGTTCAATGCTTCTGTGTATCGTATGATGAGCGTAGAAAACAGGAGAACCTTTTCACTGGAAACGAAGCGTTCTTTCTTAGTTCTCAGGGTTGACAAAGCATCTGTAATTTGTTTTTTTAATCGAGGATAGATGTAGTTCATATATAGCATCCACTTATTGTCAAGTGGACTGTGTGCTGGTTTGTTTGCTGCCCTTATTCTATAAAATAGTAGCCACGAAATAAGATGAGAAATTAAGGCCAATTTAATATATAATTTCCTGGTTTTAATAGCTAATATTTGATCTACAGGTTAGAACGACGGTGCCTAGTTTTGAGTATTAAGGCGTGATCGCAAAAAAGTTTTTAACGAAATTTTACTTAACTCATCTTAAGCCCACTGGAAATATCGAAGAGGTAATATATAATATAAAATATCCTGTCCCATCTATGAGAGTTCTTTAAGGTATCATATTATGATTCTGTTCGTGAAATCCTTTTCAGAAAATAAATATAAATATTACCCCACAAAAATAAAAATGCATGAGTTAATCATCAAAAGGCCTTTGGACGCCGACGATCTAGTCATATTTGCGTTGTTGGTGGGTGAATTGCAAATGATGGTTACATTAACAAAAATATATTTAAAAGAAAAGAGAATTAAAGTGAACGCAAGTAAGACGACAGTGATGTTTTTTGAAATATTAGAAAGTAAAACGACGGCAATTCACAATGCTCTGTCCCAACTTTAATGTATGGAAGTAAAAGGTAAATGTGGCAGAAAAAGCATGAGAGTAGAATTAATGCTATAGATTTACGGTCATTAAAGAGTAAGTTAGAGGTGACTCTGAATACCACAGTGAGAAATTGCTCGATAAGAGAAAAATGTGGTTTGCAAGGTATTGTGAACAGGATAGAAAGGGATGCTTTCATATAGAAAGAATTAATGAAAAAGAGTGGCATAGCAAAACGTAGTAGTGAATGGCAGTGTCGGCAAGGATGCCCGAAGACCCCTCATCTTTAATTTATCGACGATATATTAAAGATTGATCAAATTGACCGATGAGCATATATGTATGTGTAGATGTATGGACGTGACGAATGCGAGATAGGTGTGACAGGATCTCGCCAAATAGAAGTCTGTGGTCTCCAACGCCCACGCCTCTATGTTACATGCGTGAGTCTTTATTATTTAGTCATATTTGCTAGAGCCAGTACAACCGGAAAAAGTACTACGCTGAATATGAGTACTAATTGAAATTATTTACTTGCAGGTGAACACACTCGTCAATAAGATATCATCCTTTTTTACCTACTTCATGGTTTCACTGGCAGTATGAGGAATAATTGGTTTTAATATAACACCTCTTTATAACAATTACAAAGCAGGTGTGTTTAATTACAATAGACAAAGTAACGTCACGTATGAATTCGCTATATACTATAAATATCCTGGATTCGAATTAGAGGATTATTTCTGTGCTGTAAGTACTGGTTCTCTTGACTTGTTTTTAATACTACTGATCTTTCAATTAATTGGTCATTTGTACATCTTGAAATCGAGCTTTCATATGCTTACTAATGAGGATGAAATTGTATTAGAAGGGAAATATAATGCAAATTGTTTAATACCAATTTTCAAAATGTTTAATTATTATTATTAGGAGGAAAATGAAAAGATACATAATAAGCTAAAGGATATAGTTGATCACCACAGATTTATTGTTGAGTAAGTAAAGATTTTTCTTTTCCTTTTAACTAAAATTTATTTTAAGCTCTGGCGTGTGTTAGCGGCGTAGAAGAATCCATTACTCCATTTCATTCCATGGGTGTTATAAGAGGCAATGAGATCTCATGGCTTCCGACCCATGGCAATATGACCATCTCGACGAGGCAGAGCCATGCTGCAGATATATATTATTAATTAGGGCTAACTGCCTCATTGGTCGAGTTGTAAGCACTGCTCCTGATCCTGGCTTCTATTTTCGGTTCGGTTCAAAGTCAATTATTAGGTTTTTCTATCTACAAATTCTCAGTTACAGCCCGGAGTCAGGAAGTTGGCGATGTTTTACCCTCGTGCATAAGGAAGCACGTAAAGCTGTTGGTTCTGTGCCTGATCGCCAGTCGTGTCAGATTGCTAGCTCAACGTACTATGAGGGTGACGAACAGAGAGTGAACTGTGCTTGCGTGCACTATAACCCTGTTCTGCGCAGATGACTAGTCACCGTAGAGACTGGCCGCCTTGGCCGAAATATGGTCTGGAGGACTCATTATGGTTACAGCACATATGAATGCTTGACTGGAAAAGAACCATCCCCTGAAAGAATACCGGCGTTAAATAGTAGTTTAATGCTTAATGGGGAAACAAAGACCTGTTTACTGGTAAGGAGGCATTCTATCTTAGTCCTCAGGAGTCATAATCAAGGACATAGATGCAGGTGTCAATCGGCTACAGCATTCATTTACAATCGAATGGACTGTGTGGTAGCTTATCACCTTTATTATATTAAAAAACAACTCGTATACGTCTAACGTAAAAACAGACCGTTGATAGGGATCAGCATCAAAAATTCTAGATCGTTATCCGCCTACTAAGCTTGCCAGCGGTAGATTTTTACGAGTCAATAAAAAAAAACCATTTAAAAGCAGATATGTATAATTTGTCTTTATTATAGTTTCTTCCTTTTTTGGATCAATTTTGGGCATAAATTATTTATGCCATTTACTCGTATGCTGCTTGTTGCTTCTGGAATGTTCAGAAGAAGTACGTATGAAAACATGCCTTAATCGTATTTGCATAAATTTTAAACAAAACTAGCTTCAGTTTTTATTATTTCTGTTTAAATAATATAATATGTATCGAAAATAAAGTTTCACATTTTGTTTTCATCTGCCATGTTTTAGTAAAAGTTTATTTGATTATTATACTTCTTAATTAATCATTTTTGGTGCTATAAAAGTTAATTATAAAATGTAAGACTTATTATAATTACGTACTTTATAACGCCAATCAATTTGCGGATGTGTCCTTTATTATCTTGGAAACGAATTCGATGATATAGATATTGATATGAACTTTTATGCAACGTTTTTAAAATTAAACTTAATTTTTAGTAGTAAGCAAAAAAAAAAAAACAAGTAAATCAAATTCTTTTCATTCAATTCTTACGAAAAAATACAAAGAACCGCGGTAGCTTAGGGGTTAAGCGCTCGCTGTTAATTTCACAGTACGAGAGCAAACTGGGTTCGCCCGAAGCCGGCACCAATGACATTACTTATTGTAATTTTAAGTGCTAATTTACCTCGTGCTTGACAGTGAACGAAAACATTGTGAGGAAACCAACATGTCTAAGAAATTATTTCCTTGCCCTAAAAGCCTCTCAGAAATGAGAGGCCTGTAGTCAGCAATGGGGCGTATATACCTAGATTGTTACTTTACTTTTACAATATTTATTTATTTTTTTAGGATCCCAAGGAGATAGCTCGATATGGACCAGTGAAAGTTTTAATTTTTGGACAACTTATTTTTATATCTGTTGTGTTTGAAGTAATTGACACAGTGGTAAGGTTTCTTTGCTTAGTTTTTCATTTTTCACGCAAAAATTAAGAGGCGTCCAAGAAACAAAAACAATTCCATATTTTTCCTAAACGGTAGCCCATGGTCTTTACTGGACTAAGCTCTCAAAGAATATTAAAAAAGGAGAATGACTGAGGTTCTTTCGCCGTTTCCGGTTCTCCGGGCAGAGGAAACTCATTTGAAATCGTTAGTAGAATTAGAACGTTTAAAAAACATTTTGATAAACGAAATTTATTTCATTACGTCGAAGAAATAAAATATTTCATTTCGTTTCATTTCTGGTTTACGGATATTTTCATTACAGGTGCGAAATTTTGCGATAACCACTCTTTAATTTTTAATGATTTTTTTTGATTACGAAACCACTCAGAAAAGTAATAATTTAAAAATATTCTAAGATCGCTTTTAGAGGAACGAAACTAGACGATGTCGTCGTGCACGACACTAGGTGTTGGCATCGTAGTGCCAGTGTGGTTAATGCGCCATTCGAAAGCAAAGTAGTACTGTTGATTTTACTTTTGCTTCAATACTTGCACGAAGAAGAAGAAATTGAAGTGTGCAGTTGTAGTTAACATTTTCATACAGATAACAAAGCCTAACACATGCAACGTTTATAAAACATTGATGAAAAGCTATGCATCTAAATACCGTCTCTGTTTTAGTATCCTTTACTGCATTGTAATGTTGTTAGGTTTTTCTGTCAAGAAATTCTCAGCAGCCCTAGGAAATAAGCGGTGTTTCACCTGCACGTTGGTCCTGCATATTGCTCCGGTCGTGCCGGATAGCCGTTCCATCGGACTATGAGAGTTAGCCCGTGAAAGTCCACTGCTGGATGTGGAACTCTCCCGTTGTAGGGAGAATTTGCCTAATAGTCACGCTTGGTAGGCGAATTGACGATCGCACCTTTGATGCTGCTGCCTGGTCGTACTTTAGGTCTAGCATAAACGAAATTGCTATATCACTACTTATTGGAAGACATAAGATTTTTATAGCATATTTCATAGTCACCTCAGTCACGCCACCGTCGCATGCCGTCCTCCATTTTGGTCACAGCGACCAGTCTAAACGAAGATTAGCCATCTGCGCAGAATAGGATTATAGTGCATGAGTGTGTGCGCAAACACATGTGCACTCTATAATGATGAAGAATAAGAAGAGATCTAGTACGCTGCATATGTACTCCATAAATTAAGCCTTTGATGAAGCCACTACGCCGGCCACTAAATCGTCGACTAGGTGTCAATCATTATAAATGTTTTGAATAAAACTATTTTTACGGATTTTATCGCGTTTAATTTTACTAATTTTGATTCCCGACGTTTCGGGTGCTTTACAGCACCCATGGTCACGGGGGGGGTACTGAGGTGTTTGACGTCCTAATGTCATAGTTAGCCCGGCTACCTTCAGTTTTTTGAATATTAATTTTTGGTCCGATCTACGCAGAATGAGCTTACAGTATCTTGAAGTCTTGCAGTGGTATGCTTGGGTTTGAATTTAATTTTGTTAATTATAGGATCCCAAGTAGATGACAGCACCTATCCTTCCTCTCTATTGAAATTAGGGATATTTTTAATTTCAATAGACTCGCGTATCATCTTTGGTAGGAATTGGTGTTCTTTTGCGAGGATTTGTGGTCTATCAAATCTGATGTAATGGCGGGGACGATCATGAACATGTTCACAGACCGCAGACTTCCCAGAGCGTCGGTGCTTCACGTCAGCTATATGTTCTTTCACGTGGGTTTTAATGGATCTTTTTGTTTGTCCCATGTAAGAGAGACCCCATTCGCAATCAAGCTTGTACACTCCTGCATCTTGTAGAGGGATGTTACACTTGACGGATGGTAAAATTGACTAATCTTCTTCGGCGGCTTTTGAAGTATGTTTTAATAGAAGCTCGCTTCAAAATATAGTCAACCTTGTCTGTGACCTCTGACATAGGGTAGTACAGCAGGCACACGCTCGACTGTGGCCGGCTTCACTCGGTCACTGTGACGTAGGCGCGACCCGAAGCTTGTTGTCTTGCAATACTTGCTCGACGTGCTGAAGCTCGGCGGCCAGATGTTTTCTGTCACAGATCCCCGTGCTCTCTGAAACAAAGATTTTCCACAGTAGCTAATCTGTGATGGATGATGGTGATTCACCATTTAAATATCGGTTGGTATGGGTCTTTTTCCTATACAGTGTGACCAATAGTGTTATCAGGATTTCGGATGACTAAAACATCTAGGAAAGCTAAAGAATTGTTTGCTCTAACCCATTGTGAATTGTATTTTAGAATTTATGGAATTAAGGTGGTTTAAAATGCAGTTACTTTGTCAGATGGTAAAATTGTGAAAGTGTCGTCTACGTACCGCTTGTAGAATCTTGGATATACAGGAGCAGGCAGGGCTTTCTCCTCAAAGTCCTCCATGAATATGTTTCATGACTATGGGAGATACGGGTGAACCCATTGCTACGCCATCTACTTGCTTGTAGAACTCCTCCTTCCACAATAGATAGCCAGATGGGCAGTGCTTTAACAGTAATGCATATTCTGTAGGCATGTTGTATTCTTCTAGCTTCCTGGTTACAATTGAGATGCAGTCTTCAATGGGTAAGCATGTAAATAGTGACTGAACATCAAAACTGACTATAGTTTCTCATTGTCAGCGAGATGTAGTAGGTCTTTTATCTCACTAACAAAATGGTACGAATCCTTCGTGTGTCTGGTTTGTCCTCCTCAGCGGTGACAGAACTTTTGCCAAGTGTTGAGCCAATTTATAAGTTGGTGAGTCGATCTGGCTCACTATAGGACGTAGTGGAGCGTTTGGTTTAGTATTTTTGTAACCCATACACAACCCGGTGGTTTGGCATGGTGGTATTATCGAATTTACGTCGAGATCTAATTTTCGGAGTAATTTTAACAGATCGCTTGTTGTTTTAAGCACATTGGTTGTAGGGTCTGTTTTGACTTTTTGTACGTACTTTCGTCCGATAAAAGTTGTTGTATTTTAGAATTATAATCTGACGTATCCATTACTACCGTAGCATTTCCTTTATCTGCACGGAGAATCGTGAGTTCTGGTCTGTTGCGTAAGTTGTACAACGCTTTAATCTCGTCTTTGGGTAGATTTAGTTTCGGCACTGAACTTCGACGTAACAAGGACGAAATGTCTTGACGTATGGCCTCTAAATCTTCCTTTCCCCACATTGTTTTTAAACAGACAATCCTCACGAGCGCTTCCGATTATCGTACAGTATCCACTTTTCATCACAAGTAATGATTCGATTTAAAATCCCTTCATTATTGTGTCGGTTGAGCAAAGTAACACAGCAGTCGACGCGTGTTTGCAAGTTCGATTCACTCAATTCATGAGGTACCCATCGTTCAAGTTTTTTTAATTTCCCGATTTGCTTCAAGTGTATTAATACAGTTTTATCACTTACCCCGAAGCCTGCAGCTATCTTTGAAGTGCTTTGTGATGGATCCACTTCCACAATAGCCTTTAATTCTTCATTTTCCACTTTGGTCTACGGCCGTCCACGGGGTTGGTTCTGAAGGTCGAAATTTTTTTCGAATCCAAAAACGTACCGTGCTTTCTTTTGCGACACGAGCGCCGTTCACATCATTAATCCTTCGAGCTGTTTCTGCAGCACTGGTGCCATGGTAGAAGTCGTACTCGTAAATATACCGATATTTCATATTTTCCATTGTGTGGTAATAAGCGACGCCAAAGAATTAAATTATGAGGAAAAAACAAATGAATGACTGTTTTCAAAACTCAAATGTACCAGCTAAATTAATTTATAAATTTGAATTTGGAATTCTTAACCAAAGAGATGTTTCAGATCAAAGTGGTCAGTATGACAAAACGCTAATTTCATATGTAAGGACCTAATATTATTTATTCTGACCTTCTCTGCAAATTTGGCCGGTTATTGCAAAATAAACCTGTATATTTGAAAGTTTAAAATTTGGGTGGGTACTCTTTGAAAACTAATACTGTATATTTTAAATGAGTATACTTAAATTACTAACATTTTTTAAGAAAAAAAGGTGGATTAACTACTGTTAGACCGAATCGTTTTAACGCCCACTTAGGAAGTATACATGTAATTTTATTTAATCAATAAAAAAAACAATTAATGAAATACATGATTACGTATTCTCTTTGAAATTTGTTTATACAGTTTTAATATTATGTATGCTTACTGGGCTCTAATCAATTCCAATAATAGCCCCATTAAAGTTTGTCATAAATATAGGTTAATACTAATACGCATATACTAGCCTATAATGCAGTGTAATCTGTTTCTATATTGTTTGTATCAGTGTTTATTCAATAACTAAAACTCTATTAAACTTATAATATTACTGTTATAATTTTTAGGTTTATTATTATTATTAGACATTATTTTAACTTGATAGAACAACAACATATTATGGAGCAAGAATGAGTCCGCTCGACCAGAAAAGGACCACACTCGCACAGAATATAAAATGAAATAACAATATAATACTGCTGTATTCCGTATGTACGGTGAATAATTACATTAAATTTTTTTGACATTAAATTTTAATTGTCGGGAGAGCACATCTGCATTTTTAAAGTAATCTAAGCCAGTTCTTGATTACTATGCCACCTGATGGTACATGGTGATGCAGCCGAAGAAAGTAAAGCACACTGACTTAACAAAAGTCCGTTCACTCTTGCCTTGAATATACCCACATCGTAATCAAATAATGGAAAGACAGATACTGGCAACTAATTGCACTCCCCTGCTGTACACATGATGAATGATGAATATTGTTAGTCTGAGGTTCTGATTTACTACGCACTTGGTGGTGAAAAAAAAACATTGTGAGGAAACCTAAAAGTCTATGAAATTAAAATATTTTTCAAGGATATATAGATCTACAAACATGCGATGTACCTAAACGACGGTCTATTCCCTGCTCTAAAACCCTGTCAAAAAAGAAAGATCCCTGTCTCTAGAAGCCTCTACCTAACAGTGGGACTTGTATAGGCTGGTATTGTCTTTTACTTTATTGTTAATAACATTTTTTTAGCAAACTATTTACTCACTTCGTCGCAACAGGTGAAACTTTTTCAAAATGGACCATTTTAAGTAAACTACTTTAAAAAACTAACAAAAATTCGTGCATTTCGAGAAAAATACTACCTAAAATTAGTATAAATATATTTTAGTTGTTCGAAATGATTTATCAATCAATTACTTTAGTCAACTTTCATTATGGCGTCTCACGTATTTAGTTAATAAATGTCGGTAAACCATAGATTGATGTGAACTGCCATGATGTTTCTTTGCTGTGTATTGCAAATTCTAAGTATATATTCCTAAAGTTTGAACCACCAAACAAAGAATAATTAAAAAAAATATTAATTTACAATTTTTTTATCTGTAATTGTCAATTTTTTAATCTATTGTACAAAACCTGGACTTGATTCCAGACATTTTGAGACATCTAATTTGTGTGACATAATTATTATAGAATGATTAGTGAATGTATCCGTGTGCACGACATTACAATCTATAGAAAAATCAGTTTGCTTGTTTTACTTATAAAACCATTCTCTTTTTTATCTTATTCTCTTTTTATTGTTATGTAGTCAACCTTGTTTTTATCATTTCGTCTTTTAATTAGCAATTGTTTATATTACAGACAAAGACTGAAAAATACTTTAAGAGAGCGTTAAGTTCTTTTTTTATTTTGTATTTTTTATAGTATAAAATGCCTACCTGCTGTGCAAACATCCAGACCCGGAACAATTATTAGGCTATACAAATACTTGATCCGAGTGTTTAGCTACTCGCAAGCATACATAATTGTATGGTGTGGAGCTAAAGCTCACTTTGTTGTGCGATAGTTTGTTTTTATTATTCTTATGGGTATTGTTTATTTGGTATTGTTAATTTAAATTGCTGAGTGTAAATTGATCTACATAGGCTCAACTGAATTTATTTTACGTTGGTCTTATTACCATTATAAAAATGCACTAAAAAGTGCTCCTGATAACTTCTGAATCCATTATAGCTTCTGACAAGTCGAAAGTGAACGACAATAAACTTAAATTCACAATTTTATAAGATAGGTAGGAATTATATTAGAATTCTTATAACTCGATCTATCCTTATTCTTATACATGTAACAGACACGCTGCAGCTATATTTATGTATGCATATATTGATTAATGCTACTGTGTTTCGTATGGTGAGTGTAGAGAAGCGGAGACGTCTTTTACTGAAAACGAGGCATTCCATCTTAGTCTTCAAGGGTGAAAACGCATTATGTATTTTGATTATTAATCGAAGATAGATTTTGATGTCTATGGCCTACAGTATCCACTTACAATCAGGTGGACTGTGCTCGTACCTCACCCTTATTTTACAAAAAAATATTCTAAATCGTCTCTGTCTTACAAATTACGTAACATAGTATAAGTAAAGGAATACGGTCTTTATCTCACGCCCTGCATCAGAGATCAACCAATTATTGACCTGGTATTGGTCTGTGAATAGAGTATTGATATGGTATTGGTCTGTGAATTCACAGACCTATACCACACCACGCTGTGTTCGGGACAAGGAGGTGGGCGTGACCCCAGAGTAAGACGTTTGATTCCAATCACAAGCCTCTCTCAAAAGAGTTGACGACTAAGATGACGGGCCCCCATGGAAATGGTTCCGATTTTGTCGCCAGTCGTATGTGCCTATGTGGACTGTATACTCCTTTTACCTGCTGCTTGTCGCTGCCACGGACGTTCCCGTGTCCCATTTGTTCGTGGACGTCTCGGTGGTAGCCCTAATTGATGTAGTAGTAGTGGTCGCTCACGATGATTCAGTTTCCTTCGCCTTCCCTGAAACACCTGTTCGCGTTCTGGTTCCCTGGGACCTCTCCTCTGTTCCTCTGGACTCTTCATCTTGCAAGAGGGGACTGTCAGCCTACAATGTCCCTAAAGTTCCTACTTCCTATCGGTCCCTAACAATCCCTATCAGTCCCTATCGGTCCATCATCAATCTTGGACGGGGGACGGACGGACTTATCTCTTATCACAAAATATAACACATATCTTTAAATTATTCAAATAATTAAACCTTTAATTCTCTATTCATATTACACAACCGATTTCTATATAATGCATGACTCTAAGTTAATTCAAAATATCTTTCTTTCAGAGAAAAATATCATGATTTTAATTAATGTAAATTTAGTGTTCTATTAAAAGGAACTAGACTATTTTAGGAAACATTATCTCGCGTTGCCAACAGAAGTACATCAGCATATTATTGATAGAGCTGCTAATATTTTGCCAACGAAGCACCTTGTTAGCATGTTTTTAGATTGAGACGGTTTAGTCATCATTTCAATTTTATTCTCTAATTCAATAATTCTATCTGTTTACCCAGTCATCATATTAAACAGTTCAGTTTTAAACGAGATAAATTTTTCTCTAATTAAATTACTAATTTTAGTAGTCAAACTTTTTTCAAAACACTCCTATATTTCTTTTAATGTATGCACACCAGAAATCCGGATTTTCTCCAACAAACTACTAGTGTACTTGTTTTGTCTGGAAATTTGTAGTGCATAGCGAGCCCCGTACGAACAGTTATATTGTTCGGGCTATTGATAGATATATCGGGGCAATCACTAGCAATACTCATATCATGCGTTAATTGTTGACGAACTGGTGTGTGTGGGTTTTCACCTTTAGCTATTTTACAACGGCATTCAACGCAAATCCAAGAGGTTTACAAATCAGAAAAGTGCGTAGCGCACATCTGTGCAGTTAAATTTGCACATAACAAGTCAAAATACTGTTTACATTTGGCGCATCTCATAAACGGATTAACTTTGATAATTACATCGCGACATCCCGCGCAATCAACTCTTCTAAGTGACGTTGTAATACAGGCGCGACTGTCACTCGCTGGATGCACGCCGGTCGTAGGTACGATGACTCACTCCAGCGAGCGGCTCAAGTTTGTCGTAGACAATCACAAAATCAATCACAGAATCACAGCAGTTATTCAAATTTTTTTAACTATTTTCACTTATAACTTGGGAACTATTTTATAGATTTTGAAGCTGATTGCACCACTACAAACAAACGTCAACTTTAAACCACTATTTAAGATCGATTATTACGGAGCAGAATAAAACAGACGTTAACCGGTAAGACGTACTGACGTGACCGATGACTATAGACCTTAGAGCACAGACTAGACTTATAGCAGGTAGTATTATTGTTGATGGTACGTCTTGCTCTGCGAAGCTCTACTTTGTATTCCTTGCTCTAATATGCTCTGCTTGGTACGAGTGTGCTATGTCCTTCCCTTCTCGCGATATTAGAAGTAGTGGTGTAATGTTGTTGGGATAAGTAGGTGACAGTGATAGTGCACAAGCGGGGCGGGAGCTTCTCCCAAATTAGCTAAGATAAATCACATTTAATTATACAGGGATTTTAGCTAATTAAATTTGACATATTTTGGATTTCCTTAAAGTAACACCTGATTCTATTAATAATTATAAAAATATTTTTACGCTCTTTCGTTGGTATATCATGTACTTGATTACAATAAATATATAAATAAAATATGATTAATTATGAGCCCTGAAATGTCAAAAGTGTTTCCTGCGGCCAATATTCTTTGCCGCGGCCCAATCCCTGGATTTTTGTCACAGTGACAAAAATCCAGGTTTCATATGACTCTATTTTACGCAAAAACTAGTGCGGCAAAGCGGCGCACCAAATCTGCAGCCTTGCAAAAAATTCTATTTTTTTTTTACCGCAATGCTCGCGTTCCTATTGTTGGTCTGAGGACACAGATTTCTCGAATAAAATCCAAATGGAATTATTGTATCCACATGGAACCACTTGTGAAATAAATATAGGTTTTTCGTTTACTAAACCATCATTAACAGACCTCTGCTAGTGTTGGGCCTCTCACATTATAAGGACAATTTACCATAATTGCCACCAGATACCTTATGGTGGCGTTGTAAGAGAATCGATCATTACTTGGGGCATGCCTGAGAAGTCTCATGGTATCCGATAGATGGCGTTATAAGCAATAATCATGCCCAGAATATATAATGCAACATAATAAACGCTCGCCTTAAAATTTAATAGAACAGTAGCATTTAAAGGATTATGCTGGCCCACAATGATCAATTGATTCGCCACGAGTGTGACAGTGAAGTAAAATATCGTGACGTTTTTTAATTATTTTTAATTGTTATCAAGAAAATGCTGCTACCCCTGCTCCTGTCTCATTTCCCTCTGTCGCCTCATGAATTATAAAAAAGCCCTTAAAAGAATACAAACAATTATGCGATCAAAATTTACGTCGAACATTATGTGACTTTCAATATTGGAAGTAAAAATATAATGCGAACAAGATAAAACTGAAGTAACAAACGCATTTACAGTAAGCGTGATGGTAAGTGGCTACTGAAATTCATGGGCACCTGAGCCAACATCTAGCAAAGAAGGCTGCACCCATCTGGACAGGTTGTACCGTTTAGATTTGTATTGGATGATTATGGGTGGTGGCGGCTTTTCCCTACGTTCAGCAGGGGACCCTTTCGCTGTAGACTTAGCCGCAGGCTTGGGGGGTTGAGCGCGCGCGAAGGGGCAGGTTTTTTATGCTGGAGTGGCGGTGCGGGACGAGGGGCCGAGTTGGCCTCGGCTTTCTTTTGGGGGTTGCGCATTTGCGCTTTTGCCCTTAACGTAGGCGAAGCCCTCGTCTTCGGGCTTGTATGGGGCACGAGTCTCGGTCTCCATATCGGATCCTGATTCGGCATCCGATAAGACCGGATAGGGGCCGCGGATGGACATCGCGGAAGGCGCGGGGGAATCGACGTCATAGATCGTGTCAATGGAATTGGGGGTCTTAGATCCGGTGCTTGGCAACAAAGGGTCGTCGATCCACACGGTTGGACGATCGGCAGGGGGCCAGACACGCTTGGTAGAGGGGCACCTCTGAGGCGGCGGCGTATGTTTCACTCTTTTTACGGTAACCAGGAAGCCAGGAAGGAGAGTTACGCGCAAAACGCATTTGACACCACAACAAGTGTCCGATACACTTCACAACACAGTGAGACTGCTGTCTGCCGGGACAGCGTGCTTCGCGCACCACAGTGAGAGCACCAATACAGTAACTGAATACAAAACCACCAAGCAATACAGTGTATTCCGGTGAGTAGTAATAAGTTGTTAAATAATTCATGCGCAGGAGCATTGAGAGTGGAGTGACGGGAGTGAACCCAACCGACACATCCGGAGTCTACAGAGCCCAAGCGCAGAGAATCTTCAAATGAATCAATGATGTCCTCGCGATGTCTCCACGGCTAAGTACGTATATCTGCCCTTGAATTTGCAATAAACAATAACAATGTTACTAACCAACCGACCGGCCGGAACTTGAACTCATGATACGTCATCGTTAGCATAATTGCCTATCAATTGTTTTAATGATTTCTTTCCCCCTTTAGAGCTTCCTCAGAAATGGATGGAGGCATGTGCCAATGAATAGGGGAATTGGTAAAGAGCGCTATAATGCGTTAGCCTTAACATCAACCGGAAACTAGTAGCAATAAGCAATAAAACGTTGTAGAAAACGTCACTTTATAAAGATAAATTGTTATTTCAGTTTCCACTTTAGGGATGTCCCAATGAGCATTTGACCTCCCCTGATCTGTTTATACCACAGCGACACTTACTATCAGCAGCTGTTATCGGAGTAAGATATATTATAATGGTTTGACAAGCACCGAGAAAAGTACAGAAATTGTCGTTTTTTGATAGAAACAGGCAGCTTTATGTTGACAAAAATTGAGCTATATATCACTATATCTACTAAGTTATAGGACTTCTTATCCTTAGTTAGTTAAGTTATAGTACTCCTTATTAGCAGTCCTTATGGGTAGGTACCAACATCTAACCTGTTTTTGAAGGGTATAGAGAGCCAGTATAGTTACAGGCTATGCGGCAGTCCATCTTAGTCCTTAGAGAAGACAACTAAAAAAAATTGTGAAGTCCGCCAACACGAATTGAGGCAGCGAGGTGGACACTTCTTTGCCGTCTCAGCAATGAGAGGAGACTTGCATCCAAGTTTGGAACATATAGAGACTAACACTTACATTTCTTCTTAATTTTTTATATGAAAGTAGATATAAAATAAATAAATTCGTCGAAAGTAGATATAAATATCTACTTTCGACGAATTTATTTTATCACAAATTAACTACTCCTTTAACTTCTATTAACATTTATATTATACAGGGTGTCCAGTAAATAGCACGACATACTGCAGGGGGTGATAGCTAGGGTCACTACCTATCAATACAACACAATATATGTTCAGCAAAATCTTACGGATTTACAGTTTTACAAAATTTTCCGAAACACCGAAAAATCTCTACCTTGAAACAGATTTTTAAGCATCTCGTAATGAAAAAATCCTTTTCTAGTACTTTTTTTTTACATCAAATTATTCGTGAATAGTTACTTTACTCATTGATAAGTCTTTTTTCTATCAAAGACAAGAATGTTTTCAAGAAGTACTATTTTTTGTTTAAATTTGCACAGAACTATTTTCTTATCACTTAAGTTTAACCTACAGTGGTGAAAAAAAAATGTATGTGGCAGTTTTGTACAACAAACTTAAAAATAGCTTGTTTAATGGTGATTTAGGAAAATACAATAATAGTGCATTTTCATTAAAAATACAAAAAATGCTATTTTAGTTCCAGAGAAGCTGATTTTGTTGAAAATGTACTTAACGTAATTTTGACAAAAACCACTATGAGAATAAGTAATAGCTGCTCATTTACGCGAATTATTATAAAACTAGTTGTGACACGTAAAATGCGACATGCACGCGTAATGACTAAAGGTTTTACCTGCTCGCCGACCGACCCGACCGACCGGTTACTGTCTAACAAAGAAGCGCATGTGCTATCCGCTCTTTCTTGCATTGTGATTTTGTGTCTCACTCAACCTTATTTGCGACACTTGTCAGTACGCTACCTTAAACCGTGCAACGCATCTCTGTGTTCACAAATTATTGTTTCGTACTGACGACTGTTTTGTGCCTTGGACCCCGGACTTTGTTTGCCTTACGATTTGGATTTTTATTGTGATCACTACGACGACTTGGCGACCACCTGACTTTTGTGTTTTATAACATGGCCAACCGCCGCGTTTTTCCTAGTTATACGCAGCGAGAGTATGCTGAGATGCACCTTATTTACGGAGAAGCTGGCCAAAGTTCCCGAGCTGCTGCCACCCTCTACAGGGAAAGGTTTCCCGATAGGAGACATCCACACCATGAAATGTTTACCAGAGTGCTAACCCTACATGGAAGGCAGACTCCTGGTCAACGTGGCGGTGGACGGCCTCAAGTTGTTGACGAAGACATAGTGCTTCAGGAACGAGAACAAGACCCGACAACTTCGGTTAGGGCGATACAACGGCGCACAGGGATACCGAAGTCCACTGTTCATTCAGTACTTAAGAGGTATGGATATCATCCATTTCACGTACGACGCGTGCAAACTCTTTTAACTAGAGACTACCTGCCGAGAGTTCAATTCTGCCGCCGCATGCTTGAAATGCATCGGGAGGACCCAAACTTTTTTAATAAGGTGTTATGGAGTGATGAGTCAGCCTGCAGAAAGGACGGCTACTTGAATTTGCATAATTTACATAGTTGGCAATTAGAAAATCCGTATGTGTCAAGAGAAGACAGGTCCCAGTACCAATTCAAAATAAATTTATGGTGAGTGATTTGTAATGGCCAGATTGTGGGTCCCGTCGAGCTTCCACCTACATTAAATGCCAATAATTACTTGGAGTTTTTACGAGAAACCCTACCCACGCTCCTTGAAAATGTTCCGAGTAAGCTAAGAGAGGTGATGTGGCTTCAAAATGATGGGTGCCCTGCTCATTATGGCCGGGAAGTAAGAGCCTACTTAGATGAAGCTTATCCAAGCAGGTGGATTGGGTGACTGTGACCGATATTATGGCCACCTAGGTCTCAGACCTAAACCCCCTGGATTTTTTTTATTGGGGTGCCATGAAGGACAAAGTCTATGAAAAACCGATCCAAAATGACAATGAATTGAGAGCAAGGGTTAACATTGCAGCAAGAAAAATATCGGAAATAAGCCTGAGAAGACACAAAAGCTCATTTTTAAGATGCCGAGCGTGTATTAGGGCACAAGGGAAGCAATTTGAGCATTTATTGTAATTTATTTAAATAAATGTTTATTAAAGTTTACTCCACTGTTTTTTTTACTATCACCTTATCCTTCAAGATTTCATTTACAGACCGGCCGGCCGGTTGGCTGTAGATTAATTATTATGTAATTCGAACCGTAGTACGACCTTACAACGATTCGAATTCAAAGTCACATTACTTGCATTTAAAATAAAATGCTCTTATTAACTAAAATAGCTTATTTTTTTGTATTTTTTTAATGAAAATGCACTAGTATTGTATCTTTCCAAAATCACCATTAAACAAGCTATTTTTTAAGTTTGTTGTACAAAACTGCCACATACATTTTTTTTTCACCACTGTAGGTTAAACTTAAGTGATAAGAAAATAGTTCTGTGCAAATTTAAACAAAAAATAGTATTTCTTGAAAACATTCTTGTCTTTGATAGAAAAAAGACTTATCAATGAGTAAAGTAACTATTTACAAATAATTAGATGTAAAAAAAGTACTAGAAAAGGATTTTTTCATTACGAGATGCTTAAAAATCTGTTTCAAGGTAGAGATTTTTCGGTATTTCGGAAAATTTTGTAAAACTGTAAATCCGTAAGATTTTGCTGAACATATATTGTGTTGTATTGATAGGTAGTGACCCTAGCTATTACCCCCTGCAGTATGTCGTGCTATTTACTGGACACCCTGTATATTATATCAACTAAAATTATATTGTTTTCAAACATACGATTTCTTCTACTTTTGTCGAATTTCTTTATCATAGATTGGTAAATCCAATCCAAACTTAGATTATAAATAAAAATATTTTATTTTAATCAACGAGTAAAACGATATTAACTAAAATTGTATTGTTTTCGAACATAAAATTTCTTCTACTTTCTACTTTTAATGAATTACTTTATCATAGATTGGTCAATCCAATCCAAACTTCAATTTAAACGAATTCATTCATTTTATTATTCTTCGACAGGCTAAATAATATCGACTAAAATTCACCTCTTTTCAAACATGCACATTTTTCAATTAACTGTTATTCATATTTTAATACTCAAATTTCCTCGAACTGTTTAATTAGTGAAGACATTAAAACCAAAGTAAATTTTCTTGCCGCTAGGCGAAATATAGACGCGTACAGTTTATACGCAGCCGTAATTTTGTTTAATTAAATTATGTAGAAATCTTTAAAAGCAAGTCGTACAAATGTATAAAATAATGGCATTTAATTAAAGCTTACTTAAGCTCCGTTCCGTTATGATATTTAATTAAACTAAAAAGCTAGGCCAAGCGAACTATTATATAAACTAGCTTAGCGTCCAAAAATAATATAACATACTAATAATACAACTTACTACTTAATAATATAACTTGCTTAATCATATAACTTACTAGATTTCATCATTTATATTTTCATTACAACCCATCAAAAGTCCTCAGCTGATCATAGCCCTCCACCAAAGATTGCCTCATAGGAAGGATATTTGCCACAATTACCACGCTTAGCCGGCAAGTTATCAACCACATTTTTTACTATTATTATTATTAGTGGAGGCAGTTTACAAACACAAATTGCTCAAGGACAAACATCCAGACTCGGAATAATTATTTGTAAGCCATACAATACTTTTACAATATTCACTGCCAGTCAACTCTGGAATAATAAGAAAAGTGTTGGCAGGTACAGACTTAACTAATTAACAGGTATACGTAAGACATAACATAAACTTAAATATATCCACATATAAATACATACTATTCATCTATACATTCATTAATACATAAATACGAGTATGTAAACATATTATAAATAAAATGAAAGGAAAATATAATGTTATGTGTTTGCCTACAGACAATTGTGCTTGTTTATAAAATTTAAATACAACTGCATAATTACAAAGCTGTTTATTGAAACCACGCTTTATTACAGGCTACTAAACATCAATTTAATACAAATTTAAAATTTTAAAAGTACCTAAACTAACTTAACTAATATATTAAATGAAACTAATTTTTACGGCTTATATCGCGTTTAATTTTACTTTTTAATTCCCGACGTCTCGGGTGCTTTACAGCACTCATGGTCACGGGGGAACTGAGGTGATTGACGTCCCGATGTCATAGTTAGCCCGGCTACCTTCAGTTTTTTAATATTCATTTTTGGTTCGATCTACGCAGAATGCGATATGTGGACCACCTATTATATCTTGTTCGATCCCCGCCTGTGCCAATGAAATTTTTAATTGCAATTTTATGTGCTGATTTACAACGCGCTCGGTGGTGAAGGAAAACATCGTAAGGAAACTATCATGTTTCAGAAATATTTTTTTACAACCCAACACCAACCAACCAACACCGATTGGTGCAGCGCGGCGAACTTACCCTCACCCTAAAACCCTCTCAGAAATTAAAGGAGGCCTGAGGATGTATATATCATCATTACAGGCTGTCAAAAATCCACTTCTGAACATAGGTCTACCCCTCAGATGTCCCATAGAATGTTAATCTCGGGGGATATTTTGTAATCAATACATTGGCAAACGCAGTTCTTTATTTTTCAGATGATACGAGGGCGACACTGAAGTTTTTAGAACTGGCCACTTGTAAACGATGTAATAAAAAAATAAGTTCAAATTTTGAAAATGGAACTCTTTGCCAATATTATTGTGTATTTATTTTATTATTTTTGTCATTTCTTTACGATTTGGCGGCAAATTGAAAATTGTCTGTGTCACGTCAGCATGAATTTAACGCAAGAAAATTTTCGTACAATGATTTTTTATGACTTTCGATGTCATTTAAGTCAACAACAAAATTATGAAAGACTTCGATTGGTCTTTCACAATGAAGCCCTTGTGCCACTGTTTACAACTGGTTTAATGAGTTTAAACGTGGTCGCACTAATCTTACCGATGATTTGCGTGAAGGACGGCCTTCTACGGCGACGACTGAAGATAACATCAGTGTTGTGCGGCATATGATAGAGACTGACAAAAAAGTGCCTTATCAGCAGATTTGGACAAGCTTAGGCATCGGTATGAGTCAAGTGCACAAAATCCTCCATGAACATTTAGCGGTCAGAAAGCTTTGTGCCCGGTGGATACCTCATAATTTGACAGAGGCCCAAAAACTCCGTCGTGTTGATTGGTGTCGTGAAATGGTTCAAATATTTAACGGAGGTGACTCAAAACGTTTTTATACGTGGTAGAGCCATGATGCAGCTATATTAGTAGTATAGTTGTAGCACGAATGGGTTGTCTCAACTGGGGTAGGACCACGCTCTTACAGAATACCAGCGCAAAATAGCAGCTTAATGCTGCTGTGTTTCGTATGGTGAGTGGAGAGAACCGGAGACCCTTTTTACTGGAAACGAGGCATTCCATCTTAGCCCTCACGGGTGACAACGCATCTGCATTTTGATTCTTAATCGAGCATAAATGTAGATGTCTATGGGCCACAGCATCCACTTACCATCAGGTGCACTATGTGCTCGTTTATCAACCTTATTCTAAAACAAATATTTTTAGAACGCCACTATAGTATGTACCATGACTTTTATTAACCGACTTCAAAAAAGGAGGAGGCACTCTATTCGACTGTATTTTTTTATGTGTGTTAACTCAGAACTTTTTTCTAGGTAAACCGATTTTGATAGTTATTTTTCATTTGAAAGTCGGTGCTTCTCATTCCGTCCCATATCAATCTGACCAGTAGTTTTTGAGTTATCCTTAATAATGCGTATTTAATTGACTTCAACTATATTGATGATGTTCTCATTTTATTTATATTGAAGTAGGTTGTACAAAATTTTTAATTTTACCACTTGTTTCATTGTTGTCCACAGAGATCATATTAATATATCATAGTAGCACATTTTACTTTTTTATCATTCTTATCATAGACGTTTCTTGCAGTAGAGAAAAATTGCCTTAATCATTAATCTTCGCAAGCAGATTGACGATCGCAGTGCCAGACGTCTCGCACCTTGACGCTGCTACCCGGCGCATATCTTAGTATTTTACGTCTGGCGTAAACGAGATGGTTATACCACCATCTATCGAAAGGCATAACATTTTTGTGGTATTTCCCATAGTCGCCTATGACGACACCTAAGGGACTGAACTGACGAAATGGGCTGAAGTTATCTTAACACACGGCATAATGCATTATTCATTATAGTATAAATGAACTACATTCATTTTAAACTAGCGACCCACCCTGGCTTCGGGTAGGGTTATTAATTTGGCGTTACTAAGTTTCGAGATATTCAAGCACCATTTACATTAACATTTTTAGTTTGTTCAAAAACATCAAGTTTTTCGGATAAAATATAGACTAGATCACTCTTGGATCTTTATCTGTTCGTGGAGTTTCATTTCAATCGGTTCAGCCATTCCGAAGATTAGCCCGGACAGACAAACAGACTGACAAACATTTTAAAAATGGTTCTTCATGTCTTAATGGCATGCTCAATATTAGTTATTTCGATATTACAGACATACACTTTAATTTTATTTATATGTACAAACTATAAAAAATGCTCCGATAACAAAGATATAAAATGTAGCTTTACTACCTGAAATCACATGTGTGTTCAGATTTAAATGAACTATAAGTGCAATTCTGAAGCGAGCCAAGTTCCATTTTAAGCTACATTACGTGATCACGCCCGCCTGCCGGAGCGAACAATAATATGTTGTGTTTGTAGTGAGACACTACGTCACGAACTAGTCCGAAGGAGAGAAAAAGTTAACAAGTCACTCTTAGGAGAGTGTTCTCCTTAAAAATCGTCTAATAAATTAATTACAAAACAAAGAAATTATTTAATTTTTTAATTCATTGCAGCTTATTAAATGTTCAATGCTAAATGTTAGCCTTTGTGGAAAATGTAAAATGTTTATATGTATATTTAACATTTTGGATCAAACACAATTAGGTCTATTTGCTCTTATGTTTTTCTTCAGATGAAACAAAATTGGCATAAATATATACAAAATTATTTAAAAATACAATTTCGGATTCGAAGCAGTTTCTAACATACTTTCAGCCTAGTGGACTAGCGGATCTAAACAATCGGTACAATAGAAAGAAAAACAAGAATATGCATAAATAAACAACTTCAGAAGAAAAAAATATATAAATGATATATCAAAGTTAAATGTTTATCAATATAAATGTCTAAAATGGTAAATCATAAAAAAATATTAACAATTACAAACGTTAAAGTATTACACAATTTATAAATGTCTAAAATTATTAATATCAATGAATACCTCCCAACATTCAAAAAAATACTTCTGGAGTATTCTAACCTACAATAGTAATTCATTCTAGACATAATACGTATAAAATAATGTTGAAATGAATATATAAATACAAAAACTTCCTTATTACAAAATAAAAATATTAGATTCTAAAAATTTTGAATCGTGGAAGCAATATAAAGCGAATTAAGGAAAAACAATTTTATCAAGATTGCTCGTCCTTACTGGAGCTCGTTGTAATAAATAAAAAGAATATTATAACTTATATTCAGGTGGGAGATATAACGTCATTATATCAGGTTGCCATGATAAGGGTTTACGCATGGTTGCTATAATTATTAGTGATGAAAGAACTACCTCAAACCTTATCGACTTTTACTAGCCGACTTTAAAAAAGGAAGAGGCTTACAATTCAACTGTATTTTTTTGTACATATGTTACAAAAAACACGCGAGAAATAGAGTAGGCCCGAAGTCGCAAATTGGGAGCAGCGAGGCGTGCAGAGAGCGTTCGGATAGAGCGTAAAAGCGTTTTTAATAGTGGTAGCTTTACTATATCACCTGGTAAGTGCAAGTGGCCGGAGGCCTAATCCCCCACACCCTTTACATGGTAACGGATTTGGAAATTCACGGATTGGAGCATCCACGCCCAAGCTATCCTACTCTTCCAGAGCGTCAGTTCCCCGCATATTATGGGGGAGTGAAATAAAATTCTTGACTAAAACTGGGCAAGAGGAGCAATAAGACAAAGGTGACCCCTGCTACGCTATCCATGAATTTGTGTAACATCAGAGGACTTTATACAAACCTTCACGCCATCCTCTACCATTTGGAGACTGCAAAGTCGGCCTTGCTCTTCCTTACCGAGACACAGGTGTCCTAACCGACTGATACTTCGTATCTCTCCTACCTGGAGTACAAGTTAGAACACTCCTTTGGCTGGAGTTTGCTTATACGTCAGAGAGGACGTTTGTTTTCAACGCCTTGGCAGTCTTGAAGGTACGGATCTGTCCATCCTATGGCTGCGCGTAGACAGCGACGATCATTTCCGTGTCTATGGGTGCCTTTATAGGTTCCATATCGGTAATGCCGCCAGAGACTGACTCATCGACCACGTCCAATTGGCTGCAAACTCCGTGCTATAACAGGTCCTCGTAATCATGCACCTCCCCTGTTGGAACTTCTGCAGACCTCTCATCCAGACGGATATCAGGTGTCCGTCGATGCCCTTCTGGTCCTTCGCTAAAGCTGTTCACGGGAACTTCTGTCAGCCATCTCTCCCATCTATGCACAGGGAGGATGACTCACTGGCCCATGCCGCAAAGGAGAAAACCGATCTGCTAGGCTTTTTGTTTGGATCCAACTCGACTCTCGATGACGGGGGGAACACATCGCCGACCATTCTGCGGTGTGAGTGCTCCTTGCAGGATGTGCTGTTTACACAGCGCTCGGTGTGCAAAGTACTTCTCTCCCTGGACCTCAAAAAGTCGAGTGGGCCTGATGGTGTCCCTCCTATTGTCCTGAAGACGTGTACTCCGGAGTTGATGAGATCATCAACTGATGAGTAATCACTAATACGGTTTTCGTCGTGGTTGATCAGCTAGTGTTCTTCTGGTTTACCTGACTCATAGATGGGCAGAGGCAGTAGAGTCAGAGGGGGATGCCTTGGCCGTTAGTCTGGACATAGCGAAGGTATTCGATCAGGTTTGGCACAAAGCGCTTCTTTTGAAGCTTCATTTCAGTTTCCTTGCTGATCGGAGCATCAAGGTTGTAGCAGACGGTGCATGCTCTGATTACAATCCTATCAACGCTGGTATTCCACAAGGCTGCGATCACCATTGCTATTTCTTCTGCATATCAATGATATGTTGCAAACTGGTAACATGCATTGCTATGCAGACGACAGCACTGGTTATGCCTTATACACCGGCCGTTCCAATATTTCTCGGGAAAACGTCGCCGAGTACCGGAACAAACTTGTGTCTGAAGTCGAGTCTTTGCTGAACAAAGTCTCGGATTGGGGGCGATTAAATCTAGTCTAGTTTAATCCTCAGAAGACACAAGTTTGCGCGATTACCGCTAAAAAGAACCCCTTTGTCGTATCTCCTCAGTTTCAAGGCACTCCCCTTGCTGCCTCAGCTATCAGCTATCAGAATCCTCGTAGTCGACATATCGAATAGTGTGCAGTTTCGTGGTCAATTGGATGGGAAGGCCAAATTGGCCTCTAAAAAGCTTGGCGTGCTCAGCAGAGCGAGATAGTATTTAATGCCGGCACATCGCTTGCAACTTTACAAAGCGCAAGTTCGGCCACACATAGAATATCTCTAGATATATCTCTAGAGCGGGCCACGTCAGTGCCAGCTCCTTCCACTTGACCGCATCCAGCGTAGAGCCTAATAGTGGTATATTAAAAACGCTTTTACGCTCTATTCAAACGCTCTCTGCTCACCTCGCTGCTCCCAATTTGCGACTTCGGGCCTACCTTAGTTACATACAAGCTATTTGATTGAAGGTAGCTTGAATCTGAGGAGGAGCTTGAAGAGTTGTAAGATAAATGGTGTCTAATATTTTTGTTCTTCTAGGAACCTTCTCATGTGTGACAAAGCATTTTGAAAAAAATATAATAAAATATATAAATCAAATATTGTTGTTTTATTTTTTTAATAAAATCAGTACAATCAGTCAATCAACTATTCAAATAAATGTTATCAAAAAACAAGGCGATCTCAAAATTCTCACATTACCTTTACGATTTTGCAGCGACCCCTCCAAACGGACTCCAAATGACCTACGCGACGATTATCTAACACAAAATATTCGCCACGTGCCGAGCTCGAATCGTAAGAGCCTCCCGCCCCACTATCGTCTTTACTTCCTCGTACAGCCCATATCGGGAGCTCTCGTTGAGGAAGTAATTAAATCATCGCTTTGAGCTGATACAAACTTTTAAAATCTTTACAATATACGGCATCCACCGCGACTTCGTCCACGTGGAGTTCGATTATATCGCGCCCATGTGTGAAAAAGAGTCTGCTGGTACAAGCAACAATTATAACTGGATGTCGCGGCCAAAAGCTAGTGAACTACAAAACTTCTTTATACACCACATTTTTTGCTAATCGTAATAGATTGTGCCAAAATTATCAGACTACTGGGCGAGCTTACGCGTGAGCAAGCCACATAGAATTGCCCGTGTGAAAAAAAATTTTCTCTCAAGTCTATACCCGCAAATTTTGATGTCTGCCCTTGTGATTTGTTTATGGTCATTGCAAAGCAGACTTTGAGGGGAAACTGTATTCGTTTGGATTCAAAGGGAAGATCATTCGGGATCAAAGGAGTTATTGGTACAAATACAGTTTCCCCTTGCGCACATCCAGTTGTAATTGTGGCTTCCACTACATTGCGATGTAACGCTTTTACTTTTAGTCTGGTTCCGTTGCACAGTTGAGGAGGTTTTAAATTTCGCAACAACATTACAGGAGTGCCCGCGCGCAGAATAAGCTTATGATTTGGAAAACCCGATGGTTTCAGTGAATTAAGAAATTCGACAGGGTAGTTAATTGCATCATCTGTGTTGACCACAGAGTCTATTGACGTGTACAACATTTCTTCCCCCTCAAAAGACATTAACAGTATATCGTTAATTGCCGCTGCTTGGTCGCTTTTCGGGGTTAGTATGGCACGTTCACACAACCATTCCATTGGCTTATCGTGGATATGAGCAATATCTGGGTAAATTTTGGATATTAACTCCTGTAACGTAAATACAACTGTGCACAAATTATCAGGGATGGTTGTCATTCCGTCATTCATCGGGTAATCACCGTTGCCGATTTCAAGTAGGAGATTCGCAAATCCACCAGCAGACTCTTTTTCTCCTAAGTATACTCGCATATTTTTCGAGAGCTTGAGGATTTTAATTAGAGGCCATAAAGTGGATCTCTTAAGACACGCCTTAACTTCATCTGCTCTAATTCCTTTTGGCACTACTGGTAGATTCTATCTAAAATCTCCAGCCAGCAAAACCGTTACACCACCCGTTAATTGCTTATTTCATTTTATATCTTGTAGAGTTCTGTTTAAAGCCCCTACGCCACCCTTATGAGCCATGGTTATTTCATACCACACTATCATTTTAGTATGTTTTAATACTTCAGCAAAATTACTTTGTTTCGATATATTACAAATGGGAGTATCAGATGTTGTTAAATTGAGTGGTAACTTGAAGGTAGCATGAGCAGTTAATTCACCCTCAAGCAGTGTAGCTGCGATCCCAGAAGAAGCCACAGCCATAGCAATTCTGCGAGTACTTCTAACTTTTGCTTGTAGCAAATTTATGAGGAATGTTTTGACTTGTTCAACCAGGAGCATCTAAAAAAATTATTCCACCCTCATTTGATTCAATTTTTGTGTTAATTTGATTGTAAACTGATTTTTGTTCATCATTCAGTGATCTTTCATTATTTTTAACTGTGTTTTCTAATGATGCTAAGTCGTAACTTGTCTCTTTAAGAAACTCTCTATTTTCAAATTGTTGTTCTTTGATTGGCTGAGGTAACCCATACTATTTTAGTAGCCGACCACCCAATGCTAATACGGCATCTTAAATACCAAATCTGCTAAGTGCTCTACATCCACATCTCCCTGTCTTTCTAATTGCCTTTTAAAATCTTCAGATAGGTTTTCTTTGAATTTCTCCCAAAGGCTTAAGGGGTCTGATACTTGGCAGAACACTAAAATAATCGTAAAAAGATCCCGAATCATTTGCGGTGATTGGCAAAGTGCTGAACAAATGCTGATCATCTTCAAGCAAGCCGAGAGCTTTTCATGTTGATTGGAACGTGAAATATACATGACCATCTACAGTTTTTATCGCTTCAAACGAAATTGGGCCTCGTATCTGAAGAAGAAGCATACGAAGGTGATAGCATTCTGTATTGTTCGGATGCACAGTACAAACCCTGGCCAGAACGTGCTCTTTTTTGACCCCTGGCCAGCCTTCAACCTTTGCTCCTCTCTTTCTCCTTTGGAATTTTCTTTTATCTCAAACGTAGTATGCAGGTACTTCTAGTTAGAGCTATGTTTTTGCAAAGTTATCCACTTAACACAAATCGAAAAAGGATAGGAGTGTGGTTCTTGGAGGACTATTCACTCTTTCACTCAGATTTTGCTCATTAAAATAAACCCTTTGCCCATTTTCCAAATGAACAGCGAGGTGGACTACGGGAACGAAACGCTCATGAATGGGAATTTCAAGGATTCGCCATACTGCCTCTGATGACCTTATATATCTTCCACTTGTGTAGGTTTTAACTTCATCCTTCTCATTCTCTAAAGCAAACGATGCCTGGTCTGAACCATTATTTACGTATTTGCAGACGTATTTTATTGATTTCACCGAATGACAATATTCCACATTTAAGTGAGCGTTAATTTTTTTTAATAATACTGGATTATAAGGGACTACCCAGCGATTATCTATGGTTGTACCTTTGATATCAACAAAGAACCAACCGTCATCTAGTAAACGTCTCTTGTACTGCGGATAACCGTCTTCACCAGTTTGAGTTTCCCTTATAACAGCCCTGGGGGTATGCAGTAAAGCACATGTTATCTTTCATACATGCTGACTTTCTATTTAAAGTTCCACATGGACCATGTATCATATTACATTTAACGATATCGTGAAGCTCTGGGTCACATTTGGGATCCGGTATTTCAGCACAAATTATATTGTCGATTTGATCCGGAGTAATACGTTTGTCAAGCCATAAAAGAATATGAATATGTGGAAGACCTCTCTTTTGCCATTCCGTTGAGTACATATAGAATCGCATTTCACAAAATATTTTGCCCTTTGTCAATAAGTTCATGATCTTTTTCACCTTTAGTGAAACAACCTCGAAACTATATCGTGTCTATCATGAGATTCTTGTCCTTGAAGCAATTGCTCTTTTATCTCGTCCCAGCGAGGATTGCATGTGAAAGTGATAAAACGATCAGGCTGGCCGTAATCCCTAACATAGGTCATAGCGTCCTGTATTCTTTCGTGCAAATATACCTAGGCGCCCGTAAAAGATGATGGAAGGACAACAATTTGTCCTAGTTGGTTAGCTTCTGCGTCTTGTCGTCCAATAGCATATTTTAAATGGATATAACTATCAGCACGTAATTTGACTTGATTATTTTTGATATAATTTAATCTCTCCGTTTCTATTTTGCGTATTCAACCGCCAAATATTGACTAAAAAGAGCACGATAGTTGACTAAATAGTTATCTTCTCCTTCTTTAATCATTATTCTATACGAATAGAAACTTGCAGAAGAGAGATTTTTATAAATCCCACAACTAAATAAAATTTATAGAGAATTTTATTTAGTTGTGGGATCGCGTTGTGGTATGTTGATTAAATACGCATCATCCTGTATAGTGAATACTGTAGCGCATCATATGCTCGATGTATCTCAATCTGATGATGTCCCTTCGATCAAATTGTTGACCCACTAACACTAAAGCCACTTCATTTGTAGTTGGTGCATCATACCTACCTCTATGTTCTTCTGGTGGTTTTTTATCAGCATATATGACAACTCTGAAAGAGGGGCTTTACCACTGGCACTTTTCAGATCTTTTATATACGGGTTCACTTGATGCAGCATATTCTGCAATTGTTTGATTAAATTTGGCTTTAAGTTAGGAAATTTAGAACATAGAATATTTGCTTCTCGATCATCTTCACCTACAAAATATATTTGAAGGTACTGAGCGTCATGTTCGGCTTCTGTTAATATACTTCCAAGTAAATGGTAGACCTGGCCTTGTACTTTAAAAGTCGGTGAAAAACCATCTGCTGTTACCTGTTTACCACCAAAGGAAGTCTTCTGGAAACAGGCATTATATTTACGAATATTACCCATAAAATGGTCATGATCTGAGTGTAGATCATTAATCAAACTAAAGAGTGGTTCAGGCAGTTGTTTCAACGAATCAAGTTGCACTTTTCCAGCGCTGCAACACATAGCACGTGTCTCATCCTTCCATTTCAGCGCATTGCACCACTGACACTTGTATGTCATAGAACCCAAGGCTACACTGCTGTCAGTTCTTTAAGCAATATCAGGGTCATACTTCATAGCGGAATGGACCTTGGTTTTCCATAAACGCAGTGTAATGTTTTCCTCATACCGTGACTGAATTGCTCTATGCACTTGTGGATTCGCAGTTTGGTAATTTGCAACAGCTTGCCTGTGTACATCGGGATTTTTTTTCTGATAAGCGGACATAGCTTTCTGATTTGAATCTGGCTTGTTCTGCCTATATCTTTCTTGTGCACTTTTTAATTGACTTTTTCTTGTGTAATTAGTAAATCTCGACCTTCGTTTATTTTTCCGTTTTTATATTTTAATGTCGACGATACAGATTGATCTGTTCCGCTGGTTGGAGATAATATTTCACTGTTTACAAAAGATTTAACAGTTAAATGGTCAGGCTCTGAAAAAGGGTCACGCTCTTCGACATGTACATCCATGCGACGCTGTGTAATTTTCTTCGCAGCAATAGGCAGATAGGCGTCTAAATATCCATTAGATAAATCATGGCTCAATCTTAATCGCCTTACTGGACAGATATCTGTTCCAAACTCTGTACATAGCAGACCGTTTCGATATACTTCAAACCGATACGGAAATATTAATCCTGCAGCTACCAATTCACAAAGTCCATCGTAAGTTTCATTTTTTAACAATATCGGCTGAATATTAATTTGCTGTTGAATATTTATCGCCATTTCTGTCGTGGGTCATAACTGAAAACCTAGACCAATCATTTAGCACAAATCTAACAATTTGTGAATGCACCACCATCGCATTTTCTTGGATTCCGTACATTAAAAATGAAAGAGCACCAAACAAACAGGCGCCGTCACCTATAATGGGGACGACAGTATGTTCTTCCAATTTTACTTTAAAATTAAGAGTTTCTATAGTCATTTTTTCAGTGAGAAAAAATACTTCTATCAACAATACCTAATCAGAAAGCAAATTGAATTCCAAGTTTGAACAGTGGTTGTAAGAAAGACAAAATCAAGCAACTAATCCGAAACACGAAGCAAATCTTAAACCGTAATCAAGCAAACAAAGTCGAAGTCTAGTCAAATATCCGTTAACAGTCAATTGGTACCGTATTTGGTACAGGTTGTAGCACTCATTCACCATTCACTTTATATTAGTTCGAAAAAACACAACGTTAACGCGTTCTAAAACGATACCAACGCCATCTATTGGTAGGAATTGGAACTTGAAGATCAATACAAAATAGGTAGTACCTAAGTATTTCTTTTGGTTTTGCCATTTTATTAATTTGTAAAAAAATGTATTTGGTTTGGTTGTTTATTTTCATTGTTTTTAATTTTTAAATTTTTTTTGTTCAGGTGTAATTTTGTGCAAATTTTTTGTACAAATCTTCTTGTCTATTTTGTTTTATGTTTTCGTGCAATAAAAGTATATTCTGTTCTATTCTAATAAATTAAGTTTAAAATATTTATCAATATCATTTACGTTATTTACGACTCAAAAGCCTTAAAAATGACACCCAAGTCACCCAACCCATGATGATTTTACATACAAACATACATCCATCCATTCTTTCATCCATGTTGGTTTCAAATCATAATCGATGCCATTTTCGTAATTAACGTCCCAAAAAACCATAAAACAACACCCTTATTGACTTTTCAACCACATCGCACCCCCACAGGGGATGATGGTAGGTATTTCCCGTCTTCTACGTAGGATTTTGAAATAGTTGTTGTTTTCGTAATCAGCGACCCGATAAACTATAAAAACGATACCCATGTTGATTTTCAGAATTTGTCACTCCTTTTCCACCTTTTAGGGGTTGAATTCTGAAAGAGCTTGAAACACTTGTTTACTCATTTATTGATAGGAGTACTCCTGTGAAGTTTAGAATAAAATAGTTTAATTAATCTTGTTACCCCATACAAATTTTCAAACCCTTTTTCACCCTCTTAGGGGTTGAATTTAAAAAAAACCCTAGGACACGTAATTGTTTATTTCTAATCGTTAACCTAAAAACAAAGTTTCAGGTTTCTAGCTCTAAAAATTACGGACATCCATACAAACTTTTAACCCCTTTTTCACCCTCTTAGGTGGCGAATTTTCAAAAATCCTTTCTTAGCGGATGCCTAAGTCATTACACCTGTCTGTATGCCAAATTTCAGCGAAATCCGTTTAGTAGTTTCGGCTGTGCGTTGATAGATGAGTCAGTCAGGTTTGCCTTTTATATTTTATATTATTCATTAGTTAACAAAGTTTAATATACATTTTCTTTATTAGACGTAAATATTAATGGTATACCTTATGCCTGAACTTAAAAAAAATTGTTAACAATAGCGACGGTTGACGGCTTCGTGACGCAATTGCTTAGCATTGAGTTACAGTTTTAGATTATGCATATAGCTTGCTTATGTATACTCTAAGGTTGCGGTGCTGAGGGCCGTACAAATAATGATTTGTAGGACCTACTAATATTATTTGTGTTATACAAAATATTGTTCCTCTATCAAAGTTTTTTCTCTTGTGCAATTTATGTATGTAAACTTTCTCTAAAATAAGGGAGAAAATCCTACTGTGGAAGGAAAAAAATTTTACTTAAAATATTTTCTCAATCAAAACAAATTTTCTATTTTGATAATAGCAAAACAATTACCGAACTTTCCTCCCATCTTTTGTAAGGTTTGGCGCGTAAATATTTGAGATCTCCTCTCCTATTAGTTTGAAAACTTTGAAAGTTTAAATTGATATACCGCGTCTTAAGACTTCAAGGAGTTTTTTGTTGGATAGTTCAGTAAAGTACCGAGCTCGTCAGTAAAAATAAAATGAGACGGTTAAATAAGAAAGGAGGACGGTACTCTAAATAACACCATATTTTACATCAACTCTTATCATTAGATGGGATTGCAATTAAATACTGATTAATATAATAACTGAAAAAAATCATGAGAGTCATTCAATATCAAACCAAAGCACATATTATGCACATCTAAAATCATTAGCAACTAACAACATAGTTTAGGTATACGTATGTGTATGTGAGTGCGTGTCAAAAAGTTGAGTCAGATTTCGGTGTAACTTGAAACGTACGCAGCGTTCCTTCGACCTTTCTTTGTTAGTCTGAGCATTCATTGTGACTTTTATAATAAATCAAAGTAATTTTGAAATAAACACGAAAGAAAAGATATATTAAATAGAAAAGCAGTCTATATATTTGGTCCTCCATACGGATGCTCTTGGGATTTTAGGCAGAAGTTACGAAACTTTTCTCGCTTTTACGTGGTTGCTGAATCAGAAAAGTTACCGCATTAATTTTAGCTACTTTATAAGTGTTTATGACCAGCTACTACTACGTAGTAGAAATATACGATCATTAACCTTTTATTTCTTACAATCTTTTTACGTCTTCTTTGTGTATTGATAATCATTGTTTATTAAGTACCATTAAAATATAATAACTATAATTAAAAAAAGTGTTAAAGTATGTAAAAGTGTCGTGGAACACCCAGTTCGAACGAAGTTTCTTTCGTTGTATATTATTATTGATAAACGTATTCTATTATTGATTAACAAATACATATAAATGAATTACTAGCATATAATCTAATTCATCTAATCCATCTCGCTTCCTTATAGCCCCCAAGGCCGTCGACACTATAGAAAGGGTCGTGACGGAAAAATCTTACACTTTTTTCACCTAGCCCCCATCCGCCAAGTCCGTACCGTGCGATAAACAAATTCGTTCTAAAAACTAAAAACTCAAATTATCATATAATCCTACTCCTCGCGGTATATTTTCAAGGACGCTGGATGCATTTCTTCGCTTTATGGCGAGGAAATTAAGTTAATTAAATTTATTAGATCATTTAATTTCCACCATGTAGAGGCGGTGTATGTCCACTGCCCAATATCGTCCCGTGGGTGTCGTAAGAGGCGATAGAGGGAAACAAGCCAGGAGATGGCCAGTAGCGTCTTCCTGATAAGAGTTGGAAAATGAAATACTGCAGTTGCAAACGCAACTGCAAAGCGTGGCAACTATAGCAAGTAGCCCCCTTGTGAAGCAAACTAAGGAGAGGCCTACGTTCAGCAATGTAATTTGAAAGGCTGTAATGATGATGATGGAGTTTTGTCAGGAACTTTACCTCCGACGGACTGCTGCTCCTGTATTATTTTTAAATAATGGCTTGAAGTGGCTTTTGATATGTACGTAAAAGATTTTTGGTAATAAATTGCTGTGCATGTGAACTATTGGATAAATGTGTCTGCTTAAGTGCCTTGAGATACAGTCGTAAACGACTGTTTGTTGACTCAATTTGTCGTCAAAATCTCCCAAATACTTCACAATGTGGCGCATCAACATGAAGAAGTTTCAAACAAATTATTCTAAAGAATAATTTCTTGTTACTTGACACTGGCAAATGTTCACTGGGAAATGACGATAAAGTTCTTTTAACTAATGTGAAATTATTTAGGCCTTAGTGTTTGTTTTTCAATCTAACAAAAAAGTAAATACCTCTCAACTATTCCCCTAACTCCTATTCATCATTAAAGAACAAGAAGCAAGGCTGGCTTTCATTCACTTCTAATTTAATGTCTTTGATAAATCGAAATTACGCAGACTCGTAATTTGTAATTATCTTTATGCTTTTGAGATTAAAAAAAAATATTCGTTAATCAAATATGTCCATAATTCATAAACATAAGATAAACAACAACTCTCACGCCTGTCACACAAAAGGGTAGGCAGAGAGTATGGACTTCCATTTGGCACGATCCTGACTCCGCTTCTTTCACATCCTATTATCTATACATACAATCTCATCGGTTATGGGCACTTACCCTTAACTCTGTTTACGTAGTACAGCTATCTTATGGTTGTAGCACGAATAAGTTGGCTCGACCGGGGAAGGACCACGCTCTCACAGAATACCAGCGTATAATAGCATCTCAATGCTGTGCATGCTCAATGAGTGTAGAGAACTGCAGACCCTTTTTATTTTTACTGGATACGAGGCATTTCATCAAAGTCCTTGAGGACTTAGATGAAATGCCCACCTTTGAGGGTGACAAGCGTTTTGATTCTTAATCGAGGATAGGTGTCGTAGGTGTCTATGGCCTCAGAATCCGCTTACCATCAGGTGGGCTGTGTGCTTGCTTGTCTCCCTATTCCTATAAAAAGCCGTCTTTAATATACCACCAACTTGGTCGTTAAACTTCTGTCTAGGGAGGCTCTAGCCCCCTCTGCCACTCACTTCTGTAGCATTAATTTGTTTGGTCACTCTTTTTGCATTCATTTTTTTATATTAAGGCTTCTTTATGATAAATTATTTTTTATATGAAAGCAACAGTATCCTTATGGTTGAGTAACTCAAAAGCTGTGGGTTTGAGGACGCCATTAGACTACTGTCGTGAAGCACTCCTTTATTTTCATGGGACTCATGTCATGACATGTCGGCCTCGCACTGACTAAATCCCTAGGACAGGAAAATTAAGCACTTGATAATTAAGACTTCCCGACTCCAACGGTAGATTTATTCTATGGCTCCGCCGCCGGCCATGTTTCGGCTGCATAAGGTAGGGAGAATGGCGTCTCACAAAACAAAACTTCTGCGACCCCGCCAGAGTTGTGAAAGATAGATAAAAGGCGTGTTGGACATCGCCATACCAACTGCTCTTCCTGCTTTGTCAGAGGACATCTTTCCCGCCACAGTCCACCAAGACGCATCCGGAGTGGACACGCCAAGTGCTCAAAGCGGCTACCTTAGACCAGCTGACTGGGTTCCTCTTTGTTAATCGTAGTCGACTAAGCCATGGTTGCTATTTAAAAAGTTTTTTGTTATATTTAAATTTGAAATATTGAAATTATTTTGTAAGGAACTTCGATCGATTTGCCGCCATTTCTCATTTTCCACCGTGATTCATAAATTACATTATGGAGTGAGGCGTTAAAGAAAACAATCTCAGTGATCGCTTTGCATAAAGTGGGTTTGAAGACGTCAGCCATATTTATTACGCTCCAAAAGCTAGGCGTGAACCGTATTTTTGTGTGTAGCACTATCGATTTCAACAATTCCTTTGCGAAATACCATTAAAGATGGAGGCGACCTCTTACTGTGAGAACGATTTAAAGCTAGAATTCGTCGAACACTACAAAACATAAAACATGACATGCTTTAAATAAGTTCCTGCCGCTTAACATACTAGATAGTTAGAAACGCGATAAAATACCACTTTGAAAAACAATAAGTACTTGGCATAGAGAATGTAATTTTGTCAATAGCGTACGGGTTGCAAGTCTGCTTTTAAATCTCATAATATCTGACCAAACTTGACATTCAGATTTCGAACTACATGCAATTATTTCTGTGGATTCTATTCTCAAAAATCGTCTCGTCTATTTCACAGAGTACTTTACACACCGTCAGTTCGATTTTAGGCCAATAAAAAGTATGTTGGATAATTTTCGCAAGGATTTTAAAAGCATTTTGATTGGAATTTACTTATGCTTCCTTCCTACGTCAATAATATGGTACAAGATTTCACTACTTATGCATGCACCGAAAACGAAAATTCAAGTTTTTTTACTTGGTAGAGCCATGCTGCAGCTATATTATCGTTGTAGTAGGAATGGGTCGGCTCGACCGGGGAAGTACCATGCCCTTACAGAATACTGGCGTAAAATAACAGCTTAATGCTTCTGTGTTCCTTTTGGTGAATGTAAAGATCCGAAAACCCTTGTGGCGGCGCTGTTGTCGCGCCACATGCGAAACACATCGAAACCTAAATCGCGCAATCAAAGTTCCGAAGTAAAGCAGTATATATAGAATAGCTCCGAACTACTACTCGGAGCGTTGGTCGCTTCCCGGGCTGAACACCTTGATCGGCGGTAGATCCCCTTTTCCTTACCACGGCCAAATTAGGTCCACTCGGTAGGTCTAACGTAATTTTTTTCTCATTTCTTCTATTAACGCGCAGTGGCCTAGTGTACGGTGCTTCCAGTGCTCTTCTCACACCATCCTTTCTAAGGAATAAATACTGTGTTGACTCTAAGCTTTTGCGTGCAAATACTGATTTTGACTCATGACTCGTTACAGGAACTGATTTTAGATACGCAATGTACTGTCGCAATTGTGACACAAAATCCACGGGTGCGATAACTTTTCTGTTGTAAGAGTAAAAATATTCACCTGTAACTCTCAGTGGTTCTCCAAAGACCAACTCTACTGAAGAACAACGTAAGTCATTACTCCATGCCGTTCGCATACCCAGCAGGAAGTGACTCAGTCCATTTAATGCCCCCGTGAGCCATTAAAGCAGCCTTCAAAGTTCTATGCATACGTTCCACCATGCCGTTTACAGAGGGGTGATAAGCTGTTGTGTACCTTAACTCTGATCCACATAACTTCGCTAGTTCCTTGAATAGTTGTGACTCAAACTCACGACCTTGGCCTGTGGTTATAGTTTCTGGACAACCAAATCTACAAACCCATATTTAATAACATGCCCTTGCTACACTTTCTACACTTATGTCATACAAAGGAGTATCTTCCGGCCACCGAATGAATCTGTCAGCGGCGGTGAAACAGTACCAGGCGGTAATGGGCCTATGAGATCTATGTGAATATGTGAAAATCTCGATCCAGCTAACTTGAATTTTCCTGGTGGGGATACAGCATGACGTAGAACTTTGGAAACCTGGCATGCTTTACAATTTCGGGTTCAATCGCGGCAATCGTTTCTTATAGAAGGCCATATAATCCTTTCCGTCATGAGCTTTATAGACGACCTACTGCCTGGGTGACTCATACCATGGATGCTATTGAACAATTGCTTACGACATTCCTTGGGTATAAATGGTCGTGGTTTCTCCATTGAGGTATCACAATAAAATAAAATATCGGTACCTGCTATTGGTGATTTCTGCAATTTTAAGGAGGTTCTTGTATGTCCTTGAAGCCTTATCTATGTCTTGATGATAGGCGATTACCTCAAAGCTCGGTGCAGCAGATACAGCTTCAATTATTGATAAAGCATCGGCAGTTAGGTTTTCTTTTCCTGTAATATGCCGAATGTCTGTGGTAAATTGAGATATTAGGTCTAGATAATTGTACAGGCGAAGTAAGCATGCGCGGTCTCTTTTACTGTATGCGAATGTTATGGGTTTGTTATCGGTGTATATAATGAAGTATCGGCCTTCGATCATGTGCTTAAAATCTTTTATACTTTCGTAAATAGATAAAAGTTCTCTGGCATGGATGCTATATAGCATCTGTGATTTGTTAAGCTTTTTAGAGAAGAAAGCAAGAGGCTGCCAGCTATTATTAATATTTTGTTGAAGCACAGCGCCGATTACTGCGTTAGAATCATCAGTCACTAATGCAAGCGGTGCATCATGAATTGGGTGTGCGAGCAAGGTAGCTTTATAAAGGCTAGTCTTGTAGCTTTCAAAGGCTTGAAGAAGATCTAGGGTCCATGTTAGGGTTATAGGCCCCTTAACTGATGGTCCGGCTAACATATTGTAAAGTGGTGCTTGCTCTTTTGCTGTATGACCCCATACAAAAACGTCTATAAAAATTTTATCATACTTAGAAAACGGCGTAAACCTTTGGCGTTAATATGTAGTGGATAGTCTTTTATTGCGTAGATCTTGTTTTTTAGATGATGCGTTCCTTATGATGTTATGTTGTAGCCAAGGAAGGCAATCTCATTCTGTCCAAAAATGCACTTCGCCTCGTTCATCAGGATGCCATACTGGTTCAGTCTCTCAAACAACTGCTGCAGTGTTGCAAGTGTGTGGTATTATCTTGAAGTTTGAACTTTGAACTCTTTGAAGCTCTTGAAGTTTGAACCACCAAACAAAGAATAAATTGAAAAAATATTAAGTAACAAACTTTTTCATCTGTAATTGCCTTTTTTTTAAATCTATTGTACAAAATCTGGCCTTGTTTCCAGACATTTTGAGACATCTCATTTGTGTGACATAATTAATTATAGAATGATACTTATTGCTAAGACAGCTAATAATGTATCCATGTGCATGACATTACAATCTATAGAATAATCAGTTTTCTATACATTACAATCTAGTCTAGAACTATCCCCAACAAAATTTTCGTATGTTTATAAATAATGATTGGAAATAACTTACATATTATGTGTCTTTCTAAAACACACAGCGTTTAGGTGAAGAAGCTGTCTGTGAACCTCGTTTTTAAACTAATTAAATGCATAAAAACCTTACCAGATTATCTATGGTCTGTCACTTTCATCCAATCACTCACCAGCTAGGGCGCATGTCTTGCGCGCTGTCACTGTCAAGTGGTCTATGGTCATTGCGTTTGTGAAACTTTTTGAGTATATCAAGAGAAGCCATAATTTAAAAGAAGAAGACGAACTCTTTGACTAAACTTCGGTAATTCAAAAACTTTTTGAAAAAGTAATTAATTCGCTTAATTCTACGTGAATTTGAGTTAAATTTTGAGTTGAACACAGTGGTTTAAAATAGTATTAAATAGTGATTAAAAAAGTATCGTATTGTCAAAATGAGTGCTAATTGCGGTGCTAGTGAAGCCGAACCTGTTGAGACTTGCTCTCAAGAAAATATTCCTAATGAATCTCCACAAGCCGTTGTATCCGAGGATAGTTCGTCAGATTCTTCAGGCGAAGAAGGTATATCGTCTCCGCCGCCTAATAAACGGCGACGGCGAAACTCGTCAAACATGATTTGCAATGATCCTCGTATTGACACCCTTATTGCACAGGTGAGTCACTTAATACAATATATAGGCGAAATTACTCAGCCAACTATTAATCACATCAATACACCTAGTCATGACATACATTATCTAAAATATCCAGTGTCTACCACAGTCCCTAGCCTTAGTCTGGGAGAATTAAATACAGACTTTGATGACAACAAAATAATACCTGCAGCCGATAAAGAAAGACTAGCTTCATTAAACCGACTTCAACAATTTGATTCTGCAGCCTGGAAAGGTATTAGATACAAAAAGGCGTTACAAGCTTATGCTGCTACCCCAGGCTTTGTGGCACTAAAAATAAATGAAGAGCTATGTCATCTAAATACCACCAAGGACTATCTAGCAACTACAGAACAGGTTCTAGCAGGTTTATCTAATTCCATACTTGAACAACGGCAGGTGTTACGAATAGGTTAACAGAAACTCATTAATTGGGCAGCAGACAGCCCACAAGAATTTAACCCAAACACCCTTTTTGAGAAAATATTGTAAACATTTGGACCAGGTACACCTATATATAAAAATTCAGAACAAACGATGCAAATTGTGTGTGGCAAGAGGTCAGAGTGTATAGAGATTCGCCGTGATTATTTATTAAAACAAATAACGAATACAAATTTAAAGGCTACATTAAGTAATGTACCACCAAGTGCAGAACACTTGTTCAGTAGGGAAGCGTTGCTACCTATTATTCAGTCTTTAGGTGGCCCTAAGGTTTGGCTCAATACTCCCCAATATATTAAGAAACAAATATCTACAACAACATAATCATCATACTATCACAATAGATCGGGTACAAACAAAAATAACAATCTAAGAATATTAAAACCCATAAAAAGACAAAATACAATATTAATGTAAAGAAAAGTCAGCCCTTTCGTGGTGGATCCCACAACAACCAAGGTACATAATGATGAATACAAGACCGTGTTCACGGAGGGATGTTTAAAAGATCATGTGGAAGCTTGGGTTCAACTCAATGCCAATCAATTCATATTATAACAACAAAATTGCTAGAACTGACCGATCAGCTCAATGTGACGCCGTCGGCGTGTTACCTTCCAGGGAGGTTGAACGGAATAGCAGATCGATTTTCAAGAGGTTGGCCCCTACCAGAGTGGCACCTACTGCCCCAGGCCTCGGGCACACCCAATATAGATTTATTTGCATCAAAAAGAAGCACCGTAGTTCCAAGATACGTTACATTAGACTCAAAAGATGGCTGTGCAGAGTACTACGACGCCTTCAGTCGCCAATGGGACTGGGAACTAGGTTGGGTGTTCCCTCCACCAAATCTCATCCCACGGGTGTTAGCACACCTCAACAAGGCAAGAGGGATTTACATAATAATAGCTCCTCAATAGAGACAATTCTATTGGCTTCCAGATCTACAAGCGAGAGCATTAACAGATCCATTGCCGATACCGAATTTGGAAACAAACCTGATAGACTTGAGCACGAATCTACCTCCTCCACAGGTAAAGGAGCTAACATTCCTAACCTTCTATATTCGAAGCGGCACTTAGAAATAAATTCTGCTCGTTCAAATTATTAAATGCGTTCTTTGAGGTCTCGTAAATTTTTGTAAGCTTTCATAAATATCATTACGCTTAAAGGTAATAATTTTTAAACTGACGTCTTCATCCGAAACCAGTTTAGATTTTTAGCTTCTCGTTGTCACTTTTAATAAACAAAATATGAACAAAAATGATTGTGATAATTGAGGGTAAACAAACAAAATGCGGACTAAAATTATTGTTATGAGTGACGGTAGAATTAGCTTGGTTGCTAAACGAAGCCACCTCGCGTGATAGCGGTTAATGAAACAAGAAAAATATCATTAAAGGAATAATGTAGTAATTATATGCGTGTATATATATATATATATATATATATATATATATATACGCATATAATTTTTTGTAATATATAAAGAAATCGATATATGAAGGATTACCTCTTCAGGCCGAAAGGTAAAATTAATCGCGGCTTGAAGTGACCAAAACTGGTGGATAAAATTAATTTATTCCGGCCTGGATGAGGCGTTGGTAATTTTCTATTTCGTGATACTGCAAATGTCCCTACAGGAAGGACTCACCTGGACTTCCGCTGAGCTGCCTCGTGTCTCGAAGACTGCGGTCACGACGGTTGGATGCCGGCTGTCTTCACACATTTCAATTTCACAGATTATCGTGAAATGTAGCGTTAATGCAAACGTCTATACACTTCGTTATGTTCTTGTATGGTTCAATATCTAAACCACACAAAGGCGGAAGCGATTACTTGAGGTATAGGTGGTGCGGTTCGTTGCGTGACTTGCGAGCTTGTGAGAACCCCGTTTAACGCAAGAGTGCACATGTCAGGCATAAAAGGCGGTAACAATTAACGAATCTCATAAGCGCTAGGCGGTAGTTGCAAAGTGGCGCGAAGAATATCCTTTCAGAAATAAGAGAGACCTTTACCATAATTGACGAACATAAACGTATGTATTTATAATGAAAGAGCCTAGCTGCTGTTGAATTATGGCTGCAGAACGACAGGGACAGCACGACCGAGAAAGGACCAAGTTCTTACAGAATATCAGCGTAAAATAGCAGTAAAATAATGCTGTGTTTCGTATGGTGAGAGTTGAGAATCGGCAACACCTTTTACTGTTAACGAGGCATTTCATCTTTGAACTCGGTTGTACAAACGCATCTACATTTAGATTCTTAATCGAAAATAAATATAGGTGAGTAGGGCCACAGCATCAATTTATCATTAGTTGGACTGTGTGCTCATTTTCACCTTTATTCTATAAAAATATGAGGTGTAACTTATCTACGTTTATATTATCTTTGTTTTACCATATAAATTTCTCATAGTTACGCTTAAATATTTCAATCCATTAATAACATCATAATGAACAAAATACCGTGTGTAGGGTCTAAAATATGCACATCTATTTTCAATTATGAGTCAAAATGAAAATGCATTGTCTACCTAAAAAAAAAAAACTGTGCTAGTAAAAAGGGTAGCCGGTTCTCGTTTCTCACCCAGGTCGTGCTGATCCACTCGTGTTACAGCCATAATTAAGCTACAACGTGTGACCAGTTAAAAAGTTGTCTAATAGCCAAATACTCAAACGCTGCTCAATTTTAAGATGTCATTATGTCTCGTGGTGTCGCAGTCACTTTGACTTAAAGTGATAGAGACAGCACGAAACTTAACGGCATCTTAAAACTGAGCGGCGTTTGAGTATTTGAGCATAAAGGCTGCAGTAGTCACTTACCATCAGCTGAATTGTTGGCTGTTTTAAACAAAACACAAAGTACCGTATTTTGATAACATATGAGGCTCAATTCTGCATGAACCATAAAACATATTATTTTTTGCGGTACATTTGATTCGTATACGGTGTATGTTATTTACTTAGGCACATGGTTTGGAAATCACCGACACGACAGATTGAGCACATCCTCTGCGGTTTTCATTGATGCGAAATGAAATGGGGTGGTGCGGGCAAAGGCGATATTTTGCAAAAAAATATTACTTTATGACTATGGTTGTGAAAGAAATAAACACTAGCTTCGCAAAATCATTGACATCGTTTAAAAAAAGTGACAAACATACAGTCCACCTGATAGTAAGTAGCTACTGCAGCCAATGGACACCAGCAACCAACTTCGGATAAAGAGGACCAGCGGGTGGGCTTAGTAGCCGTGGCTTGCTCACTCATGGTGAACAAAGAGGATCCCACCTGGAAGGACCACGCCCTCTCAGAATACCAGCGTAAAATAGCAGCTCAATGCTGCTCTGTTTAACGTACGTTGAGTGTAGAGAACCAGAGACCCTTTTCACTGGAAACAAGGTATTCCATCATAGTCCTCAGGGGTGACAACGTATCTGCATTTTGATCCTTAGTCGAGGATGGATGTGAATGTTTATGGGCCCCAGCATCCACTTACCATCAGGTGGACTGTATGCTCGTTTGACACCCTTATTCTATAAAAATATATGTATGTAAGCACTTTAAAACACGGCTGATGAAACATAAAGGGATTGCAAAATAGTAGCGTTAATTGCTCTATAAACAAGCGTGTCAGTCACTTGGCCGTATTGGTAGTACGATAGAGCGTTAATTTCCCGCTCTATCGTGTTTTTGATTAACGTGCGCGTTTTTTTTACAAAACTGCATTAATTTTTGTTACTATTTTTTACGCGAATGAGGGTAATTTGTTTATATACCATACCCAAAACACCCCCAAAAAATGCTACATATCACGGTCCTGACGTCCTCGACCACCTGCATCCATCAACTCCCTGTCTCTTACCAGATCGTCATTTCAACCAGAGGCCGTGTGGAGGCCTATGCCCGTCCGTAAATTTCTCCGTAGCATCGTCAGATTTTGACACACTTTCTCACAATACCACTGTCATAACTGCACCGGTAACAAAGATTACATTATAAAATATAAAAGTGACATTTTTAAAAATGATGTTTTAATTTTTTTTAATAAACCACGTTCCTATTCTTACATTGTCACACGATTCTAAGCTATGATACGGACAGACTGACAGATGGACTAAAGGATGATCCTATGTAGGGTTGTATACAAAACTACCTTTTTTTTACATGGGGAAATATCTACGCATACCTGCCTTGCGCGGGCTAGGACGGGTTATGTCGGACCGACTAAAACCCCATGGTGTTCCACCTTCGCCGCATATTGACAGGGCCACGGAAACGCTCCCCCCCCCCCGCCTCATGGCAGCCCCATCTCAGGAGAGGACAACTCTCCTCCCCTGTTCTTTCTCAGGTAAGGCGCAACTGGAACGCAATGCGCGCCTTCCTTCGCGGTCGCCAACTCTGCCTGCTCCCCCCGAGTCCAATCCGCGGAGTTCAAGGGGTAGGAAAAAACGAGCGCTCGGTAGCACCAGCTTTCCTGACCCCAGTGGCGGAACTGGTGTGTGGCTCCACCGCCAACCGAATTTCAGCCGCGGAGGGTAAGGAGAACGGTGCCTCGCAATACCGACTCTCCACTCCCTCCGCGGCCACACCACTACCGCATCAGCGGTGCGGCGCCATGCAGTATGACTGATAATAACCTCTGGGAATGAGGTGTTCAATACCATGCTGTTTCTAAATGTTTTCATAACAATTGTATAAAATATTATAATGTAAATTGTGCTTTTTATTTAAAAAAAAGTCCCGCTGGGTTTCTTGCTGGTTCTTCCCAGGACAGTAGTTTTTTTGCGAACCAGTGGTAAAAGTAAAAAATTACTTTCAATAAGTATTATGTACTGTAAACTATATTGAATAAAATGATTCCATTCTATTCTATTCTATTCGTCACATTGCGCAGCCCTTGGGAGATTTTGACGGTAACTTGAGCCAGCAGACAATTGGCGATTGTATCTTACGCGCTGCAAACTTGACTGTAAACTGGATTGTGAATGGAATCCATAAGACAATCCAAAGGTGCACGCCGCATAACTCTCATTTACTTTTTAAAAGAAAATACTAGGTATTTTCTATTTTTTTTAATTATTGGCGCTCATTTTTCGTGTCATATGTGCGCGCAGTCTTAAAAAAATTGGTTAATTTAGTTGATGTAATTCTATATAAATAAAAGTTATAATTATAATTGTATTATAATAATATAAGTTTCACCTAAGTGATGAGTTTCATTTGAGCAAACTTGTCAAGTAAATTCAAATTAATTAAAAATACCGCTTTTTGATAGTAATGACCTCTTTTAGTGATGAGTTACATTGGTTCTAAATAGAATCTAAGGCGCCATCGTTTTTACGTGAGAGAAATGAGAAATAAAATATATTTTGTTGTTGTAAATGTGTATATAATGATTTTTTTTTATAAAAAAACCATTTTGTTAATAAATTACGGGTATTAGACTATTGTTATGAAATATGTACCTATTTATTGTGATTCTGAAAATAATAAACGAAACCCAGTCTCGATACGTCATTTTTTTTCTAGAGTTATCATGACCATCTCGTGAAAAAATCGGATGTTTTAACGGTGGTAGAGCCACGCAGCAGCTTTTGCTGTTGCACGTATGGGCCGGCTCGAGCCGGGTTAGTACCACGACCTCACAGAATACCGGCGTGAAGTGGAAGCTCTGCTTTTGCGTTTGACTGGAGGTAACCGGAGGCCCAATTCTCCCCCCCCCCCCATCAACATGGTAGCGGAATTAAATCATAGACTACCCCAGGAGAGTACCAGCACCCCTGGAGAATCCCTCGCTGAGCATCCACGACCGTGCTACTCCACTCCTGAGCGTGGGTACTCAGGCTGCCCAGCGTATTCTGGGGGGGGGGGCAAAATTCCGCTCAAAACAATAACTGCTCGGGGCAAACTGAGCAACCAGACCAAGGCGACCCCTGCCACGCTATCCGTGAATTTCTGCAACATCAGGAGACTTCACTCGAACCTAAACGCCGTCCACTACCATCTCGAGACGGCGAAGCCGGCCTTGCTCTTTCTGACCGAGACGCAGGTATCCTCTCCGGCTGATACTTCGTATCTCTCCTACCCGGGGTACAAATTGGAACACTCCTTTGTGCCTCGGGCTGGAGTTTACGTATACGTCAGAGAGAACATCTGTTCTCGACGCCTGATCGGACCTGTCCATCTTTTGGCTACGCGTAGATAGCGACGACCATCTGCGCGTCTATGGGTGCCTCTATAGGTCCCATAGCGGTAATGCCGAAACAGACCGACACATCGACCACGTCCAAATGGCTACAGATTCCTTGCTACAACAGGTCCCATCCGCAGAGATCGTGATCCTTGGCGATTTTAACGCCCACCACGCCGAATGGCTCGGCTCACGTTTAACCGATCATGCGGGGAGATCTGTTTATAACTTTGCCTTGGCATATGGTCTGACACAACTGGTTACTTCGCCTACGCGGATTCCAGATGTGAAAGATCATACACCTTCCCTGTTGGACCTTCTGCTGACCTCTCATCCGGACGGATATCAGGTTTCCGTCGATGCCCCTCTCGGCTCTTCGGACCATTGTCTGATCCGGAGTGTGGTGCCAGTCACGCTCCTATCGCGGTAGCGTTCTGCAGGTTGCCGTCGTGTTTGGTATTACAGGTCGGCGGATTGGGACGGAATGCGGTCTTTCTTTGCATCCTACCCACGGGGGCGGGTTTGCTTCTCGCCGGATGATCCGAGCGCTGTTGCTGACTCTGTCACTGATGTGATGCTACAGGGAATGGAACTATTTATTCCATCATCTGTGATACCCATCGGAGGCAGATCTCAGCCTAGGTTTGGTCGCTCCTGTAAGACTGCATTACGCAGTAATCAGGAGTGCTTTCAGGCCTGAGCTGAGGCTTCGGCGGCTCGGGATGTAAACACCAGCATGCTTAAAAAGAAGTATAACTTCACCTCCAGGTCCAGCTGATTAGTGACCGCCAATACGGTTTTCGTCGGGATCGATCAGCTGGTGATCTTCTGGTACCTGACTCATAGATGGGCGGAGGCAGTAGAGTCCAAGGTGGAGGCATTGGCCGTTAGTTTGGACATTGCGAAGGCTTTTGATCGGGTTTGGCACAAAGCGCTTCTTTCAAAGCTCCCTTTCTATGTACGTGTATGTGTACGTGTTCCACGAGGCTGCGTGCTATCACCAACGCTGTTTCTTCTGCATATCAATGATATGTTGCAAGCCGGTAGCATTCATTGCTATGCAGATGACAGCACTGGTGATGCTCTATACATCGACCGTGCCAATATTTCTCGGGGAAACGTCGCCGAGTACCGGAACAAACTTGTGTCTGAAGTCGAGTCTTCGCTGAACAAAGTCTCGAGTCTTCGGGGGCAACTAAATCTAGTCCAGTTTAATCCTCAGAAGACACAACTTTGCGCGTTTACCGCTAAAAAGAACCCCTTTGTCGTATCTCCTCAGTTTCAAGGCACTGCCTTTGTTGTCGTATCTCCCTCAGCCAGTATCGGAATTCTCGGCGTCGACATATCGAGTGACGTGCAGTTTCGTGGTCACTTGGAAGAGAAGGCCAAATTGGCCTCTAAAAAGCTTGGCGTGCTCAGCAGAGCGGGACAGTATTTCACGCCGGCACAACGCTTGCAACTTTTTCCGGAAAGCGATTTTTCCGGAACGATACAACTTAGGGACCTTCAAGAAAAGAGCCTACTCCTTTTTAAAAGGCCGGCAACGCATCTGCAATTCCTCTGGTTCCCCTGGTGTTGCAGTTGTTCATGGGCGGCGGTAGTCACTTACCATCAGGTGAGCCGCATGCTCGTTTGCCCTCTGTATTATAAAAAAAAATGTCCACGTAAAATTTGTTTTCAGCTTTTTTTTAAAGCATCGAAGTAAAGTTGATTTCCACAAAATATGAGATAGATAGATAAAAGTGTTTTTATGAAATAAATTTCTCATGTTATCGTATAAGTGCAAATTGGTTATGGTAGAGGTAATTTAAGAGCAAAAATTTCTTGATCTTAACGTGTTGAGAGTAAAGCACAACATTAACCGCTTCGCGGTATGAGGCGTGCTATATTTGAAAAAAAAAAGGAAAATTTGTACGTAACAAAAAGATATGAAATCCGAACAAAAACAGTTTCACTGTAAAAAATCGCGCCAAATACACTTTCAAATATAGTTACAAAAATGATCATTACATTTTTACAAAAAACTATAAAATAAAGAAAAAACAAGTACATTATACTTTATAGTATGAGCATAATTCAAAAAAGTTATAAAAAACGTCTTTCAATGTCAAGTTGGATGATCGAAAGTCTTAATCATGCACACCAAGAACACCAATTTTTGTATTAATACTTTTTTTTCCAGCGAATTCTTTTTGCGAATCTAAAACGGCTATGTAATTGTTTTTTTTTGTTCGATTTTACAATTTTTTGTAAAAATGCAATCATTATTTTTGTAACTATAGGTGAAAGTGTACTTGGCGCCATTTTTTTACAGCGAAACTGTTCATTGAATAAAACTACTTTTACGGATTATATCGCTTTTTTTACTTTTACGGATTTAATGTTACAGAGAGCACGAGGGATCTGTGACAGCAAACACCTGACCGCCGAGCTTCAGCACGTCAAGAAGGTTCTGCATGACAACAAGCTTCGGGTCCCGCGCCTACGTCACAGTGACAGAGTGAAGCCGGCCACAGTCGAGCGTGTGCCTGCTGTACTACCATATGTCAGAGGTGTCACAGACAAGATTGGCTACATCTTGAAGCGAGCTTCTATTAGAACATTCTTCAAGCCGCCGAAGAAGATTAGTTAGTTCTTACCATCCGTCATGTGCAACATTCCTCTACAAGATGCAGGAGTGTACAAGCTTGATTGTGAATGTGGTCTCTCATATATAGGGCAAACAAAACGATCTATTAAAACCCGCGTAAAAGAACACATAGCTGATGTGAAGCACCAACGTTCCGGGAAGTCTGCAGTTTGTGATCATATCCTAGACGGCCCCCGCCATTACATTAGATTTGATAAACCACAGATTCTCGCGAAAGAACATCGATACCTGCCAAGGATGATACGTGAGGCTATTGAAATTAAAAAACATCCTAATTTCAATAGGGAGGCTGGGTACTACCACCTGCTTGGGATCCTGTAATTAATAAAATTAAAACTTAACCCAAGCATACCACTGCAAGACTTCAAGACACAGTTCATTCTGCGTAGATCGGACCAAAATTAATAATTAAAAAGCTGAAGGTACTCCGGATTAACTCTGACATCGGGACGTCAATCACCTCAGTCCCCCGTGACCATGGGTGCTGTAAAGCACCCGAATCGTTGGTAATTATTAAAAATAATTTGATTAAACGCGATTTAATCTGTAAAAGTAGTTTCATTCAATGTGTAGTGTCCGCGTAAATATAAGAAATCATTAAGCAGAACTGTTTTTGTTCGGATTTTAAATTTATTAAAAATTTAATAAGTTACTTTTTTTAGTGAAATTGGAATTATTTAAAAGATGTGGTTAGCCAAGCTCATCATAATACTCTTCAGAATTATGATTACAGCACACATATTTGTGGCAGCTTGACCGGATAAGGACCACACCCGTATAGAATATAAAAAAACTAGTCAATTAGCAGCATGATACTGATTTTCGTACGATGAGTGATGAGAACTGGAAACACCACCGTTTTAACAAGGCATTCCATGTCAGTTATCGGGAGTCCACAACGCATCGGCATCTTGATTTTTAATCGAAAATAGATAGATATAGGTCCTTATGGTCTGCAGCACCCACTAACCATTGAGAATTTGGAATATGTGAAATAGTGATAAAAAAGCTATTTTTAAAGGAAAAAAGTGTTTGATTGGAAGTATTCAGGTACATATTTGTATATGTTGGTTTTGCAAGCTACTCAAGTAATATTTATTTATTTTTGAAAGGAAACCTTCATAATATTTTCATCATGGCGTATAGTAGAATCATAAAACCAAAGCTGAAGTTCAGTCGCTGTTACTTACGAGTACATAAGTGTTTTATGAATAGGATTACCGCTTTATTGCGAGATTCTGGATCTATTATATTATAGCAGAACGAAACCTTCCCGCTTCCGAGAGAAATCTTTCCGAGGCATTGTGAATAGCCTGGCAGTAACGCTATTGCCCTGATACTCCTTTAACTACAGTTATAACGCTTTCCTTTTATCAATTCCAAGTAATCTTAAAATGTTTGGGTTGGGAGTGGTTCACGACAGTAATCGAATGGCGGATTCGGAGACACGACTTTCCGAGTTTGCACTCCACATCCTTAATGATTTATTACTGTCGCTTCAAATATATACGTTAAATGTTGCAACTTGACGTTAATTTATAGTTAACAGGTGAACTGGTGGTGGAATTGAAATAGTCAATCAACTTATTGACAAACGAAAATTAACGGTTTAGTTACGTTAACGAAAAAACCGTTGATGACCCGTCACTAATAATTACCCACCTGATTGGTCGAATGGTTACTGCAGCCCACCGACATACAACGAAAAGCCGAACCGTACGCAAATGCGGAAAATGCCTCTCATTATAGTACCTCTAAACATAGCAATGGATGCACTGCTGCGTGGCAGTAGAAATTGATAAGAGGGTCGCGCCTCGCCTAGGCAGGAAAAGTGCCCCATTAATTATTAAACCAGTTTATCTCATCGGTCCTGTACTACGTAAGTTTTTTTTTGTGTGTAACATTAAAATAACAATAAATAAGGGTTACATTTTCTGGTCTAATTCTGAATATTGTTGCTATTTATATGAATATCTATTTATTTAACAATTTAGCGCATTATACCTAACAGTGTAAAATTCAAAGAAGAATAATCAAAATCATCAGCCCACACTAGACCACAGGTATTCTATCACCCTTGTCAATTATCACCCTTATAAAATAAATAGAATCGGAAAATATTGTATACTATATTTACTTACGTAGCATTTCTCAATTAAAAATACTTAATGATGAATGTTGATCACATTATATGATCCGGAAGTATAGCATTGTAGTAATAGCTACATAGATACATAACAAGACGTCCTAAATAAACAAGGTTTGGTTGCCCTTATAAGCATAGATAGGGATGGAATACTAATTACTAATAATATAAGAAACGGCTCATCAGTACGTAACCACGTATACGACCTAAGGTGTACACGTGATTTTTCTGTCCTCCATGGTTTTCAACACGTGGAGGTAACCCCAATACTACCTAGTACTAGCGAATTGTTATAAATAAAGTCTTTGAGCCTAGTACTAGTAGTATTTTTTTGAAACTTGTAATGATAATGAACTTATAGTGTAAACCAAACATTTTGATATAACGTTTTCGTTAATTTAACTATTAAAAACTTAATGTAATTTTTAATAAGACCGAACACCGCCAACTGTGAATAAGAAATTAAACATATGACAAATAACGGTCGAGATTGCGTTGCTTTTGCGATCAAACGGAATTATTTGGGAGTTCCCGACGCGGTAATTGAATTAACTAGTGACAGTTACACAGTTAATTGTTTCTCACAATTGTCACACAGGCACAGGTTTATACAAGTTGATCGATAGCGTTCTTTTTTATTTATTTATTCATTCACTAAAGCTTATCAAAACCCACACCTGAATGGTAATAAAGCAGGAGATTGGCAGCAGCAAATAATAAAAGCTGCGACTGCCACACCGCCGATAATGGCAAATATAGCAACCCCTATAAGGCAATCTATGGGTAGGCTTATTTATGATGATCATAATAAATTTATAAAAGGTTTTCTCCCGTGTAGTGAAGGGTAAGAATACCCACTACCCCATATCTTCCCGTGGGTGTCGTAAGAGGCAACAGAGGGAAACTAAAGCAGAAGATGGGCAGCAGCATCTTTCTAATAACAGCAAAACAACAATAACAAAACTGCGGTTGCCAACCCGGTCGCCAAGCGTGGCAAATGAATAAAGTTACGAAGATACGTCCCCCAGTCCCCGGCGGCTCCGCTATACCTGGCTACGGTGGCGGTGCTAAGAATCTCCGGTGGAGGTTCGGTTGCCACCTTAGACGACTCGACCTTGCAACATATAACGCACGGACCCTGAGGACTGACGAGAAGATCCTGGAGCTGGAATAAGACAAAGACAAGTTACGCTGTAATTTTATAGAATTATCCGAGGTCCGAAAAGAGTGGGAGGACATGGTAATCCTCGAATCCGGCAACTTGTTCCATCACCGGGAGGGCAACCATCTGTTCCAAGGAGGTGTCGGATTTATCGTCCACAAGTCTCTCGTTATCAACGTTGTAAAGATTGAGAGTTTGTCGACGAGGGTTGCGTACCTTGTACTCAGAATCACCGAACGGTATTCGCTGAAGATCATAGAGGTTTACGCACCAACCTCGGCACATCCCAATGAGGAGGTGGAGGAGATGTATGAGAATATACTTAGAGCCATGCATTCATCTAAAACCCACTATACGGTGTTAACGGGAGACTTCAACGCAAAACTAGGCACAAGAGATAACGGTGAGCAAAGGTAGGGAAATTTCGAATAGGGCAACGGAACCCAAAGGGCCAGCAGCTGGCTGACTTCATGAAGAAACAGGGACTCTTTATAATGAACTCTTTCTTCCAGAAGTGGCCCCACAGGAAGTGGACCTAGTCGATCCCCGACGTTTCGACAAAAAATGAGATTGACCTTATTATGACGACCAAACGACAACTGTTCAGTGATTTCTCAGTCATCGCGAGGGTGAAAACTGGTAGCGATCACCGAATGGTTAGAGGCACACTGAACCTAAACATTAAATTGGAAAGGTGTCGTCTAATGACGTCAACGCTCCGTCCCCCTCGTGCTCTAATCCAGGGTCCCGGAACCTTTCAGCCCGAGTTACAAAACCGTTTTCAGTGCCTAGAAGATTGCAATGCAGAGGACGATATGAAAGTCAAGCTCGTGGAAACTGTCCATGCGGTTGGAGCTAAGTTCTGCAAGACTCGCTGCAGAAAAACACAAAAACTCTCTGATCTCACTCTTAATGTCATGGCTGTAAAACGGGAAAGGAAGCTGCAGTCTTCAGCAGATCTGAAAGCCTAAAGGCAACTGAACAGACAAATCTCCAAATGTATGCCCAACTTCAATACAGCTCGTATTAAAGTAGCGATCGAGCGAAACCAGGGCTCTAAAGTATTTGCTAGAGATCTGTCTGCTGAAGACCGTATGTGGCAGCGTCATTTCCGGGAAACCTGAGATGTTGAGTGAGATTGAGAGGTTCTATGGGCAGCTGTACACACCGTCGTTGAAGCAACACGCAAGTGTGAGTAACGATCTAAGAGAAAGTCTTATCCGACACTATTCTGATGATATCCCGGACGTCAGTCTGAGCGAGATTAGAATGGCTCTCCAGCACCTTAAAAACGGCAAGTCCCCGGGCGAGGATGGAATTACAGCGGAGCTTCTGAAAGCGTGTGGAAAAACGGTACTTGAAGTCCTTCAGATGCATTTTAATTCCGTCTTTCAAGGTGGTACTACTCCGGAGGCGTGGAGCAGAAGTGCGGTTGTCTTCTTCTTCAAGAAAGGCGACAACGATCTCTTGAAGAACTACAGACCGATTTCCCTTCTGAGCCGCGTCTATGTGCTGTTTTCAAGAGTCATTACGAATCGTCTCGCACGCGGACTCGACGACTTCCAGCCTCCCGAACAAGCTGGTTTCCGAAAAGGCTTTAGCACCATAGACTACATACATTCTTCTTCGGCAAATTACAGAAGACCGAGGAGTACTATTTGCCACTATGTCTTGCGTATGTGGACTATGAGAAATCCTTTGATTCCGTCGAAATTTGGGCGGGGCTGTAGTCCCTTCAGCGGTGCCACGTTGAATGTCAGTATATCGAAGTGCTGAAGTGTTTGTACAGTAGGGCTACGATAGCTATCCGAGTACAGAATCAGAGTACAAAACCTATCCAACTGCAGAGAGGTGTAAGATAGGGTGACTTTATATCCCCGAAACTCTTCACTGCTGCATTGGAAGACGTTTTCAAGCTACTGGACTGGAAAGGTTACGGTATTAACATCAATGGCAAGTACATTACTTACCTTCGATTTGCCGACGATATAGTTCTTATGACAGAATTGCTGGAGGACCTAAGCACTATACACAATGACCTCAATTGTGCCTCCCAACGGATAGGTCTTAAGATGAACATGGACAAAACAAAGATTATGTTTAATGTCCATGTCACACCTATGCCGGTAGTTGTTGGGAGCACTAAGCTCGAAGTTGTTGTCGAGTAGTCGAGTTTACCTGGGACAAATAGTCCGACTAGATAAGTCCAACTTCGACCGAGAGGTCAACCGACGGATTCAATGAGGCTGGGCAGGGTTTGGGAAATTACGACACATCTTCTCGTCAGGTATACCTCAAAACTTGAAACCGTTAGGCAAAGTGTATGGCGACCCCCAACTAGATGAAGTGACGACCTGGTAAGACATTCAGGAAGTCGATGGATGCAGGTGGCTTGGGACCGTGCTTTGTGGCATTCCTTGGGAGAGGCCTATGTTCAGCAGTAGACTTGTGAAAGGCTGTAATGATGATGATGATGATGAAAAGGCTTTTATTTCTCTGACAGTCATCACATTATTTATAGTGGGATCTTTATACTATTTACAAAGTTAATAATTGTAAATCACTGTTCCTCGCTTCTTTTAAATCAGGTTATTTCCCGAGATATGCTTCTAAGAGGAACTCTTTCCATAAGTATCTCTTGCTATTCTTCTCCAACTTTGCGGTGTATCATCTTTCAGTCCGTTTATTGATCATCCTCTTTTTTCGTCCCTAGGTAGGTACTCTTCATCTTATATGATACTAAAATGACTAACGGCTTATAGTCCACCAAATTGTAAGTAGCTACTGCAGCTTATAGACACATGCAACCAACTTCAAATTAAAAGGGGGCTACAGATGGGTTCTCACCTCTGAGGATTAAGATAAAATACCCCATAGCCTGTAATCATGCTGGCTGTATAACCACAGACCAAAAAACAGCGAAGCATGTACTGCTGTTTGGTGGCAGATATAGGTAAGAGGGTGGTACCTACCCAGACGGACTCCTAGGTAGAAAAGTAGTCCTACCAACTAACTATTTCACCAACAACAACCTGCAATACCTACAAACTCTGTTTGCATCTTTAATCAACTTTTTTTAACTTATTATATGCTAGTGCTTGACCAAAATTCCACATGATGGTAAGTGGTGATTTAGCCCTAAATAATAAATCGCACTGCTTTAACGTAACAAAAGCATATTCACTCTTGTCTTGAAGACGCCCAGCTTATATTCGGATGGAAAGACAGACACCGGCAAACTATTCCTATTATTTCTATCTATTTATTTTATTTGCTGTACGCATTTTAAAAGACGAAGCAAACCATTTGGTTCTAATGCGTGGAATATTTACAAAGGATTGAAGACCCGCCGACCGCCTAATTGACTGATGGTGGAAAGGAGAGAGAGTAATTAAAGCATGTAATTCCTGCGCACACTCTCCCAAATGCATCCTATAGAATACCGAGAGGCTCTTGAAGGAGAATACTCTGCGCTTGTGCTTTTTTCTATATTTCTTCTCATCATATTATGTCCCAACAACCGCAAAATTAGCTGCCTTTCATTTCATTGAATATCCTATAGTAGTATACGTTAGTAGGTTTCCTTATATTTAAAATAAGCTTATAAGCTATTATTTCCACATTTATGGCAATTGCTGTAATTTTCACAGTGCACAAGCAACCCTGGTTTAATCCTCGCCGGCACCAATGGAAAAGTTAATTTAAATTTTAAGTGCTGCTTTACCCATTTCGATGGTGAAGGAAAACACATCGAAGAAACGTGCAAGTTTAAGAAAAAAAAATTTGCTGACATGTGAAGTCCGATAACACAAAACAGCGCAACGAACTAGTTGCTCATAACCTTTCAAAAGCCTGCGCCGTATAACGGGATAGCACAAAATGTCAATACATGTTCCCGTACAAATTCAGCTAAGAAGTAAATTGGACAGTAATACAATCCCATGAGCCAATTGCCGACGTTCATTCAATTAGTAGAAACACGCCGAGAATCTCATTAGTCCTAAAACCAGGGTTCATGTAATAAATTAATTTATAATACATTTTTTGTATTATTTGTTAACGTGCGAATCCGTCACATAATTCATCCCTTGGGTTTTGTAAAATAGGGAATTGCCGGAATCATTTCATGGTTCCCGAAATATGTGGTAAAATAATGACGTACAAGACAGACCAAAAATACTCAGACCAGCGACGGGCAACAGCTTCAAATGTGCCAGCCTGTGGAACCACGACTGCCAATAAGTCTCCCAAGTGTGGCGAACTACTACTACGGGAGAGGCCAATGCCCAATTTTGAACTTCTACTTATGAAGAATAATAATTTAATTCGTACACTTATAAACTTTAGCAGTATCATAGCGACGTATGGGTATCCACTATCACATTTCATCCCGTAGGTGTATGATACAACAGAGTGTAATAAGGAGATGGGCAGCATCATCTTCCTAACAGCCACTCAACAATTCAATATAATCAATTACTGCGGTTCCAAGCTCGTCTGTTAACTATGGCAAATATCAGCAGTGTAATTTTGATAAGCTGTAATGAATCGATGAAAAAATATACAATATTCTAATAAAGAGAATCCATCTTCACATTTCGTTATTTTGCACTTGTGGGTGATGTAAGAGGCGGCATTGAAAAATTCCAGAAAGGTTTTGATGTAGTGGCAGTGTAAGAATATCCATTACCCCACGTCCCGTGGGTGTCGTAAGAGGCGGCAGAGGGAAACAAATCAGGAGGTGGGCAACAGTGTGTTCCTATTGACGACTAAATATAAAAAATACTGTTTGTTAAGCCGACTGTTAAGCGAAGCAACAACGGAAAATATTTTCCCTATAAGGCAATCTATGGAGGAGGCCTATATTCAGCAGTGGACTTTTGATAGGCTGTAATAGTAACGGTTACTGCTTGGTACTGCAATCGCATATCCACCTACTAAGCGTACGATTATGGCAAATTACTCCGCAATTAAGAAGAAGCATATTAGGCAGTGGATAGTTACGAGCAAACATTCGGAGAGCCACATGAATTTTGGGTCGTTTTTTTATAGAATAAGGGTAACAATCGAGCACACAGTCCTAGTAATGGTACGTGGATGCTGTGGCCCATAGACATCTCCATTTATTCTCGATTAAGAATCAAAATGCAGATGCGTTGTCACCCTTGAGGACTAAGATGGAATAACTTTTTTCCAGTAAAAAGGGTCTCTGGTTCTCTACACTCACCATACGAAACACAGCAGCATTTAGCTGCTATTTTACGCTGGTATTCTGTGAGAGCGTGGTCCCACCCCGGTCGAGCTGACCAATGCGTGCTACAACCATAATGTAGCTGCAGCGTGGCTTTACCACATAAAAATCAAAAGTCGTATCAAAATGCCTAAGAAAAACGTCAAACGGCGCGAAACGTAATGAGCAATATGTTCAACTAGCAAAACGTCCATGTAGGGCATCGGCCCAATGTCTAATGAGCAATACGTTAGATTATAAATGTCTGGACACATAGGCACAAAAATAAAAATAAAAATACGTAGGGGCAATACTTACATATACGTACGTGTAATATGTAGTTAGATACAGTGCCAAGGGGACTCTATCTTTTTACAACATTTCATATTCTTTTTGATCATTGTCATGAATGAAATTTGATAAGCATGATTTATTTGTTTCGTTTATTGATTTACGGCACATCGGTTTGTACCTTAAACCAAATCATATTTTTTTCAGGTTATAAATGCAGTGGCTAAAATTAAAATAATATTAACTGATAACTAGGCATTCCAGCTTAGTCTTCGTGGATGATAACGCATTTTGGTTCTTAATCAAAAATGGATTCCATCCATTAGATGGATCGTGTGCTCATTTATCAGTAGGTTGAGGAGCGGCTGGGCTTGGCCACACCAAAGCCGCGGACATTAATATAATACATGAATTAGTCTCAAAGTGAAATGAAGTACATGGGTTCAAAGATAAGTGATTTTGGCCCGACATGGGATTCGAAACTAGAACACATTTTCTTCACGCATCTCACGTTTCTTTCTAACACATGCATGTACGCACGCTACTAGATGACCGGCAAACGCTCCACAAAATTGTAACGACTTCTACCATTACACGCTACTGTAATCTTAATAATTTGTTAATTTGTTATTATAAAATATTTAGCATAACCAAAATCAAAAGACTATCTCTTACAAAAGTAATACCATAAAATGGCGTAAAATTTACATTAACAAGTCTATCGGAACTTTATAACTGCGTTCATCGTAACCGAGGCGTTATTTAATGCCGTACTAAAGTAGCTCGAAACAAGAGTAGCGAGGTAGTCAGGTATTATTTTTAGCAACCATTATCGCTGTTTATGCTTGCAGTCGTAACTGTAACTACTCTCGGAATATTCATTATCGCAACCGAGAGGATAGCGCCAAAATAGGGCGAAATTGATTTTTTTAATTGAAATGCAGACTTAATTTTTTATTATCTATATGAATATATTTATATAGAATAGGGGCGATAAACAAGCACATAGCCTGTATGATGGTAAGTTGATACTGTGGCCCATAAGATACCTACATATATCCTCTAATGAATCAAAATGCAGATGCATCAACCCCCGAGGGCTATGAAGGAATGCCTCGTTACTAGTAAAAAAGATTTTCGGTTCTCTACATTTACTATACAAATCACAGCTGTATTAAGCTGATATTTTACGCGTGTATTCTGTTTTAATTATTTTTTATTTTCTTTATTTAAGATTGCCATTTTATGTATGGAGATCTTGCTATAAGTTATTATACATAATACAGCAGACGAAAAGGCAGCGAAGAGTAGGCGCGGTAGATTTCACATGTCGTGTAATATTTTTGAAGTGAAAACTTTTTTAAAATCGTTGTCATATGAAACTCGATGAAAGAAAAAGCGATACTAAAAAGAGACAAACAAATACATCTATAGGATTCACTAATTAAATTGCAGAGGGCATTATCGTCGCCGAGGACTAAGATGGAATGCCTCGTTTCCAGTAAAAAGGGTCTTCAGTTCTTTACACTCACAATTTTACGCTGGTTTTCTGTGAAAGCGTGGTCCTTTCCCATTCGGGACGACCCATTCGTGCTACAACCATAATATCGCTCGAGCGTGGCTCCACCACGTGTAAAACATCCTTATAATATTATCCTCCCAAAATTATAGAATACCTCCTTGGGATTGGATGTTAACAGATTGACATCTCGTTTCACTTTTATCAATAATACTTACAGTAAATTAAAAATAATACACTATACCTAAAACTTAACCTATAAATAACTTACTCAACAGTCTAACTTCCCTGCTGAAGTGTCTAACTTCCGAATGGAAACTTCAGCGCTCTCGAACTATAACTAGGAAGCCAGTGCTCGGTATAAGATGAAATCGGAGTAAGACTTAAGTACGCTCATCGGTAACTTTACCAAGCAACACCCGAGCTGCTCCTTGGCATTTAATTTGAAATTCTTTATTTTACGTTTCTGTTTTAAAATGTAAAAATGATGATTAAGTATTTCTGTCCCATTTTATCTGAATCTTGATTACTATAAGTCGCTGTTAATTGAGTGGGTAAAACAGAAAGTCATCAAAATATAATATGAAACAAAATGAAAGTTACACACACACACACACACACACACACACACACACACACACACACACACACACACACACACACACACACACACACACACACACACACACACACACACACACACACACACACACACACACACACACACAAGCGCGCGCACTGTGAGTTTTACTGTGAGTTTTACACTTATCGGTTACACTTATCGGTTACACTTATCGGATACTTCCGGCAGAAGTATTAATTTTTTTGCCTAATCTAATGCTCTAATCATTATAATTAAAACCCTTGTAACTTGTTAAGAAAATAAAGATTTTTATTAATTAACTAGCGATTCGCCCCGGCTTTGCACGGGTGATTTCTGGATCTCAACAACTGTGCCACTTACCGAATCCAAATGTGAATCTAAACCATGTAAGAATAATAAATTCCACGCGGACGAAATCGCGGGGAACAGCTAGTTTTAAATACAAACACTATTTTAAAATACCAATGGCAGATTTTATTTTATTTATATTGGAAATGTAAAGGAAAGTCTTTTATTAGAGGCTGTCAATTATGTTTAAACATTGGCGGCAATTTCACTACGGCGATTGAACGCTTCCAGTAGAGATGTTCGAAATTATTACCTTGCAAGAAATAGTTATACACATTATTTAATATTAATATTCAAACTGTTGTGTGCAGAGAGTTAAAAACTAAGTAAATACTGGTACTGATACTTACTGCATCATTGATCTAGCGGTCGTAAACGCGTTTGCTGATCATGATAATTGAATGGGATTCGAACCCAGGAGGTTTCAAAACACAGGTCAGGCCAAAAATCAGTTATTGATTGTTTCTGTCAAGAAATTCTCAGTAGCAGCCTGGAGTCAGGAAGCTGCCGGTGTTTACACCCTTGTGCCCATTGGAGGCAGATCCCAGCCATGGTTTCGTCGCTCTTATAAAATAACATCACGCTATAAACAGGAGTGCTACCGGGCCTAGGCTGACGCATCAACGTCCCGTAATATAAACACCAGCGCCATTAAAAAGAAGTATAATTCCCCCTGCAGGTCCTTCAAAAGAGTCATTGCCAAGGCAAAGTCAGAACACATAGGAAGTATTGGCAAGAAACTAGTTCGCCTTCCTTCGGGGACCCGTGCATTCTGGTCTCTCGCTAAGGCTGTCCAAGGGAACTTCTGCCAGCCATCACTCCCATCTCTGCACAGGGTGGACGACTCACTGAACCATGCCGCAAAGGTGAAAGCCGATCTGTTAGGCACTCTCTTTGCGTCCAACTCGACTCTCGGTGACGTGGTAACACACCGCCAACCATCCCGCGTTGTGATTGCTTCATGTCGGATGTACGGTTTACGCAGCGCTCGGTTCGCAAAGCATCCTCTCCCTGGACGTCAACAAGTTAGAGGGATTCAGGTCCACTCGCCTGACGGAAATTTCTTTTGCTCACGTCCCAACCTAAGCGATATTACATTATAAAGTTCTTTGGTAAAATGCCGCTAGGCATAAAATTCGGGTCACACGTATGGCTCTGACTAAAGTTACTTGCGATTTTAAGGAGTTCGATATTAGGTAATTATACTTTAACTAACCCTGTTAGAAAATATAAATATTTTAGTTTCTTAATTTTAAATTTTGATATAGATTGTCATTGAAGTGAGAATATTCTCTGCAGCAGTTTTATAAGTAATTTTCTTTTATTTAAAGAACCTTGTTGTATACACCTTAAGATAAAGTTACAATGGGCGGACTTAATGCCAGTCTGTATTCTCTTCCAATCAAGTCAAACGTAAAAATATAGTGGTAGATGCCAAATATTATGTACAGCTTTTATACTGAAACAATACAAAAATAATTTGTTACTTTCTTTATTCGAAAAATTATAGGTATTATTCATTGATAAGCGATAGATTCACGCTGAACAACGCTCGGCCTCAAAGAAAAGCTTAACCAGGGAAGGACCACGCTCTAACACAATACCATAAGAAACATAGGCAGTATTATTTCAGTACGGTCCCTGTTAGTTCCTAGGTATATCTTGAGGGTAGATGGAAGCTTCGACTTTGTATTTTTAACTGTTTTATTAATTTTATGTATTTTATTTGTGAATTAACGCTTAATTAACCACCCTGAGTCCACGGGACCCACCACTGTTTTTAAGCAACAAAAATCAAAAGAAAGAATTTTTTAACGTTTGGCGTCGTGCGATTAGATACCTTTCTGCATTAAAGGGCTGCGCACGTAATTTGCAAATGTGAGTTTTGATCGAGTGTGAGTCCTGAGGACTCATGGTGGTGTTTTATGTTATAAAATAATATTTTTGTTACTTTTTTATGTATATGTAGAAAGGTCATTAGAATATAGAGAACTTAAATGAAAAGCTTTATTCGCAATTCTTATGAAGGATGTTATTATGATGAATAGAGTCACATGAAAAGGCTTTTAGAATAGAATAGAATCACTTTTATTCAATATTGTACTACTACCACCGGTTCGAATAAAACCTCTGTCCTGGGAAGAACCAGCAAGAAACCCAGCGGTACTTTTCTTTTAAATAAGGTTAATTTACAATAGATTACTTAATACAAACTATAAATTGTACCGAGACTAATTTTGTAGTTAAGAATAACAAAACAAATAGTTAGACAAACGGGCGCAACCGCAGGTGCAATGGCACAGGTGTGAGGTGCACGTGTTGTTTACAAGAATTCTGTCTAGCTACACCGGCGCCGCCGCACGTGCAATGGCGCAGACGCCGTACCAGTCATACTGACATGCGTGCGTCCTCGCACGCGCTCCATCACAATGTTAGTTATCTGTAGACAGAAAAACATCGTTCAACTATCCTGACAAAACAGCATCTGGTCCGGTCTATATTGATCCTTCAGACTTGTGCGACAATCAGTTTTGGTCCGGCAGTAAGCCCTACAAAACTATAATCATCTTTATGTTAGATCGTAATGCTGTCTCCCTTTTTTTAATAGAGTCATTCTTTTTTATTTTCCCTTTTTTTTTCAAGTACTGTTTATGCTAGTCCGGAATAACTATTCTCTGTAGCCCTATCATTGGATAGGCACAAGCCCTGCAATGATAGTAAGAACCATTTCTTTCTCTCACTCTCTCAATTCAGTATGGAGCAATTACATTCCGACCAAACCGCAAACCGTTGTCACTCCATCTAGTGGGCGTCCAGTTGTAATTTATGGAACCATAGGGTCTTGTGAGTCGCTATTTCTAAACCCAACTCGTGGATTTTGGAGACGACGATTTCCACCCCAAGCTCGGCGAGCTCCTCGGCCCTCTCGAAAGTTTGTGTCGGCACCCTAGCACCAAGTGTTACTATTAGTTGTAGTTATCAATTATGGGCTCATATGTCTAAGGTGGTACCCATCCAGACGGACTCCTAAACAGATAAAATCCTATTACCTAGAAGTGTTAATAGCATATTATAATTATAATATAAATTTTAATTTTAAAATAATAATTATTTGTATGAATCAAATTAAAACTTCTTTGGTTTTATTAAATTTAAAAACTCAAAACTAAGGATGAAAAATACTAACTTGATACCGGACTTTGATATCACTGGGATTCCAAATGTGTGCTTTAGTAAAGTAATGCGCCAGATCTTTTACATTTACGACAACCCGACGACCGGATATAAATTAATATTGAAAAGGGTTTCGTCCTATTCAAGATTGATTGCTCTGCAGAGATACCATTGGGTGCGATTTGCGAGCATCCATTCATTCAAATTTTTATTTAGTTCAATCAGAATTTTATATTGCATATTTATATTAAGAATAAAATAAAATGATAAATGATGATAAATTATAAAAAAAATTATATTTGTTGAGCAAGTAAGAGTAATGTATATTACGGCAGCGTGTTGAGAAGGGCTGGTAGACAAGATATGGATAAAAGAAGAGCCGCTTACACTTCACTCTATTTTAAAAAGTCTGAATGTGTCAAAAAATGCATGTACAGAATTTCACAATTCTGTGTTAGCTACTACTTTAATATATGGTAGTGAAAGTTGGCTATTGCAGAAAAAGCATGAGGGTAAAATTAATGCGGTCCCTAAAAATATATTAGGTGTGATTCGGAATAAGTTTGCCAGACGATGTTGTGACTAGGTTTAAGAAAGGAATAATTCGGTGGCTTGGAACATAGAAAAAATGAATGAGGAAAGAATCACAAAGCTTTATGCATCAGATGTAAGTAGTAGAGTTGGCAAGGAACGCCCTGAACAGAAAATAATCAGTCATTAATAGAATCTTTACTTTTTTTTTACTTTTTTGCGGAAATTCATTATGTTAAATTAATTTCTACTTTTATTTTTAAAGAAATTAATCGACAAAATTGACAATTTGTTGAAGATGAGCCAAATTAAGAATACTCATAACCGTCAAACAAATATTAATTTATTTATGTTGTCTCAATGGAGAACGAATCGTCTCACGATATCTATATGCTTTTTTTTCCATTTTTTTTTTCATTAAGTTTACAATATATAACGGCAGTATAACTGGGCAATTTTAGTAATTTAAGAAGGTTCTAAATTTTAAAAATAGATAATTTTCAAAGAAAATCCCAAACTAAGGAATATACAAGGTAATTTTTTTTAACTAATTATTACTCGAACACAACCGGCCGTAGTAAATATTGGTTACGGCGCAATTAATTTATTTCACTTCGGCCATATAATATGGCTAGAAAAGTATGTAATGGTAAATGGTGGTATAACCTTCTCGTGTTTACACTACTATTTAAGCCAATATGTTTATCGAAAATTAATTATTATTTGCAATTCATGTCATGTCATGCACATAATTTAGCCAGACCTCGCGTCCGTTACGGCAAGCAGCCTCTAATTAAATAAACCTTGTTAACGAACGACCTACCGTTTTGTCGTCAAAGAGAACTATTACTGAAGCTGTTAACTGGTTGTGAAACCGTTCGATGGTGAAATTGAGTTGATAATTTGTTCGCGCGTCGCTTGTAAAGAGGAAGCTGGTTGCATGTTTAGATATTTTGTATACCAAGCAACATTACAGTGCATTTATATACTGTTATTATTCTCATCTTTAATTGAATAAACTTGTTGAGAAAAAAATATTTATTTAAAATATTTATTGTACGTCTATTGATGTAGCATAATTTTTATAAATAATTAAAGACTATTTATTTTAACAATTTTACGATTTTTCTAAAAAAATCCAAGTTGTGTAATAAGATATAGACTAGATCGCTCCTGGCATTGCTCTGTATCTGTTAGTCAAGTCATTAAATATATATCTACAAATATCCTACTTTTTTACTCTATAACTGTTGAATTATCAACATCGTCATTACAACCCTTCACAAGTCCACTGCTGAACTTTGATCTCCCCAAAGAATGCCACAAAGCATGGTCCTAAGCCACCTGCATCCATCGACTTCCTAAATTTATTACAAGGTCGTCACTGTCACGTAACTTATGCCGCAGAGGTGACAACACATACAAGTTTTTGATTTTAATCAAGGATGAATGTAGGTGTCTTTGGACTACAGCATTTACTTATTATCAAGTTGACCACTTATATGTAACAAAGTTTCAGATTGGGGGCGACTAAATCTATTCCAGTTCAATCGTAAGAAGACACAAGTTTGCGCGTTTATCGCTAAAAAGAACCCCTTCGTCGTATATCCTCAGTTTCAAGGTACTCTTCTTGTTGCCTCGGGCAGTATCGGAATCCTTGGTGTCGACATATCGAACGATGTGCAGTTTCGTGGTCACTTGGAAGAGAAGGCCAAATTGTCCCCTAAAAAGCTTGGCGTGCTCAGTAGAGCGGCACACCGCCTGCAACTTTACAAGGCGCAGGTTTGGCCTCACATGGAATACTGTTCCCATCTCTGGGCCGGGGCTCCCCATTATTAGCTCCTTCCACTTGACCGCATCCAGCGCAGAGCGTCTCGAATCGTCGACGACCGAGTCCTCTCCGATCGGCTCGATTGTCTGGCGCTGCGAAGAGATGTTACATCTCTTTGCATCTTCTATTGCATATACCACGGGGAGTGCTCTGAGGAATTGTTCGGATTAATCCCAGCCGCCAAATTCCACGAACGCACGTCGCGGTATCATATTCCTTCAAAGTGGCTTGCTTTGAAGGAGCCTCTCAAGTGGCGTTATGTATGTACCTCCGGTGCATTCTAAAATATATGTGAGTTATTTTTTCGTAGATCACTGATTTGCCAACCACGACAATAAATAGTTTTATTAAACTCGCTACCAATTCGCTTAAAAGTGAAGGCATTGATAAACCTGAAGCTTTCTTTCTACGGAATTGGCTGCGCATATCTATCAGAAAAACGGTTTTTTTATGGTAAATGGTGGGCCCTTGTATTAACAATTATTCCAAAACCTACCATTGTAACTTACTCGCTGTTCTGGTGATCAATATTCTTTTGTCTCGCATCGATGCTAAGAGGGTTTGATTACGATGTTTGTACGTGGGTAAAGGGTGTTAAATTATGTTACGATCTTCTTCGTTTACTTTAACAGCCCACAAAAGTCTACTTCTGGAGATGAGCCTCTCTCGTTTCAGAGAGGTTTATATTCTCCGTCGCTAGTTAGAGTATTTTATGTCTGGCATAAGCGAAATAGTTATACCCCAATCTATTTAAATTTATAAGGTCTTTCTGGCACCTACCATAGTCGCTATAATCGTGTTTGAGATTTTAGTAAAATATATTTTAGTGATTCCTTACATTCCACATGGTAAACTTGTATGTGCGACGTGCGTTTAATACGAAGAAAATATGAGAGGGGGGTTAGAAACAACTTTAGTCATTGATGTAACGTTCATAAAAAATACAATTACTTCCCATATAATATTAAAGTGTAACACTTGACTTGTTTTGTATTGTATATATTCTTGATGGAAAAGTTTTGCGAGAAAAAATTAATTAAGCCTTAAAGAATATGATCTACTGCAATAAACAAAAATATATGATATTTTTCAGGATATATGCTAGTTAGATAGTGTGTTGAAAATATGATACTATTAATTTTATACGATAGAAAAAAATCACAAAAATAACTCTAAAAATTTCTTTTAACGATTAAAAATCATAATAATGTAATACATGCAATCATCTTCATTTTTTGTCAGATTATTCAACAAAGAACATATTAACGTAATAGTGTTTTAATTTTTTAGTCTAATCAATAGATTTTTTTTAAATCGCATATTCTTATTTCTGAACATAATACGTACGCATGCTATACAGAAATTTTGTAAATGTGTGCGTGCGTCATTCGACGTCATTTAGCTCTTTTAGACCTCTAAATAATAACACAATATAAATAAAATAAATAAAGACTTAATATAAAGACTTTTGAGTGCTCTAGAGATCTGTTTAGATTTTTTAGATTTTTTAATGAATATCTCCGCTCCGCTACATTCACAGCCGGATTTCCTACAAAATTGTACCGACGGTAGGCTGTTTCAGGGTAAAAGGGGATTAAATATACATATTAAACGATGCCATAATAAAAGTATTTCGGCTTCACAGCCTACCGTAGAAATTCATAACTCTATTAGTAATTCCTCTAATGACACAAGTTTTTCCCTTTTCCCAAATTTACAATTATCATCGTAATGTACCAGCGGTTAAAAGAATTCCTAGAGGTGCGTGGATGCAGCTTGCTAAAACATTGTCATGCACTATTCAACATTGTTTCAGTAATAGTGAAAAGAGTTGGCAAAAATGATTTACTTTCTTGTATTCCCATACTCATTTTGATAAAACAATAAATAAATCAATTATGTCTCAACTAAAAGAGACACCTTTTCAAAATTTAGATGACCCAATTAATACTCATTTATCTCGACCACGTCCTTAATTTGATTTAAAAAAATTAGTTGAGTCGAAAGTAATGGATGGCGACTTAAAAAATGCATCCATGCAAAATTGTTTTTAAATAGTAACAACATACATATCCTTTTTATTAGTGAACATTGGCTAAAAGATTATAATTTCATGTTTCATTTCAGAAATCATAAGGTCAGTTCCTTCAATAGAGAAAAAAGTTTACGTGGTGGCTCCTTAATATTAGCAGATAAATCATTATTATATAAAGAACGTAAGGATATTGTGAGCCTCTCTGTTGAGCGAACTGTAGAAATGGCTTGTGTCGAGCTCGAGCACCTCATTGTTGTAAGTGTTTACAGACACCCATGTGCTACTTATGACTATTTTGAAAGATTTGTGGAAGAAATTTTGCTCAAACTTAGTAAACAGAACAAGTCTGTTGTAATATGTGGAGACTTTAACATCAATCTTCTTGAAACTTCTTCCATTAGTATTAAGTTTAGCTCATTGTTTAAATCGTATAATCTTTATAATTTATTCTTAGAACCAACACGTATTGCTGGGTCTAGTGCGACCTGTATAGATAATATTTTTACAGATGTTAAGCCCTTGCATAAATCAATTATTCAAAATTTAAGTTCAGATCACTGTGGACAGTTGGTATCATTGCCTTACATACACAAAAAACAGAAAAATAAGAAAGTTGTGTTTGTTCCAATAAATGAACATCGCTTGGAGAGGTTTAGAAGTAATATAATAAAAAGACTTCCATCACTTTCATTTAAAAATAGTGCTAACTATTTGTATGGTACGTTATTTAAAATTATAACTTATGAATTTGGTAGAATATTTACTTCTAAAACTTTCTCTTTTAACAGTCGCAAATCATTTAATGAATGGACGACAGTAGGAATTTATAAAAGTAGGCGAAGGTTATACAAGCTTAATAATGAAATATCATATAATAGTAGTGTTATATTTAGAGATTATGTAAAAACATATTCTAAAATATTTAAAAAATGTGCTCCACAGCTAAGGCTTTACATTTAAGGAATAAAATTAAAACTGCATCTAGTTCAATCTACTCAAAGTTAAAATGATCTGGAGAGTAATAAATCCGCGCAACTCGGATTTTCAATTGAATATTAACCTTAATTTAACTCGATCTGATCAAGAAGTTGCTATGGCTTTTGAGAAACATTTTACTGATGTTCCTTTTTTGACAACAAAATCATTATATTCTTCTTCTACTGTCGCCGAAACATTGCTTAAACAAATGTTTAGAAGGCTTGTTCAAAATACTTTTAAATTCAATAGAGTATTGCCAAAAGATATCTTTAAATATTTTAAAATTATTGATTAAGAAAAGGCAGACATATGGGGATTTCCGAAGTTTATTTTATCTATAATATATATAATAGCACCTTACCTAGTCACTATATTTAATACAAGCGTCGAATCTGGTGTGTTTCATGATTTAATGAAACATAGTAAGTTCATACCTTTATTTAAATCTGATAGTACATTAGAACCCGCCAATTTTAGACCAATTTTAATACTACCAACATTTAGTAAAATTTTTGCAAAAATAATTTTGGATCAGATCTTAAGTTTCTTTAATATTAATAAATTGCTACATAAAAATCAATTCGGTTTTACAAAGGGTCGCTCGACAACTGACGCTGGAGTTGAGCTTATTAAACATATTTTTTGTGCATGGGAGAATTCAGAGGATGCTTTGGGTATATTTTGTGATCTTTCGACTGTGTTCACCATGATACATTAATCAGGAAGCTACAGTACTATGATGTCAAGAACACAGCGCTTAAACTTATCATTTCATATTTAAGTAATGGAATGCAGAAAGTTATTATTAATGGTGAAAGTTCTTACGGGTCACCTGTACTAATGGGTGTCCCTCAGGGCTCGATTCTCAGCCCATTCCTATTTCTAGTGTATATTACTTACCTTCTCCTTACCTTCCCATGTAGGGGATAATCATTATATAGTATTATTTACTGATGATACTTTCTTGATTTTTAAACTTAAACGTCAATTATTTAAATGTGACGAAGTGAATAATGCTATATCAAAATTAGTACATTGGTTTAACGTTGATAATCTACATTTAAACAGTAATAAAACTAAATGTATTACATTTACAACAACGAATGTTAAAAATCTGAGTACCAATGTGTTTTTAAATGGGGAAGAACTGAGCCCTGTTGAATCCACTGTTTTTCTTGGCATCACTCTCGAAACAAAGCTTCAGTGGGGCCCCCATATATCCAACCTAGCAAGCAGACTAAGTTCTGCAGCCTATGCTGTAAAAAAAATTAGAGGTCTCACTAGTGTCGAGACAGCTAGATTAGTTTATTTCATTTATTTCCATAGCGTAATGTCTTATGGGATTTTGCTATGGGGAAATGCAGCTGATTCAGAAACTATTTTTGTTTTACAGAAGAGGGCCATTAGAGCTATTTACAACCTAAAACCGAGAGTCTCTTAGAGATAAATTTAAAGAAATAAATATATTAACTTTGGCCTTTCAGTATATTTACGAAAATTTAATGCATGTTCACAAAAACAAAGGTAATTTTAGTACAAGCTAGTGATACCAGTTTCCCGACTCCACAGAGTCAGTAATTCATTCTTGAAGCAATGCATACGCTATTACAACAAGGTCCCGGAAAGTGTACAGGCTCTCTCTGTTAAAGTATAAAGGTTTTGTTAAGCTAAAACTGTATAAAAAGGGTTATTATAGTATAAATGAATATATGGTTGATAATAACTCCTGGGAATGAAGTGGTCGCTTCCAAGTAGTTTCTAAAATAATTTTTGTACTTAAATAGTTTGTACAACCATTAATGTAAAATTTACTTTAAAAGACAATAGGCCGGTGTATAGAGCATCACCAGTGCTGTTAATGTGAATGTTACCGATTCGCAACTTATCATTGCTATGCAGAAGAAACAGCGTTGGTGATAGCACGCACCCTTGTGGAACACCAGCGTTAATAGGTTTGTAATCGGAGCATGCACCATCTACTACGACCTTGATGCTGCGATCAGCTAGAAAACTGGTGATCCAATTGCACAATTCAAGTATAATTATATAAAAAAATATTATAATAACTCCGCGTCACTTTTGTCCGCAGCACGGATATACTGTACACACGAACTAGTAAAATCTTCTAGAAATAAAAATAATCCCAACCACCACCAAGTATACAAAGGCCACCGATAATCGTAAGCGGAGTGTATGGCTAGATCCACTAGATGAAGTAACGACCTGGTAATACAAGCAGAAAGTCGACGAATGCAATTGGTTCAATACCGTGTTTTTGGCATTTCTTGGAGGAGGTCTAAATTCAACTGTGTACTTGTGGAGGGCTGTAATGATGACTATGATGGAGACAATACCTTTTATGTTATAGTGATTTATTTACCAATTTCTTCTGCACTACAAATTAAGTAGTAAGTCAATATTTTCCTGCTACACAAATTTTTAAGGATGCAAATTTCAAATGAATCAGCATTAAAATTACGTTTTAATTGATGTTTGCATCAAGGATCAGTTTCAGTGCACACCTTACATTTTGAAGCATGGACAAAATAGAGATAAAACGATTACTTTGATAAATATTTTTCCATAGACGCATATAATATTAGTGACTTTAAAATTGTAAGGTTGAATTACACATAAAGAGGCAAGAGTAATGTTTTGAATATTTTACACAATTCTAGCTCAATTTCATCAGACTATGAAAATCGTAGACAGAATCATTTAATTGTTGGACTAGAGTGTGATTTAGAACATAATATTGTTTAAGAACTATAGAGTGAGAAGCGAGCGTATTATATATAATGAAAACTATATTGTATAAAAAAGATATAGGTCTATTAAACGGAGATCTAGTTACTAATTTACGAGTGCACTTACTGAAACGTATAAAACATAGACCAAGACGTGTATGGTTGTTTGCTAGTCACGGTTTTACTTTCAGAGCTTCGGTATGATCTTCACTTCTTATCTGGATAGCAGGTTTTCCATCGGATTTTCTTATGTATACTCTTCCATTTGCAGTCCAACAAAACTTGAAGTTCTTTTCTTTTGAGAGGTTGCGGGTAAGATAAAATATTTTTTTCGCATTACTTGTCAGATGCACGGAGATATATATACAGGATATTTTTGAAACGCTCCCGAAAACGAAGACAGATGATAGTACTAAGGATACCTATGATGATGGGTCACAAAAAAATTCGATCCCGAAGAAAAAAAAATCATCTTTTCACAACGTTTTATTAACTTTATTCACGCTCCATCATGTTATTACAGTTATTTGAAACGATATTTCACAAAAAAAATCATGAAAATACTGAAACATAAAACCAGCAGTGGAATTACTGAATTACAATCAGCTGACTAGGGTCAATGTACGCAGAACGCCGAATTCGCGCGGCCCGCAACTGTTGATGGTGCCAAAATACCTAATAATTTACAACACTTGTCTAAATACCTAACTTATCTACTTAACCTACTATTTTGCCGCTTGTCTCCACGTAGCCACTTAATTCGAATTACAGGTTAAATAAACCAAATAACTGGTTCGATTCCCGCTAATGAAAAAAATACTTAAATAAAATGTTAACAAGGTCATGCTTTTTTATCCATTGTGTAGGTATGTTTATTATTCTGATGTATTCAGTTATGTACCTATTCAGATCAGTTCAGTACTAAGTTATTTAAAAAAATTAGGTTAAATAAACCAAATAACTGTTAGATTCCCGCTAATGAAAAAATACTTAAATAAAATGTTAACAAGGTTAGAGTCATGTTTTTTATCCATTGTGTAGGTATGTTTATTATTCTGATGTATTCAGTTATGTACCTATTCCGATCAGTTCAGTACTAAGTTTTAAAAAAATTAGTATGAAACAGCTTACCGATCCTCCGTGCCTTATGAGATTCTTCAACACATTAACATGTTGCCGTATTCACGAGCACTATAAACGTACCACGCGTTAGGATTATTTAAACAAAACAATAAACACAAAACGTAACAACAAGAACAATATCATTAATTAATACATAACAAGTAATAACGACAATAATTTAATAAACAAAACAGTTGAACTATCGCTCGTGATAGTCAACATGGAACTGTCTCAAAAACTAAAATTATTAATCATCCCGCAAAACAAATGCGCACATTGTAACGTCCTTGAAGCATGTAAATTCACAGCGCGAGGCGACACGAAGCAGCGTGTGAAAGGAAGGTAGAGTGATAGTATACCCATGCATTGTTTCGTACCGATCTTTCGTAGTTCGGCGCCCGCGAAGATATTGACCCTATTGTCAGCTGATTTTCTTTTTTAAGTTTCACTGCTGGTTTTGTTTCAGTATTTTTTTTTTTTTTGTGAAATATCGTTTCAATTAACTGTAACAACATGATGGAGCGTGAATAAAGTTAATAAAACGTTGTGAAAAGATGATTTTTTTTTCCTCGGGATCGAATTTCTTTGTGACCCATCATCATAGGTATCCTTAGCACTATCATCTGTCTTCGTTTTCGGGAGCGTTTCAAAAATACCCTGTATATTATTTAAAGTATGTTTTAAGCCAATATGTGACGTATTGAACCTGTTATTGCGATTGCTATTTGCTATTGATGTTCCTGTGTGATGTAAGAAGTTTGTTTTTTAGCGATGTACTAGTTAAGTCAACCACTATGGGTTTTGGCGACAGTTTTCCTGGGCCCCGATAGACATCACGGATATCTGAAGCTTTTACTTTCACATCCAATGCTTTAAATGTACTTAATACTAGTCCAGTTAGTTTTTTTTTATTTAAAAAAACCAACAGCGATTTAACAATTTTAAAGACTTAAAGTACACAGCTTAATTGTAAGGCCTATTAAAGGTTTTTTTTTTCAGTTATATAAACAAAATATATTATGGACGGTACAATTTAAGTATTCTTTGGATTTATTATAATATGACTAATCTAATTATATACAGAATGGGGTCCCACATATATGCAATAAATGAAACCACAAATATATGTGTGTATGTGTATCGCCTTTGCTGACGATATACAAAAAAAAAAACGTAATCGGTCCAGTAATTAGGTCAAAAAAGTAGAGTTTTAATTTTAAGCAAATTTGAACTCTCTATAGAATTGGGTCACTAAGTCAATGATTCAATGAACTTGAATCCTTGAACATTAAAAAGCGACGTTGCCACCCAGTGCAAACTATTGCGACGTATCAACAGCGGTGTCTTTTGGCGGCGTACATAAACAAGCGGCACGAGGCACGCGGCGTTCCTCAAAGGCAACGGCGCAAGTGCGCGCGCGCCTTTGTCGTAGAGTAGGACACCTGTTATCGACCATTAGCTTCTTTCCAAGGGAGTAATGATCGATAAACAAAAAAAAATGTTCAGCTTTAAACACTTAGGGCATGTTTTTTTTAGAATTATCGTATTGTTATGATAATTCTAAAAACACTACGACTTAAGTATTTAAAGCTAAACCTTAAAGCTTTTTTGTTTAAGTGTGTTCTTGTAAATTTAGAGATAATAAATTATTTTGACATGATAAAAAACCCATAAAAACAACCAATTAATAAAGTCATACTTACTTACCGTAGTTAAAACGGTAGTTTCGTAAGTTCAATTGCACAAAAATATACTTTTTTTTTAACAATCAATAACTTGTCGATTGTTATCAAATCAAAAATCAAAATTACTTGTATTCAAATGTAGTAGGTAAGTAAGTGTAAAAAGAAAAGTATCGATAAACGATAATTGCACCTGTACCGCCCTATTTATTACTTTTATTAATTTCGCCATTTTGGAATTTGAAGTTTGGCTAGTTCACCGCAATTCTTCCAGAATATAGGTGCGTTTCATGCTGGCGCATTGCTTAAGTGATTTATTTTTCGTAAGATAAATACAATTAGTCCAACAATTTTTTTTTACGGTGAAATAGACACTTATTAGGTAATTGACTTTGTGTGTGTAAATAGTGTTTTTAAGTACGTTTATTTTTATAATTTTTTCACTGTGATATTGACACTACTTGACTTTGTGTACGCGTGTGTTGGCGCAAAATGCCAAGACACAGCATTTTTACAGTGCGGCAGAGTATACAGACATGGTTTTATTGTATGGCGAATGTCGCCAAAATTCAGCGTTAACTCTGCGTACTTATCGTGAGAGATACGGCGCAACTCGCGTCTGCCCTACTAGCGTCCGAACAATCCTAGGTGATGTCCAAAGAATCAGGGAAAATCAGCGCATAGTGCCCAACACTCATGAAGGATTTGCTCCGCGTCACTTTCCACCCTCGTTCGAATAACGAGTCTTAGACCATTTCGATCGGAATCCAACCTGCAGCCTTAGACAAGCTGGGCGTGTGTTTAGAGTGAGGCATAGAACAATACACGAGTGCTGAAAGGAACAAACTACGTCCTTATAAATATGCTAAGGTGCAGGCGCTGTTACCCCGTGATAAGCCGATTAGAGTCCTGCCACTGGTACTAAAAATGTCTCAAGACCAACGTTTTATCAAATGTTTTGGACAGATGAAAGCACGTTTACTCGAACAGCATATGGAACCGACGAACCATGCGTCACTGGAGCCATACGAATCCCCATTTATTTAGGAATCAGCTCATCAATACCGATTTTCCACTAATGTTTGGGCAGGCATTCACGGAGATCAAATAATCGGCCCTATTTTTATTGACAGAAACCTGAATGCACAGAAGTTTCAATATTCTAACGGCCCAATAACAGAATATTTAGAAGGATTGTCTGTGGCAGCTTACGAGCGGGTATGGTTCCAGTTAGATGGAGCTCCTCCACACCTGTACCTTCGCGAGAGCGCGGCTTACCATGTTCGGATAGGGCGCTATAGCCCTCGTAGGTGGCCAGCTCGGCCTGCCCGACTCCTCTAGACTTTTATGGGGCTTTATTAAAAATGAGGTGTACTCAAAGATCGCCAAAACCGAAGATGAACTGCGCAATCGTATTGTTGCTGCCTTTGACAAATTAAAAGCCCTGGCTCTGGATCCTGAACGAAATTTGTTGAGTAGGCTTCAGGACAACATTATGAGGCGTTGTAACTTGTGCATTTAAGAACGTGGCGGACATTTGGAAAATTTTAAAATTCAGGTTTCCATTAAATTTTGCAACTAATATGCAATAATATTTATTTCGTTCAGTTTCATTTTCGCGAAATAAAAAAGGGGCGGTAAAAATACCTAAACAGTTTAGTGAGTAAGTTTTTATTTCGCTCATTGTCAAACGAACCAGGCCGTGCCGATATAACGCTGCCTGCCGCCAACCGCCATGCCACCCGCGTGCAACGTTGCCACTCTTCCAAGAGGTCAAGGTACGTAGTCTAAACAGAGTGTTTACTTTTACTGAATTTATTTTAATATTTATTTCGTTTGAAAATTTCACTTTTTTATTTTACGGGTTTTAATTTAATATTTAATTTTTCTACACTTCTATGGACTAGTATTACTTGTGGTTTCATTTATTGCATATAATGTGGATTCCTTACTGTATGTGTTCACAGATATGTAACTAAATATTTATACTAATTACACTTTTGTATATGTGTATGTAGAAGTAATATTTGTATTATTTATTTCTCTGCAAAATGTTTAAATGTAGTTAAATATTAACATTTTTTTATGTTATTTAATTTAATTTAATGAAATATCACACCTGTTTATTTATTTATTTTTCTATACTGTTACATTTATGTCAAATTTTCAAATGCCATAAATGATAAACAAACAAATCAAGAAATGATTATACTAAATGATTCAAAATATTAATTCATTTTAATATTATAATAGAGTTGATTTATGTTGATTTACTATTGGAACGAAGTTCCTTATCGACGTTACGAATTTGGCAGATGGGGCTAGGCGAGAAAAAGTGTAAGATTTTTCCGTCACGACCCCTTCTGACGTAGTATAGACGGCCTTGGCGGCTATACGGAAGCGAGATGGAATAATATCCATCTCCTTCGCACTTTTTCTTATCTTGCCATGAAACAAATATTATTTTATTTTAAATGACGCTTCATTTTAATAGACGCTAGTAATTCATTTCTTTGTATTTGTTAATCAATAATATAATACGTTTATCAATAATAATATACTACGAAGGGACTGTCCAACCGAGTGTTCCACGACACTCACGCATGTTTTTTTTAAATGTATTTTTGTCTAGGGAGTCCCACTAGATGGAGTGACGACCTGGTAAGACATGTAGGAAGTCGACGGACGTATGCGTCTCAGGACCGTGCCCTGTGGTATTCCCTGGGGGAGGTCCACGTTCAGCAGTGGACTTTTGAAGGGCTGTAATGATGATCATCATGATTAAGTAAATCGGAATGACTTACTCATTTTGCACCTCATTTAGAATTTTAATAGAAGCTCTACTGTAATTCCATCCTCGCCCGGGCACTTGCCGTTTTTAAGGTGCTGGAGAGCCATTCTAATTTCGCTCAGACTTACGTCCGGGATGTCGTCGGAATAGATCTTGGATCGTTGTTCACACTTGCATGTGTCTCCAACGACGACGTGTACAGCTGCCCATAGAACCTCTCAATCTCACTCAAAATCTCAGGTATCCTGGAAACGATGCCGCCACATCCGGCACTTCCCTATGTTTCAAGAAACATAGGGAAGTGATAGGAATAGGGAAAGTAATCAGTTGCACTCTTATGGAGAAATTTTGAAGATAATTGCTGTTTTATTCCTAAAGGATCTTCCACCACCTAAAATACAGTCCACAAATCAAGGAACGACTGGACCGGGACCACTTCAAGAGGACCAGTAATCTTTGTCGTCTGACCTTTTCTTATGAGAAAGGGGGGCTTCAGGCGCTCTCTTGTGATACTCCTTTACGGGGTTCACATACACCTCGTTGACCGCCCGAACCCAACGTGGTGTGATAAAGAGTTTCTGGGTAGAACGTCTATGGCAAACTAATCCCAGTTTGATTGGATCCTTTCAGATGACGGATCTATGTCGAGAGCCTGAATGCCCTAGCCCGTATCAATTGGTGGCGGAACAAGCTAAAGCTGCGACAATTAGCTCTTTCTGGCAGACAGATCTCTGGCAAAGACTTTGGAGCCCTGGTTCCGCCCATTCGCTTCTTCAATACGAGCTGTCTTGAAGTTGCGTAAGTCCCGCCTCATGCATTTGGAAACATGTCGGTTCAGTTGCCTGTATGCTGTCAAATCTCCTGAAGGCTACAACTTCATTTCCCGTCTAACAGCCATGAGATTTAGAGTGTGATCGGAAAGTTTTTGTGTATTTCTGTGATGGGTCTAGCAAAACTCAGCTCCGACCGCATGGACAGTTTCCACGAGCTTGTCATTCATATTGTCCACTGTATTGCAGTCTTTTAGGCACTGAAAATGATATTGTAACTCAAGCTGAAAGTTTTCGGTAATTTGGATTAGAGCACGAGGGGGACGTAGCGTTGGCTTCATTAGATGTGACCTATCAGTGTGCCTCTCACCATTTGGTAATCGCTGCCATTTTTCCCTCGTAATCACTGAGTCATCATTGAACAGTTGCCGTCTAGTGGTCGTAATGAAGTCAGTCTCATTTATCGATGAACTGTCTGGGGTCGACCAGGTCTACTTTCTGTGAGGCCGCTTCTGAAAGAAAGATTTCATCATAAAGAGTCATTCTTTCTCCAAGAAGTCGGCTACTTGGGATCCCTTGCCCTATCCCGAATTTACCTACATTCAGCTCATTGTTCTCTCTTGTGTGTAGTTTGGCGTTGAAATCTCCCATTAACACCGTATAGTGGGTTCTGGAGAAATGCATGGCTCTAGATATATCCTCATACATTTCATCCACCTCCTCGTTGGAATGTGCCGAGGTTGTTGCATAAGCCTATATGACCTTCGGCGAATACCGTTTGGTGATTCTGAGTATAAAGCACGCAACCCTCGTCGACACACTTTTCAACGTTGATAACGAAAGACTTGTGGACGATAAATCCGACACCTCCTTGAGACAGGTGGTGGCCATCCCGGTGATAGAACAAATTGCCGAATTCGAGGATTACCGTGTCCACTTCTCTTCGGACCTCAGATAAACCTATTATATTCCAGCGCAACTTGTCTATCTCTTCTTTTTCTTGTCAGTAATCAGGGTAAGTGCGTTATATGTTGCTAGTTCGAGTCGTCTTAGGTGGCAACCGAACCTCCACCTGAGAATCTTAGCACCCCCTGCCCCGCCGTTACCGTGGTCGTCACCGTAGCCAGGAATAGCGGGGCCGCCGGACACTGGGGGCCGTCTTTTGTAACTCTCGCCATGGGCGGGTATAATTCCATAGTTACCACGTTTGGCGAGCGGGTTGGCAACTGCAGTTTTTATTGTTATTTACCTATTATCAGAAAGACGCTGCTGCCCATCTTCTGCCTTAGTTTCCCTCTCTCGCCTCTTACGACTCCCACGGGAATTAGATGGGGTAGTGGCCACTACACGGAGGTAAAATTTAAGATAAAATATTCTATTACATTATCAAAATTTACTTTTTTGACCTTTTCGATAGATATTCCATTTTATGGAGGAGATTGGTTAGTCGCGCTTGGCTCATTGTGGACCTTAAGTAAGATTTTATTAACTTGAGTTTTGAAAACCTTCTTTCACGTGAAGCTATCGAAACACAAATAGTTAAAAAAATCTTACACACAGCGCTAGATTCAGAACAGACCAGGAACAGACTCAGATAAGCCCCATTTTACGATGAATCTGAGAAGCTCCAATCAAGTCCAACGGTTCTACGGGAATATGCGACGGTTATAAACAAATCACTGATTGACTGTGTTTGTTCCTACGTGCGCTACCTTCTTGGATCGCGTTACTCACTCGACCAAGCGCTACTTAAGCTGAACACATTTATTTAGGACATTAAAATATGTTCGAAAATAAATAAAATAAATATTTGTGTATGCAGGTATATTAGGTAGCTATTTATTTATTGGTATGTCTTTGCGGAGTAATTCTTCTGTAAGTATTCTCTGGCTGTGCGAGTGAGTTGTCGTTGTCACTACTTGGTGCTTGGCACCCGGGGCGGACCGCCCCTACCGCCCCCCCCCCTTTACGCCGCCACTGGATAGGAACACACAAAGTTTTAGCACAGTTACGCCAAAATAAAGGAGGAATGCCGTCGCATCCTGCTTCTTTAGAAATATCAAGGAGGCTAAGTCTTTTCTCAATAGTGGATGTAAGGATAAACAGTTAAGATATATTATCATATGTAGAAGTGGCATTGCCTTCCTCTAATATTTTATCAGAAGGGTCACCGAAAACGTTTTTGAAAAAAGTATAAAAAGTATCACATATATCTTTACCACCCGCTACTTCATTGCCGAGGTAGTTGTTCTTCATTTTCTTTATCCTGTGTTGGAACATTACGTAATTCCACACTAGCCCTTTTGTTGTTACGCTGGAGCTCTTCCACTTTTTTTTTCAGAATTTGAATGTATGCTTTGGTTTGCTGACATTCTTTACTTAATTATCATATTTAAGGCGCATGTCTTCCTGTTGGCTAGAGAAAAACTCAAGTGATTTTCAATATCAGTAAAGCTCTTTTCTATGTTACTTAGTTTGCTTTCAATCCTGTTGAATTTTTCGTCTTGATCAAACTTCCATTTATTTAACATTTCATAAATTTCTTCTTTGAAACAAATTAGGTCGTCTTTAGTTAAGTCTTCATGGCGTGTTTTTTGTCTCGCGTTAACAAAGGGTGGAGGTGTTTTCTCTTTTTTCTTGGTAACAGAAATGTTGGGGTCTGAACCTCCTTTATTAGGTGAACGTAGCATTCTCCTTTGTTAGGCTTAGGTGTTAGAAGTAGTGTAAATACAAAATTGCTATTATCTTTTTCCAGGCGCTATTAGTTTCTTCTTGTTACTATACCACCACAAATATTTTATTTACACACACTGATATCAAGTAAAATAAACAGTTAATCTGATTGTAGGGCGTGCCTCGAGTGTCGGTAATTTGTTCGGTAAACCGCCGCACGTTATGCTATCCTAGTACTAGTGAAAGAAAACTTGTATTTTAAGTAGGTGATAATAAAAAAATTAATAACTGTAGCACTCAGCATAGGGCTGAATCTGAATGACAGGGTGAGAAATAGTGTGATAAGAGAAAAGTGTGGTTTGCAAGATGACATTGTGACCAGGATTAAGAAAGGAATGCTTCGGTGGTTTGGTCATGTAGAAAGAATGAACGAGGAAAGAGTGACAAAGCAAATTTATGTTGCAGAAGTGAACGGAAGAGTCGGAAAGGGACGCCCTAGACGAAGGTTTATCGACCAAATTGGCAATATATTGAAAATGGGCCAGATTAGGAGTACCCTTAACCGACGAGCGTGTATGCGTAGATATATGGATGTAAAGGAGGCGAGAGAAGTGTGTCAGGATCGTGCCAAATGAAAGTCTGTAGTCTCTGCCTACCCCTCTGGGTGACAGGTGTGAGTGTTTATGTATTATTATTATGTTATGTAACTGTAGCACACTAATTTAACATAAAACACGTCCAGCCACGACGTGGGTCCGAAGGGAATTGGAAAATGATTGGCAAATTGTTCGAAAGAACAATTTGCCTATTTCGTCCAAGAGGCATATGGGACGGTACGCAGAGGGAGAATCGGCAGCCCTGCCTTCCTTCTTCAAGAGGACCAACCTTGCTGCTTTCCATGCGGTGGGGAACTTGGCACTCCGCAGATAGTCGGTAAACAGCTGCCTAAGCCTGTCCCCCAGGACAGCCAGACTCAGTACTAGGGCTTGAACCGGAAATACGTCGGGACCCGGTGCAGTGTTCCGGACTCTTAAGTGGCTAACGGCTCGGTTCAGCTCCTCCACGGTCACCGCCATCTCATCTTGCCACTCCCATGATAGTGGCGGGAGGTAAAAGGGTACCCTACTTAGACGGGCTCCTAGGCATGAAAGGAGGCATGCCATCAACTGGTGTTTTTCTAAAGCAAGCTACATGAAGTGAACTGTGCACAAAAATTTGTTGAAATTTAAATTTTATGACGAAATTTTTGTGTATCTTTATTTTGATTTATCTTTTCAAATGCGAGGAAAGTAAAATTTTAAAAATTAAAATATCTCCAATAAATACAGTCACGAGAGGAGAAAGCATTCCCCTGTTCTAAGTGGTTGTAAGGGCTTTGACTAATGCAACATGATTATGGTTCGTGAATAATCAATACATTTATTGTTTTAAGTCGCAAAGTGTTACTGCAAAATTTATTACATTATCAATGTATATGAATAAAAAAAATGTTGTTATAGTATTATTGTTTTTATGACATAGCTGATTTTAAATGAAAATAATGTTGGAATAATGTATGATCTTAAATAAAATGATGGTATTCCCTGTAAAGCAGTATTTTATTTTAGTTATAATAGCTTATCTGGCAATTTCGTACGAGCAGAACACCATTACGTCTCAATAGCGTTTTAATACAAAATTAATATAAGACCAAAAATATCGATTTTGTTGCATCGGGGTAGTAAGGATTACTGTAATAAATTATGTATTACTACCGAAAATTTTCTTATAATATGCGTAAATGATGGATGTAGCAGGCAGGCCTATATTCAACAGTGGACTTGTGAATGGTTGTAGTCATGATGATGATGTATGAATTCGGTCAGAGTTGCTAATACGAAATAAATAGGCTGACAATGAGGGTGCAGCTTACCAAACGCAGTTACTTGCCCTGTGCTTTATTGATTGTTATAATGTAACATAAGTGAATAAATTTACGCGTTTAAAATTGACCGGATCTATACATGGAATAAAGGATAATAATGTTATCACCTGCGCTGCACATTATTAATATTCGAGCACTTACCAATTTTGTTGTAGATTTCTAGTTGGTACCCCTTTTCCGCCTTAAAATCCTTCTGGATAGGTACCACCTTCTTACATACTTCTGCCGCCAAATAGTAACAACTGATCACCATGTAAGTTCGTTTGTCACTTTTTAGTTTTATAAAAAAATGTGACTATAATTCGTCAAAATTTTAATGTAGATATTTGGGATGATGACTTAACGTAAGTAATATATATTATGGTTTTAAATTATTTATTACTCAAGATAATTGCGATTTTGATACAATAACTAGCCTTTAACGCGTGGGACGCGACGACGTAAATATCGAATCTGTTTTGCTCTTCAATTTTAAAGTGTAGAAAGTAAATTTACAGTATTAATCGAACGAACAATGCAAGAAACGAACAATGTTTAGTGAATACTGTTATCCCTAAAAATAATAACTGATTACAATACCAAAACAATAGTGAAACATTATAAAAAAGTACAGTACAGTGTACAGTGTTGGCTGTGCCGAACAAATAAAGTGTTAGAACTCAGTATAGTATTAATTACAATACATATAGTGTTAATAACATATTATATAGTGTCAATAACAATATATGCATAGATATAGTACCACTCAGTGAATGGATTTAAAATATTAGTGAAAAGACTACATATTTATAACCTATAATAACAAAATTATTTTTGCTTTGTCATCCATCAAGACCCGTGTCTGGGCAATAGTCGCGACTTCTATTCTCAATCGTAGAACAACTTCATAAGTTCAAAGACATCGATATATTCTTCGTACGACCAACGTAAAGTTATTGAGTTAGAGGGGAAATGTATTAGTACTGTGGAGTTTCCGCAGAGGGCGTTACCTGTACGAACGCTGCAGAACTATTGTGTAGTTTTGTTTATACAGTTACATTCCAGTACTTCGGTTATATTATATAAGACGCTAAAATGTCAGAAATAGAGAAACTACTAAAGGAATTGAGAGCCGACATAAAAAAAGACTCCGAAGAATCGCTGCAAAAATTGGAAAATAGAATTACGACTAAAATTAATGAAAAACTTGATAAAAAATTCGACTTTATACACGAAGAATTAGAAAAAATAAAAGAAACTAGCACAGAACAAGAAAAAAGGATTTCTAGTTTAGAAAAACATACCAGAGAAAGAAATATTATATTTTTTGGCGTAAAAGAAGAACAAAAATACTACGAAGATTTAGAACGAAAAATTCTGCAAATAATAAAAGATGAATTAAATATAGAATGCGACAGAAAAGAATTAGAGATGGTTCGTCGAATGGGCAAGTACAACGAAAACAAAGTTAGACCTATTGTTGTAACTTTTACTACCTATGGCCGAAAAATCACTATACTGAAAAATAAAAAACTAATGAAGACAGAAGGAATTTATCTTAAAGAAGATTTTGCACCTCAAATCTTGAAAACAAGGAAAACATTGCTGGTACAACTTAAAAAAGAGAAAGAAGCCGGAAAAGAAGCCTATCTACGTTACGACAGACTAATAGTCCGAGAACCATCAATAAAGAAGAAAAGCGAAACAGATGAAGAAGAACAAAAGGACAATAGAAACCAAAAAAGGGTATTAGAAATAACACCACCAAACTATAAAGAAAATCTTAATAGACAACCACAAACACACCAACAAGCACTAAAGAGAAACAAGATACAAGCGAAGAAAACCGGGGATAGCCAAAGTTCCATAGAGAAGTTCATCAACAAACAAAGCATAACTAAAGCTCCAGAATTCAGAAGGACTTCCTTGTACTCTGAAAATTCTAATTCAGATGAATAGCAACTAGAAAAGCCCCTCCAAAGTCTAAAATGCGTCCCCCCCTAAAAAACAAAACATAAGAAACATAATAAAACCTCCCCCAGAACGGCTCGTCACCGTGGGGGTTGTAGACGACCACCCTCCAAACCTCAAAAAATAATACATTGCCACATTTAATGTCAGATCTTTAGCTAATGAAGCAAGAATAGTGGAATTAGAGTTCGCAATATCCAAAATTAAATGGGATATTGTTGGCTTGGTACACTATGGCCAAGATTAGCGCAAGACAGAATCACTTGGAGTTATTTGGAGGAGGCTTTCACCGCAAAAGGCGGCCCTTACAACCAACACAATGCTAACAAAAAAAAATAAAAATGCTAAATATTAAGACATACTAACACTACTAACAAATAAAATAAGAGCAATAGATACTATTATAAAAATATTATACACTTAATAATATTTATGTAAGGGATAAAATAAAGCTAAATAAATAAATAAACTAGCCTTTAAATGAAAATAATAAAATCTTTTATAGCTACAAATGTGCTCCATTTTTGTTTTTCTATTTCGTTACAGGCAAGATTTTAGATTTAATTTTAAGAATTAAGTAAACAAGATTAGACTAGATATTTTGAATAACTTTTTAGTATCTTTTCGTAGATGACACACTAATAGCCATTTCCGCAGAGATAACAACACAACTTTTTGATGTGCTTTTAACCCTTATGCTGCCGTGTCAGTCACTTTGCATGGAGTACTGCATTTAAAGGATGACTAACGGCAGTGTATGTGTTAAAATTGCAACCACTGGATCTTTCAAAAGAAAAATATAATCACTGTCCCTTTCACTATCAATTCACTTGAATTCAAATAACTCTTTCTATTTTATCACTTTATTATAAGAAATATATTTTTTAAAGTCACTACTGAATTTTGGTAAGATGGTAAGCATCATGGCTTGCGTAATGTGGTAATGGTGTGCGGAATCGATTCTCAAAAATCGATTAATCGATTATCAAGATGATCGTTTGCCTTCGATTTTCATTTAGATAATCGATTAAATAATCCTTAATTATAAAGGGAAGCCCCATTACTTAGTGATGGGTAGGTACTACGCAGTAAAGTGCTCTATTATAGGTGAAATCCCGAATAATGTTTTTGGCATTGTTTTATGGTTTTATTTAGTTAGGTTCATAAGTACATGAGACGTACACGATCTCAGACATATACAAATAACATCTGTACAAATTACATTTAAAATATTGGTGTATCCCGTTCCGTTCAAAGAATTTTTTCCAAAGCAGCTCAAAAAGTTGACAAATTTAAGGAGTAACCGCAGGCTGCAAAAGCATCTATATTTTACATAATTTTTATATAAGATTTTTAGATAAGACAATTTTCAACTATTTTAATTTTGAACTAATAATCGAACAAAGTTGATTAAAAATCGATTAATAATCGATAGCCTTAGTTCGCATTATCGATTAATCGATTAGATAAATAATCGAATCGGCACACCATTTGCGTGTGACGGTCGAGCGTAACAAAAAGTGTGACGATTTTTTTTCTCCCATACGTCGATAAAGAAGTTTCACTTCAAAAATATTTCAAAGACATGTAAAGTTCGCCAATACGCATTGGGGCAGCGCGGCGGACATTTCCTTGCCCTAAAACCCTCTCAGAAATGAGAGGAGGCCTGTGCCCAGCAGTGGGACGTATATAGGCTGTAACTTTAACTTAACTTTTATTTTTTATATGCAAATAGCATGTCGTTTTATTATCTCTGCATTGGCCGGGGGGGGTAAGAGTATTGTCAAAGATTCCGCTTTACCGATGCTAGTGTATGTTATGTGTCAGTGCAATACAATACAATGCCCTTTATTGTACACAAAAACACAAATAATATAGCAAGAAACTACCAATGCACTCGATAAATGCGGGGAGCGATTTAACGTTTTCATACCTATATGTCGTAATATAAAAGCATAAGCAAAGCCTTAACATCACATATTTATTGGTTATTGTGTATTCTTTTAAATTTTGTGAGAAATATTTAGGTTTTCACTTAAGTTGGTTGGTTGGTATGATGAAATTAATTTAACTTTACCTTATCGCACGGAACCTATGCCTTAGTAATGTCACAGGTCCATCTGATGGTAAGTGTACATGTTACCCAGACATTTATATCTATCCTCGATTACGAATCAAAATGCAGATGCGTTGTCACCCATGAAGACTAAGATGGAATGCCTCGTTTCCAGTAAAAAATATTTCTGATTCTCTACACTCACCATAGGAAACTAAGAATTATTGAGCTGCTATTTAACGCTGGTATTCTATGATTGGTATGCTGTTTGTATGTTTTTGTCATATACGCTTTATTAATAATTAAATAAACCTCTTGGCTAACAATTTTGAAAAATGAGATTTTTAAATAACCAAATCGCACCGTTAAAGCTTTACACCCTAATTATATTAAACCCTCGTACCTTTAATATAGATACACTGTAATACACTATAATATAGGTATACTGTAGATTTAATAAGGTAAGCTGTTGATTAAACAAGACTGTAAAGATTAACGCACATTGAAACAAAACAAAAAAATTATATACTACAAACGACCCGCCCCGGCCTCTCCTGAATGGGATGTATGGGTTATTTAGACTTAAAATAAACATTTACTTTATTAAGTTTTAATAAAGGAAATGTTTATTTTTTTGTTTATTATTTAAGACTTTCTGATGAAATACAGCGTAGATCCTTCCTGGCATTGCTCTGTTTGCTTCATCGCAATCCGTTCAGTCAGTCCGAAGATTAGCCCGGACAGACAAAAAATTTAAATTAACCCACTGAACTTAATAAAAGTATGTTATTTCAATATAACAGACAGACATAGGCAGGCACATCAATTTTATTTAGATCACATATTACAGATGTGTCTAATTTATGGTGTAGGACACAGTATTTGCCCCGAACAGGTTCCGCCTTGTCGCGGCGGGGGGGCTTAGTAGTCGTGGCTTGGTCACCTGCGGTGAACAAAGAGGAACCCATATGGCTGGCCTGAGCTTGGGGCTCGCCAAGCCCCAAGCTCTTTTTTTATTGGGGAGGAGTAGTCCTCTCCCAAAGAGGGGCTGCCATGGGGCAGCTGCCACTGGTTGGATCGCGGATGTGTGCGAAAGCGTTCCCGACAGCCTGTCAATATGCGACGAAGGTGGAACACCATCGGGTTTTATTCGGTGCGAGTCCGACATAACCCGTCACGGTATGGGTTATGCGTAGGAATGTTCCCTTGTAAAACAAAAAAGAGGACACATTATTTATCATACGACAATTTTATCGATTATTGCAAAAATATAATGCATTAAGAACAAATAGGCTACACAGAAAGTTTTGCGTAATTAAAAAATAAAACATATATTTAAGACTTTTAAGGTATTATTCATTACTTTTTAAACGCCTTTTCATTCGTTGATACTATTTTTGAAAACGTAAGGACCATTGGTCTCAGGGTATGATTTTCACGTGCTGGTTGAAAGCTATCACGCCCTGTATCTGGCTCCGTAAATGTGAACTGTTAACAGTAAAAGAATGTATAATTTTTTTGCTAACGCTTCTTGCCTACCTCAATTTTGTTGGAAAACTATCGCTATCAAACACCTATACAGAAGACTGTTGCTTTCTTTCCGGAATGTAACAATATGAGTATCCATGTTTCATCTCCTGTCTTAATGTCACATACAGCATTTGAACGTCAGTGATTATATTTAAACAATTTTTTTTTACACCAATCAACTTAAGGCCTTTTTTGTTTTGGGGTGAGAATACAACGGCAACAAAGTTTTCTAACTTTGTTGATGTGTTTTTTTAATTCGGCTCATACTAATACCTAAATGTCCTTGAATATCCTTATAGGTGATGCGACGGTTTTCTTCAATTAGTTGCCACATTTTCTTCAGTGATCACTGTTGAGGGTCGAACTTCATGAATTTCAACATGGAGAGAAACATGGCTGCGATCAAATTCTGCGTACCAACGATTAAATGAGGTGCTTCCCTCTCAAAAGCATTTTGAACATGAGCAGTGCAATCTTGCGGAGAGAGTGAACATTCAAATTCATAAAAAATTATCACCATAAAATATTTTCGCGTTAATTCCAGTTTTGCTACGGATGACGAACTTCAACTTGTGATAAAAAATAATAATCACATGGCGGTGCGGTGGTTAGATCTCTTTGCTGACAGAAAAGAGTTACTTGATAAATGTGAAACGGATGTAAGATTGCAGTGTTTATTTTAAATTATTTTTATTTATATATCTCATTGAAAATGTCAACGAACACCTGTAAAGTTCTAACAAAGAACGTCCTTCAAGTCTAAAATGAAATATCTTACAACCTAAGCCTGTAATTATTTTGGCTTTCGAACTATTCTGATTGAACATCTCGTACGTACACGCACGTACAGCAGTGGGTACACTAAATGAACACAGAAGTGGTTACTAAAGTCTTGCGCCAAATATCGTTAAGAGCGTTTACAAACTCAGAACCTGATAAAAGGGACCTTATCATCTTCTATCTTTTAATTGACATGCTAATTGCTGTTATAAATAGTAGGTAAGATAATTAGTTGAACTTATCTCAAGCACCGTTAACATTACAAAACCAGTAACCAGCAGTGTACGTTGTTCCTAAAAGTTTATTATATTCCGGTTTATATTACAAACATTTTCGTACCAGGTCAATATTTGCGAATATAACATTGTTAATCTATTTAAAAGCTCATCAAATATAATAAAATATTGTGCTTGTTGTAACTCTAAATTATCTCCAGAATTAAAGAGCCCTTACGAGTTTTTATCTTAAAATTCCATACACCTTCACGTTTGTTGATTTTCTTCTGCCACCGGATCAATATTCAAACGCAGTGGTCTAATAAGAATATTTGCCACAGTTGCCACGCTGGGTATGCGGATTGGCAACCCCATTTTTATTATCTAGTTGTTATTAGAAACACGCAGTGTTCCATCTCCTGGTTCTCTCTGTTGCCTCTTACGACAGCCACGAGACTTTATGGGATAGTAGACATTCTTACACTGCCACTATAGCAAATATATTAACTTTATCAAAATTATTATTGCTAGCCTCGCTAAAAGTAATTTTGTGTATTGTTAAAAGGCATAAACATCGTTTAAATAACACAAAATAAACTAAGCGAAATTCGTCCTAGCTTATAATTTTATCGTACATCTTCAACAAATCTCTTAAAAGGAGCTAATTCAAAGTGGCGTCCCTATTCGTAATTGAGTCAACTGGTTTTTGAGATATTAAATGATTAAACGGTGACTAAACGAGCATTATACTATTATTCTTCAAAGATATTATTAAAGATAAATGTTTTTCAAAGGTTTTTTCCATAGGGCTATGGCCAGTGAACGCAAATAAGCATTATTTTTTCACATTTTTTGGTTTCACTAGCTAGGGTTGTTGGGGGGCTGGGTTTTCGTCTTAATCTATAATCTCGCTCGTCAATAGTAAGTTTTGTCATCATCATCATCATTCCGTAACAATCCATTGCTGGAAACGCCCCTTTTGTTATTGGAAGGACGAAATTGGTGATTGCAGTTCCCAACGCCCATAACTGGATTAAAATACCAAGTATATCTAAAAAATTATTGTACTGCCATTTTACCGACAGTTTGAAAAGTATTCTGTACCGAAGTAGAGTGAGAGATTGTTCATACTTTTAGTCTTCTTGAAAGGAAAATAGGCCCGGACAGATTAATTTAGTAAACATTCTTATGATGTAACTAAATTTACTTACTCTATTAAAAATCATAGATTGGTAGATGAAGAGTTCTGAAAGGATATCTTGAGACCTTTTGTCAGCACTGAGAATGATCTTCAGGCTTTTGACTGGTAGAAATCAAGCTTATGCATTCTTTTGACTTCAAAGCGGGAGGTATTTATATACGATTTCCTCACGATAACAAGTTGTAGAGTTAAGGGAAAACCTATACAAGTTTAAATCAGATTTATTTATGCGTATATTATAATATGAAATTATTCTTCAAAGGAAAATCGTAAAACCATTAAAAGAACAATCTTTTACAAACCAAATAATAAATTGCGTACGTACATCAAAGAAAAATATTCCTTACTTTGAATATAATGAATGATCAACGTACGTAGCGTACTTCAAGGACAACGACGGTTGGAATCGATTTGTTTCAAACTTTGCATCAATTCATTTGCATAATGATTGAATATTTTACAATAACTAAATTTGAAAACAACAATAAAATAATTTACACAAATGTTGTATTTTGGCTCAAGTACTTTTTTATTTTATTATAATGCCCTCCAGAGCGAATTCCAGTCACGGCAGAAAGTGCAACGGTGATTAACCAACGCTCAGGACAAGGTTATAGTGCACGAGTGTGTGCAAGCGCAGCTGCACTCTCTATACCCTCACCTTATAGGCCGATGGAGCGACTGTCCGAAACGACCAGAGCGAGATAATGCGCTTGGCATGACCAACGGCTTAATATGCTGCCGAGGCTCGGGTTCTGGCACAGAGTTGAAACATTGGCAACTTTCGGACGAAATTCCGAGTTCTACAGAATTTTCTAGACGAAAATATCCAACAACTAGATTTAGCCCGACCCGGGATTCGAACCCAAGATCACACGCGTGTCAGTTGCGCTTACAACCACTAGACCAACGAAGAAGTCAAACTGACTGCCTTATTGAATATATTATAAATTAACGACCTAACATTCCTTAGTTACTGATAAATGAAACGAAGCTAGATCTTGTCCTAAGTGGTTATTGCAGACCATGGGAATCTGCAACTACAACCGAAGCAAAAATTTCAAGCAAATAGGACACAGATGCGTTGTAATCCTGAGATCTAAGATGAAAGGTCTTACGGCCTAAAGTTGTTGCAGTTCTAAGGTTGTAAGAATACGGCACCAATATGAAATGAAACGTACCACATAAAAATAATATTTTATTTACCATTTGTTGATATTTAAAACAATCACTTTTTGATAGTATTCATCCTCAATAAATAACCTCCTGCTTAAAAACCTTCTCAGATATTAAAGGATTATGTGTCTGAAGGGAAATGTTTCTTAAAGTAGTTAGTGTGACAAACAAGCACACATTGTATCTGAAGAGAAGTGAATGAAGTAAGCCCACAGACACCAACATCTATCCTCTATGAAGCATCAAGATGCAGATGCGTAACACCCCTGAGAACTGAGATGGTATGCCTCGTTTAGGTTACCAGAACGGATGCCCTTTTATCATTAAAAGGAGCTTCTATTCTTGTCAGTCACAATTTGAAAAAAGTAGTGTTGTGGCGCTTTTTCACGCTTCTATTTTTATCATCATAATACGCTTTAAAATTGCAGTATCACGTAAACACTTTACTTGTGCACGAATATAAAAAATACACAACAAATTTCACAGATAAAGTACAACGAAGGCCATTAGGCTTGGCGCTATATGCTAAACATTGGCGATTTCTTATCTCTATTAGATTACGGAGATGAGTCTTCTGAGACGCGTCGTAGATATTAATCTATATGGCTACATAATATTCATAGTATACGTCACTGGTATTAACAATGATAATATTTATAATCCTAGTATGAAGGTGTTACATCATTTTATATTAGCTTGCAGATCTTATATTATGTTAGTAAACTGTATACTATATACGATAATCTACTGTACTACTACTGTGGTATAGTAATTAAAATATTTGTCTTATAGTTTAAATTTTGTTTACCACTTGCTCAGTAAAACAAGAAAATGAATAATATTTAAATTAATAATAAATTAAAAGACTTTTTTTTAAATACAGTTTACCGCTACCGTTACAGCCTATCAAAAATCCACAAATCTACATATAGAATATTGTATAGTAAGAAAATTGTACATTGTATAATATTAATATGTTTGCTAATTATTATTTTTTATCATGAGTAGGTTAAATACAAAGTAAAAATGTGAAGTGACAGACAAAAAATGCATCGTTAAATATCAGAACCATGGAAAATAGCCTAACATTAGGTACATAATTAAACATTTCTGCTTGGATCTCGAAATCAAGGGTATTGTAGGTCACTCAATAAGATTTGATATGCTGAAATTTAAAAATGAAACGCACCGTGTTATATGTTTCTAAAGAGCAAAATTATTTAGAAATATAACTCCATAAGCCAATTGCTCAATATTAAAAAAAACAAAGTTCTATTAATTTTCCTGCAACGCTTTTCATTTAAAACGATGGATCTTAACCGTGAACATTTGCGCGTTATGATATATTATGATTTTAAATTTGGTTTAACCGAACAAGAGTTACCGGTTACCGACAAAATTCAAAGACCTCGCAACGTCGGCAAAAAGTGGTGGCTAGTTTTTTCGCGGAGCGAACATTTGTCGACGTCAATGCTGGAAAATTGTAGATCAGTCAACTTGAATGGTATACTACAGTTGCATTACCCAAAACTTTTCAAGCTGTGAGAAAGACCAAAGACCGGGCTTGGGATGATTTATGAAGAGGCATCGTGATGCAGCATGACATCACGATAACGCCTTCACATACCTCCTTAGAACAAAAGCACTTATTGAGGAATCTGGTGTTGAAACCTAAGTCACCCACGATCCCTGACTTGCTCTGTGATTTATTTTTTGTTCCCAAGAGTCGAAAAAATAAAAGGCAAGTTTTTTCAAGCGCCGGAAGCCGTGGCTGCCTACGAAGAAGCGATTTCCGACCTGTCAGATCAAGACTGGCAAAAGTGTTTTCAGAGTTGGTTTAGGGAATGGAACTTTGTATAGAGCATGATGGAGAATATTTTGAAAAGATGTAAATAAATATTAATAGTATCTAGAATACTTTTGTATATCTTCAAACTTATTGAGTATCCTACGTACAATAATGGCGAATATTTGTACTTGTAATTGGCTGTCTCTAACTATATTTTGTATAAAATGCTTAGAGATAATTAGACGTATTTACATACAAGGATCAAAAATTATTTAAAGTTTAAATTATTAGCGATTGAAAGCAGGTCATTATCTTTGAATACCGATATAAACTTTAAACATCAGCATCTCAAAAGTAGTATTTTGAGGGTTGGAATCTTTTTGGGTTGCGTTCAATTTCATCTAGATTTCCAAAACTAAAGTTTAAAACTGAGTTAAGCTTCTATCATATGAAGTTTGTTCAGTGATTACCTGATAAAATCTGAAGGAAATCGACGTAAATAATGACGGTCCATGTTAAGTATTTTTACACAAGTAAGATCAATTCATAGAATTAGGCGTTACTTTACAGAAACTCATTATTAGCCGACTTCAAAAAGATGAGGTTCTTTATTGAGAGTCCACACATTTAAATTTAAACAAAAAATTCAACCCTTAGTCCGGAAAAATGGATGAAACTGACTAGATGACATTCTAGTCAAGCTTTACGTAATAGAGCTTGTGATGTTCCTTCGTCCACTCAATAGGTTCAATATCAACTTTTGGCAAAAAGTAAAATGTAAATGTACTTACTAAAGAACTAAAATACTAAAATAATTTCTACATAATAGCTTCTGATGTCGGGTCGGGTTTTAATTATTCAATACACTATTATTTAGCAACGACTTCGAAAGCTGTTATTTGAAAATATTTTATTCTTTTAGTTCCATAAAGTTAGATTTCACTAAAAGTTTATTTATATTAAAATCAGGAGAAATTCATTGTTATAATTTACCTTTAATATCGCTTCAATGGTTTTAGTAAGAAAACTCGTAATACCAGAATAAATTTTACTCACTAGTCTGTTTTTCAAGCTTCGAGAATATCGATCCCAATCCGTCGCCGGAATACTCACTACCTCATATCGTCCCGTGAGTGTCGTAAGAGGCGATAACAGCAAAACAATAGAAAACTTCGGTTGCCAACCCGCTCGCCAAGCGTGGTAACTATGGCAATATACCCCATGAATGAAGTTACGAATAGACGGCCCCAGTCCCTGCCGGCTCCGCTATTCCTGGCTACGGTGGCAACCATGGTAACGGCGGGTCAGGGGCTGCTAAGAATCTCCGGTGGAGGTTCGCCGCCACCCAAGATGACTCGATCTGGCAACATATAACGCACGCACCCTGAGGACTGACGAGAAAACTGGAGCTGGAAGAAAAGATTAGACAAGTTGCGCTGGAATATTATAGGATTATCCGAAATCCAAAGAGGGGAGGACATGGTAATGCTCGAATCCGGCAACTTGTACTATCACCGGTGGTGGCGACCATTTGTCCCAAGGAGGTGTCGGATTTACACAAGTCTCTTGTTATCAACGTTGTAAAGATTGTTGCGTACCTTATAATCAGAATCACCAAACGGTATTCGCTGAAGGTCATACAAGTTGACGCACCAAACTCGGTACATCCCGATGAGGATTTGGAGAAAATGTATGAGGATATATCTAAGCCATGCATTCCTCCAAAACCCAATATATGTTGTTAATGAGAGACTGCAACGCAAACAAGGCACAAGAAAGAACAGTGAGCAGAAGGTAGGGAATTTTGGAATAGGGCAACGGAACCCAAGGGGCCAGCAGCTGGCCGAATTCATGGAAAAAGAGGGACTCTTTATGATGATTTCTTTCTTCCAGAAGAGGCCCCACAGAAAGTCCCGACGTTCCGACAAAAAATGAGATTGACTTCATTATGACGACCAGACGATAACTATTCAGTGATGTCTCAGTGATCGCGAGGGTGAAAACTGGTAGCGATCATCAGCGGTTAGAGGCAAACTGAACCTAAACGTTAAGTTGGAGAGGTGTCGTCTAATGAAGTCAACGCTCCGTCCCCCTCGTGCTCTAATTCAGGGTCCCGAAACCTTTCAGCTCGAGTTATAAAACCGATTTCAGTGCTTAGAAGATTGCAATGCAGAGGACGATATGGATGATAAGCTCGTGGAAACTGTCCATGCGGGAGCTAAGTTCTGCAAGACTCCTGCAGAAGAACAACAATCTCCGATCACACTCTTAATGTCATGACTGTTACACAGGAAAGGAAGCTGCAGTCTTCAGCAGATTTGAAAGCCTAAAGGCAACTGAACAGACAGATCAACAAATGCATGCGTTGGGACTTACGCAACTTCAATACAGCTCGTATGGAGGAAGCGATCGAGCGAAACCAGGGCTCCAAAGTCTTTGCTAGAGATCTGTCTGCCAGAAAAGGCCAACTGTCGAAGCTGAAGACCGAGTGGCAGCGTAGTTCCGGGACACCTGAGATTTTGAGTGCAATTGAGAGGTTCTATAGGCAGCTGTACACGTTGTCGTTGGAGCCACACTCAAGTGTGAGTAACAATCCAAGAGCAAGTCTTATCCGACACTATTCCGATGATATTCCGAACGTCAGTCTGAGCGAGATTAGAATGACACTCCAGCATATTAAAAACGGCAAAGTCCCAGGCTAGGATGGAATTACAGCGGAAATTCTGAAAGCGCATGAAAACCCGATACTTCAAGTCCTTCAGAGGCTCTTTAATTCCGTCCTCCATAGTGGCACTACACCGAGGCGTGGAGCAGAAGTGCAGTGGTTTATTCTTCAAGAAAGGCGACAACGCTCTCTTGAAGAACTACAGACCGATTTCCCTTCTGAGCCGCGTCTACGTGCTGTTTTTGAGAGTCATAACGAATCGTCTCGCACCCACACTCGACGACTTCCAGCCTCCCGAATAAACCGGTTTCCGAAAAGGCTTTAGCACCATATACCATATATGTTCTCTTCGGAAAATTTTACAGAAGTCCATGGAGTACAATTTTCTACTTTGTCTGGCATATGTTAACTATGAGAAAGTCTTTGATTCCGTCGAAATTTGGGCGGTGCAGCAGTCCAGCGGTGTCAAGTTGACTGTTGGTATATCGAAGTGCTGAAGTGTTTGTACAGCAGGGCTACAATAGCTATCCGAATACAGAACCAGAGTACGAAACCTATCCAACTGCAGGAGGTGTAAGACAGGGTGAAGTTATATCTCCGAAACTCTTCACCGCTGCATTGGAAGACGTTTTCAAGCTTCTGGACTCGAAAGGATACGGTATTAACATCAATGGCGAGTACATCACTCACCTTCGATTTTCCGACGATATAGTCCTTATGGCAGAATCGCTGGATAAGCACTATGCTCAATGACCTCAATAGTGCCTCCCAACGGATAGGTCTTAAGATGAACATGGACAAAACAAAGATCCTGTTTAACGTTCATGTCACACCTATGCCGGTAGTTGTGGGAGCACTAAGCTCGAAGTTGTTGACGTGTGTTTACCTGGGACAAATAGTCCGACTAGGTAAGTCCAACTTCGACCGAGAGGTCAATCAGCGGATTCAACTCGGCTTGAAAGCGTTCGGGAAATTACGGCACATCTTCTCGTCAAGTATACTTCAAAACTTGAAAACGAGACAGGTACAGCAGTGCCGTTGCCAGATGACCCGTCATCACGCCAACACGCACTGGTATGAGGAACTGCCGTATGAGGAAGCTCAGGTTCTCTCAGCTAGCTATGGAGAGGTTTATGCTCAAGGTTTCTCTGCGTGATAAACATAGAAATGAGGATATCCGCATTAGAACCAGAGATCGACATAGCCCAACGGATTAGTTGAAGTGATAATGGGCCGCCATATAGCTCAAAGACCCGAAAACCGATGGGGAAAGTTTCTCGAGTGGCGGCCTCGTACCAGCTGACGAAGTGTAGAGCATCCCTATACTAGATGGGTGACGACCTGGTAAGACATGTAGGAAGTCGATGGATGCAGGTGGCTCAGGACCGTGCTTTGTGCCATTCCTGGGGAGGCCTATGTTCAGCAGTGGACTTGTGAAGGGCTGTAATGATGTGGTGATGATGATGAAAGTTTTCAACTGCGATTCAAAACGAACAGTAGTAATTTGATTTTAATTTTTACGTTTAGCAGGCGATTGTGTTTTATAGAATAAGGGTGACAAAAGAGCACACACTCCACCTGATAAGTGGATGCTGTGACCCATAGATACAAACATCTATCCACGATTAAGAATCCAAATGTAGACATGTTGTCAACGCTGAGGACTTAGATAGGATCAATCAGTTCCAGTGGTGACCCGAAACAAGATTGATAATGACGGGTTTACTCTTGTTCAGAAGAGCGGTTCGTCACGCGTCTGTAACCAGCGTGGGACCACCAAAATAAACGCAAGTTCAACTCTGCGTGTTAGGAGCACACCATAGCTCTATGATCTCCGGTGGCAAAGTACGTCTAGAGAAAATGTCCTGCGTTTCGTGGAAAACGAAGCAGAGGATCCGATCTCTTTACATTTGCAGTGTCTAATAGGCCAACGAACTTCAAATCCACGCACTGAGGTTCCTACAAAATACAAAGAGATATTCCTAGCTCTCCGATTTCTGGCTCTCTGGGGTAGTATTTCGATACAGGGATGCGCCAAAGAAGGAAGTTCTTAATAACGAAGGAAGTTCTAAATAGTGTTATGTTTATATTTTATATATATTTTTAGGTTGAAGTATATATTGCTATGGGCCAGTGTTTTTAAGTTTTAAGTCCTTAACGCCTGAAATAAAGTTATTGATTGTATTGTTACCAGTAAAACAGGTTTTCCGTTATCAACACTTACCATACAAAACACAACAGCATTAAGCTGGTATTTTACGCTGGTATTCTTTGTGAGCGTGGTGCTTCCGACCGATTCAATATTCTTGAACCATAATATAGCTGAAGCGTAGCTCTACCATGTAGAAAAACACTATATTAGTAGTATAGTTGTAGCACGAATGGGTCGGCTCGACCGAAGGACCACGCTCACAGAATACCAGCGTAAAGTAGCAGCTTAACACTGCTGTATTTCGTATGGTGAGTGTAGAGAACCGGAGACCCTTTTACTGGAAAAGAGGCATTCCATCTTAGTCCTCCCGTGACAACGCATCTGCATTTTGATTCTTATTGAGGATAGATGTAGATGTCTATGGTCACAGCAACCACTTACCATCAGGTGGACTGTGTGCTCGTTTGTCACCCTATCCTATAAAAAAAAACTTTATTTCTATTGCTTACCACATTGCGCGCGTTGCACTGTGATGAGTAACCCACGAGGCGCCATAGCTTGAAGACGTGAAGCAATACCAATGCAAAAGTATAGGGTAAGATAAGCTAAGGTGAGGGTAAGGTTATTCGAAAATTAAGAACGTCAGTAAAGTAAATAGTACCATATTAATTATGTTTTGTAAATTATTTCACGCGTATAATTTATTATGGTACTTAAAAAAACTAAATGCTTTGAATTTGTGTTGCCGAATGTAAAACAAATGGCATTTTCATTTATTTATTTATTTAATTCAAAAACTTGTGGCTTACAGAAAATTCAATATGCACACAAGGTTTAATTTTACAATTTAAAAAATTGCATCCTTTTATAACAATAAAAATTAATAGTTATAAGATAATTGTATTATAAAATCTCGCAGCTTTTAGCAGTCCGTGTCAAAAATTAAAACAGTAATAGAGCCAATTAAAACAATAAAATATTAATAATTGTGCAATATTTAAAAAGAGATGATTGAGATCATGCAATGTCAGGCTATGAAATATTTTTCATATCAATAAATAATACAATGTCAGTAAAAGCTTATTACAACCTAATATGCCCCCAATTAAAATTAAATTTTAAATACACAATAATAGCACATAGTCAAGGAAATGAAATTGTCGAATTATTAATTGTTAATCTATAAGCGTAAGAGAATCCAACACATCATTTAATTCCGTTCGTGTGCGACTATGGATATACCAAAAGCTCTAATTGTCTCGATGGATGACGTGTTGTATAACGTAATCAACGATCTCTTTTACGCCAAGCTAAAATATCCGACCAATTCTTCGAAATAGAATTAAAAGTGCAAAATGCCTGATACTGTATTCATCAATGCGCCTGCCAAGCGTGACGATTAAAGCAAATTCTTCCAGCGGTAAGAGAACCCTTATCTAGCAGTAGTTTACTACGCGCTAAATCTCTGAAATACCTCGGCTCTAACAACAACGTGTGTAAGTATTAATTGTATAAAACATTAATCTTCATGTAATCGTGATAGGACATGACACCAAAATGTAAATTACATGTTGATTCACTGAATTACGTATACATAATTCAAACAAGCCAGCATATTATTTAATTCCGTTCCTGTATATTTTGTATGTTGTGTTGTATAATAAATAAATGTATATTACTAAAGTTATTTAACAATCTGTATACAGCTGCTGTACAGAGGCCTCTTTCGATTTGTAAGAATTATTTAGTAGCATGAAAATGTTAACCGCCGTGCTTCAATGCAAATCGGTGGACTACACATATTATTTTCGACACATTGTAATTTGCACAGATATGCACCTACATCACGATGAATTTATTTAAAGTTGAAAACATGGTAAAACAGCATTGTTGTCCTTATGTCAAGTATATGCTTATTAGTACGATGTATATAGGTTGCAATTCAATTTTTTATTTAAGTTGCAATTAAAATGTGTGTAGCTTTCGTTACACAACATAGCGTTTCAAATAGCTATCTTATTTTTTACCCTTTAATTAAAAAGATAACATTCGAATTTTAAAATATCTTATGATTAGAAGATTTAATATCACAAAACAACACGTGCTTGCCTAAGTATTTGATATCATCATAAAATATTAATGTGGTTGAACTTTCCGTCGTCTTTGCAGTTTGCAAAACTTCATAAAACTGAAGCCAAGAGAAATGTTAAAACCTTAAACTATACCAATATTTCTACTTCACAAAATTTGAAGTTTTAAATGTCATACTACGTTACTGTTATTTTTCAATAGAATTTTAAGTTATCTTTTTCAACCCACAACAGTCTAGTGCTGGATATGGCGACAGTATATAATATTTTAATTGATATAATATCGCCACGCTTACCAAACGGATTGACGATCGAGTACCGTGCTCGGCAGTATACCGTATAGTGGCGGTGTATGAATATACACTACCCCATATCGTCCCATGGCTGTCATAAGAGGCGAAAAAGGGAGACTGAAGCAGGAGATAGGCAGCAGCATCATTCTGATAACTACTCAAATAACAAATAAAAGGGTGGTTGCCACCCCAAGCGCCAAGCGTGGCCATTAAGTCAACCCTATGGGGAGGGATGGGGGGGAGGACTATGTTCAGATATGGATTTTAACAGGCTGTAATGGATGAATGGATGGAAATATACGATATGGATATTTGCAGGTTTGCGTTGTCGGCCTTTTAAAAAGAAGAAAGCTCTTCTCTTGAAGGTACCTAGGTAGCTGATTCCAAAAAAGGAGTGTGAGGTAGAAAACTTCTGGTACATCGCACAGTGGATGACCTCCAATTTTGTCGCCATGTGCGATGGAACGGTTAAATGTTTTATAGGCGTTGAAATAAATATGGAAGAATATAATATAACGTTTTACGTGGTAGAGCCATGCTGCAGCTATATCACTGGTATAGTTGTAGCACGAATGGGTCGGCTCGACCGGGGAAGGACCACGCTCTCACAGAATAACAGCGTGAAATAGCAGCCTAACGCTGCTGTGTTTCGTATCGTGAGTGTAGAGAACCGGAGACCGTTTTTATTAGAAACGAGGCATTCCATCTTAGTCCTCACGGATGACAACGCATCTGCATTTTATTCGCAAACGAGGATAGATAGATGTCTATGGCCACAACAACCACCTTACCTGTGTGCTCGTTTATTACCCTTATCCTATAAAAGAAAACAAAAAAAAACTGCTCCTCTTACGTTGCCAGACAGTAAAATGTATGCAGACAAAACAACTACTTAGAACGTCCGGTTTTAGACAGCTGTAGGATATAAATCGTTAATACATACAAGCAAACGTTGTTTATCGAATATTATGTCGACGAATTTTATTGATACTTTAAAATTCGTAGGATAAATATGCTTCTTTGTTTATTTCTTATAATTTAATTGCGGCGCAATAGCTGAGAACAACTAATATGTGTTGAGTGCCAGTTTTTCCACGATCATTTACAAGTCATAGCATTAAGGTTTTACAATAACTGTGGCACCAGATGGAAAGAAGTTGTAGTGAATAACATCAACAGTATGCCAACAAACACGCTCACGATTGCCGTATAGGATTTATTTCACATCACAGGAAACAATTCGACTCAAAATCGTCCTTCCTTCCTTTTTCTCCCCTTTTTATTTCGACTCAGCAATGCGATACAATATTTCAAGCGGGTTTTATGCTGTGCATCCTTCACTTCTTGAGGTAATCATTTGTTAACATTCTTTGTTTTACAATTTCGCCGCAAAATATCTAATATGGTTTTGACGTATTAAATACCTAAATAGTCATCATTCATCATTACAGCCCTTCAAAGTACACTGCTGAACATAGGCCTCCCCAAGTAATGCCACAAAGCACGGTTCTGAGCCACCTGCATCCATCGACTTCCTGCGTCTTACCAGGTCGTCACTTCATCTAGTGGGGACGCCCCACATCCCCGCCGGTACGGAGGCCGCCACTCGAGAACCTTTTTCCCCATCGGTTGTCGGTTCTTCGAGCTACATGGCTGGCCTGTTGCCACTGCAGCTTACTAATCCGTTGGGCTATGTCGGTCACTCTGGTTCTACTGGGATTTTCATTTCTAAGTTTATCACGCAGATAAACCCCGAGCATAGCCTCTCAATAGCGCTGGAGCGACCTTGAGCTTCCTCATATGGCCAGCAGTGAAGGACCACGTCTCAGATCCATAAGTCACCACTGGCAACACGCACTGGTTGTACAGTCTCGTTTTCAAGTTTTGAGGTATACCTGACGAGAAGACATATAAAGATGTGCTTATTTCCCAAACGCTGCCCAGCTGAGTTGAATCCGTCGATTGACCTCTCGGTCGAAGTTGGACTTACCTAGTCGGACTATTAGTCCCAGGTAAACATACTCGTCAACAAATTCGAGCTTAGTGCTCCCAACAACTACTGGCATATATGTGACATGGACGTTACATGATCTTTGTTTTGTCCATGTTCATCTTAAGATCTATCCGTTGGGAGCCATTATTGAGGTCATTGAGCATTGCGGTTAGGTCCTCCAGCGATTCTGCCATAAGGACTATAATTATCGTTGGCAAATTGAAGGTGATACTTGCCATTGATATTTACCGTATCCTTTTCAGTACATGTAGCTTGTAAACGTCTTCCAATGCAGCGGTGAAGAGTTTCGGGGATATAACGTCACCCTGTCTTACACCGCTCTGCAGTTGAATAGGTTTCGTACTCTTGTTCTGTATTCGGATAGCCATCGTAGCCCTACTGTACAAATACTTCAGCACTTCGATATACCGAAAGTCAACTTGGCAACGCTGATGGGACTGCAGTACCGCCCAAATTTCGACGGAATCAGGCTTTCTCATAGTCCACATACGCAAGTTGGCAAATTGCTCCTCCGTCTTTCGTACAACTTGAAGGTATGTACATACACCACGTGGTCTTAATATATTCTTTATACAATAACCGTATACCTATGTGGTCACATCAGCTGGCTACTACACCGTGCATCTAATCCCAGCAGAAGCAATACTAGAAAAAGACAATATAACATTTTGTATTTATTTTGCATGTCACTTACTCCACATCCCATATAAAATCTTCTTCATCAGTCTATAACAGTTCACAGCTGGACGTGGTTTCCTCCACAGCAGAGAGGTTTCGAGGACACACTAATCAGGCAGATTGGTGGGTCAGGGTATTTCACATCTGGTATATCCGAGATTGCGCTTTAATAATATTCATTTCTCCATTCGTTCCGTGGGTGTCGAAAGAGACGACAGAAGGATACAAACAAGGAATTTAGCAGCAGCGTCATTCAAACGTCCTAAATTCATCTGGGACTTATAACTTCTATTTTTACGTAGAACTTATAACAAAAAGAATGTGCCTTGAGGTAAGGTTCAAAGAACTTATTTCTCATAAGAAACAAAGTTTTATTTATGAAGTTCAGTCAGAGTTTATAGTTTTTTATATATTTCATCATCATTATTTAAATGTGGTAGGGCTACGGTTGGATCGACCGAGAAAGGACCACGCTCTCACAGCAGCACCAGCGTAATGAGGGGTTCTATCTTAATCCTCAGCATTTTGATTCTCAATCGGGGAGAGACGTAGGTGTTTATAGGTTTTATATTGTACGCTTATTTGCCAACGTTATTTTATAAAAATCACCAATATGGTCCTGGGTCTTTGCTTCGAGTTTCTGTATGTATTTTTCCATACATAACAGCTTATTATAATGTAGAAAACCCAAAAGTGCACGCCTCATGAGCGTTTCATTTATTTTTGATGAAAAAAATAAAAATAGTGACGATAATTTGTACAAGAAAAAAAACAGAGAATCTGATCGACTTTCATTAATAACTTTGAACGGTGTTGTGTTCAATAACGAAAATCAATTAGGATCCTCCTTAGAATATATGGAATCTTATTCAATACTATATATCTCAATCTATTGATTACATTTCTATTAAGCGAGAAGACGCACCGACGCACAGAGCAACGGCAGTCCATATATTTTTTCAATTACATTTTTTTATGTAATCTAAAGTGAATCAATTAGAAAATAAACTAATCTTATAAATCAATGTCTGTAGTTATTGTAATGTTAATAATAATATGGATTTGATGTCTAGCTAAAAGTATAAGAACGATTTTATGTAGCGAAATTGAGATATGGCCACATATCGAGAATAGAGCACTCCCTCACGTTGTGAGGCGTGCAAAAGTCCACTACTGAACTAAGGCCTCCCTCATAGATTGACTCATGCGAGGATTTTTTCTCAGTTCCACACTTGGCAAGCGGGTTGGCAACGGCAGTTTTTAATTAATTTGAATTGTTATCAGAAAGATGCTTCTGCCCATCTCCTGTTTTATTTTCCCTCTGTTGCTGTTTACGGCACCATCGAGTCGATATGGGTTAGTGGATATTCTTACACCGCCACTACACGATTATGTATGTCTTTAGTATTCTACTTTTATTTTTGTAGTCACATTTGTAAAAAGGTTTTCCCCAAAACACAACAGCTCTTATAAAACATTTCGTATAAAACTCAACAAAAGACCACTAAGCTCTAAATAGACGCATCAGCAGCAAAGTATACAAAGGCATAAAATGATATAAAAGACGGACTGATTCAGTGCTAGTCAAAAATTGTAGGAATAATATTGACTGCTTCAAAGGTACATAGTACCAAATAATCCTCTATTTAGGTTAAAGCTCCACTTCCAGCGAGTAAAGCTTTGAGCTGTTATTCTAGTAAAAGGATAAAGTTATTATGAATTTATTAATAAGCGGCCAATCTTTGTACGGCAACTAAATATAGGGGAAATATATGAGGCAATTTATGGGGAGGCCTGTGTTAGCAATGGACTTTTAACAGGCTGCAATTATGCATAATGCTTTAAACAATATAATGGTCATTTAAATAAATATAATTGTATAGTAAAAAAAACGTCAAATTACTTGAGACCCAAAATAAAACTTAAATTATTTAAACAATCTTCTTTTGCATATAAATTAATATGCCGCCAAGCAGCAGAGCGTGCATTGCTGTGTTCCGGGACGAAGGGTATTTTTTTTTGAGTAGGTTGCACGTGTCCATGGGCTGCAGTAACCAGTTGCCATTAGGTGGACTGTAAGTTCGTTTGTCTTTCAATTTAACTAAAATAATTGCTTATTTGGTAAATGATGAAGGAATTATTACAAGGCATTGCCTTTTACTTAAAACATAATATGTGAGGATTTAATGGTGATAATATAATATCCAAAACAGCGACTTTTAAATTTTATATTTTTCCTTCACAACGAGTATATACATTTTCAAAGTAAATTAATTTTTTTAAACCTTTGATTAAAATATATTTCTACCGCCTATTACTACAAATTATTTTTAAACTTTTCTGTATAAATATAGTATATTTATACAGAAAATAAAAATCAACGTCGATTCTTAAATTTAGAACGTTTTCATTTTTCCCTTTTATGTCACCCCAGTTCATCCTGTCTTTATCTTAAATGGTAACTTTAGAAAGGTGAATAAGACCTTACGGCTTCCAATGGCTTTCATCATATCTCTTAAGTCAGTGTAAAATATTCTCGTAAGGGACTGGCTAGGGCAGCATCAGAAGTGCGAAAGGGTGGGGACATAGGAGGCTGCAGAATCCATTCTATCACTGGGAATGTATAGCAGTATGACCAAAATGTTCGGTAGTGGACTGAGACAGGCTGATATACAAAAGAAAATTATGTTTTTAAGAGGGTATAACGTTTGAAGGCATTACTATATAATAAACAATTTGCCTGCAAAATTTTCCTATATGAGAGATGGTCTATGCTTCAGAGTAGACATTATAGATAAGTCAACCATCAGTGAAGTGTCAACGAAAATATTCCAGGCTTTGACAGAGCTTATACAAGCTACAGGCATATTTATTTCATGATAAGAACTGCTACATAATATATAAATTCGCCTAACTTTTATATTGACCCGTTTAAACTTTCCTGAGTGTGACCAAAAGTACCTTAACCAGCGAATATTTACACTAAAGATTAAAGAGATTCATGACATTTTTTTAACTAGTTAAACTAATTTTTGATCTGGCTTTTTTTTTTTTTCTATTTTTTTTTTAATTTTTAAAGTAAAAACTTACAAATGGCTTAGTAGTTACATTATTTTTCTTTATTAGTAGTAATTGCAAAAAATTAATAGTACTAATTTCTGTAACTTTTCCGAACATAATAAAATAAATGATAAATAAAAATAACACTATATTACTTTGAATCAATATTTTTTATTAAAAATAGCATCGCTTAATGTAAAGCTCTACACAAACTGCATACATTGACTGAAGCAGATGAAAAACGGTACTGAAAGGTTTTTACTTGACTTATTGAATTTGTTTCATCTTTAGATATCTCTTTGATGCAATGATATAATATTTGTGTATTAAATAATAATGTTTGTGTATTTTCCTTATAAAAGTTTTTTTGTTATAAAATAAAAAATAAAACAGTGTATCAATGTTAAAGAAACCTTTGTCCATTTCTTCCCGTGGGTGTCGTGAAAGGAAAATAAGGAAAATGCCAGAAAATCTTATAGTTTCCGATTAAAAACAAGAGTCGTCTGGTACTGCAATGGTCAATCCTCGTTCTAGTAAAAGTATAAAGATAATTACTTGGTAGAGCCACGCTGCAGCTATATTATGGTTGTACCAGGAATGAGTCAGTTCGATTGAGGTAAAAATCACACCCAAACATTCGAACCAAAGTCCCACAGACTGCTTATGGACATCAACTAACAGGGTATATTGAGTCAACTCATACAAGGATTCAAGCTAGCTGGTGGAAGCTTTATACTTTGGTAGAGCCATACTGTCGTACTATGGTTGTAGCAAGAATAGGTCGGCTCGACCGGAGAAGAAACTTGCTCTCACAAAATACCAGCATAATATAGCAGCTTATTGCTGCTGTGTTTCGTATGGTAAGTGTAGAGAACCAGAGATCCTTTTTACTGGAAACGAGGCATTCCATCGTCGTGCTCAGGGGTGACAATGCAGTACTTAGTCGAGGGTAATGATGTCTATGAGCTACACATCCCTCTTACCATCAGGTGGATTGTGTTTTCGTTTGTTACCCTAATGCTATAAAACACCTACAAGCATCACGCTTGGAAGATTTTTGATTAAGGCAAACTCTCTACAAAGGAGAGGCTCATGTTCTGTTGTGGACTTTATTGGCTGATGAGAGAAAGAGTGAAAATTGTCACAAACATTGCATTTAATTTTATATGAACAGGAAACAGCCACTTAACATCCATTATTTCTTATTCTGATACCTATGAAGTTGGAAAGCCCAAAACTTCTGTGTTCGTAGACTTCATGATATATTACGTTTACAATAGCTTTAGATTTCATCGCGTTGCTTGTATTTACTGCAGAATAGTGGGCTATTGAGAGCACTTAAATAGCTTTTAACAATTCTTTTACGAGGCATTAGTTATCGCAATCGGGTCGACCGCGTAACATGGTACCAAAGTCAGCTACTACTATATTCATTAAAGTTAAATGTATCTCACCATCATCATCATTTTAAACATTATAGTAATAATATAGCCCATCACAAGTTCACTACTGAACATAGAACATGTGGTGTATTGTAGTGACGGTTGATAATGCAATTAATACAGCTTCCGCACATTATGGAGTACTCGTATATTGGAAATAATTAGAAATGTTAATCGTACAATGGTGCCGAAATTAGCTAAAATTTACGTTATATTAGCCAATATTTGCGCGTTAACTTTCTTGCGAGTGCAAGCACACTGACGCGTGTTCAAAGCCATTAGCGGCGCTGGGGAACTATTTTTTGAATTTCAAGCTCTTAAGCTTACTACCGTCGTTCCATAAATATACATAATATATAGAACTATTTGATAGGCTTGTCTTACGTAAGAAAATAGGTAATAACAATAAAATTATCAATAAGAAAACCGATACTTAAAGTCCTTCAGAAGCTCTTTAATTCCGTCCTCCATGGTGGGGCTACTTCGGAGGCGTGGAGCAGAAGTACGGTCTTGTTCTTCAAGAAAGGCGACAACGCTCTCTTGAAGCATTTCAGACCGATTTCCCTTCTGAGCCGCGTCTACGTGCTGTTTTCGAGAGTCATTACAAATCGTCTCGCACGCAGACTCGACAACTTCCAGCCTCCCGAACAAGCCGGTTTCCGAAGAGGCTTTAGTACCATAGACCACATACGGAAAATTGGCACTACACAAATTGACACCCTTCGGAAAATTGTACAAAGGACAAAGAGTACAATCTACCACTTTGCCTTGCGTATGTGGACTATGAGAAACCTTTGATTCCGTCGAAATTCGGGCGGTGCTACAGTCCCTTCAGTGCCAAGTTGACTTTCGGTATATCGAAGTGCTGAAGTGTTTGTTAAGCAGGGCTATGATGACTATACGAGTACAGAATCAGAGTACGAAACTATCCAACTGCAGAAAGGTGTAAGACAAGGTGACGTTATATCCCCGAAACTCTTCACCGCTGCATTGGAAGACGTTTTCAAGCTACTGGACTGCAAAGGATACGGTATTAACATCAATGGCGAGTACATCACTAACCTTCGATTTGCCGACGATATAGTCCTTATGACAGAATCGCTGGAGGACCTAAGCACTATGCTCAATGACCTCAATAGTGTCCCCAACAGATAGGTCTCAAGATGAACACGGACAAAAGAAAATCATGTTTAATGTCCATGTCACACCTATGCCGGTAGTTGTTGGGAGCACTAAGCGCGAAGTTGGTATGTTTACCTGGGACAAATAATCCGACTAGGTAAGTCCAACTCGACCGAGAGGTCAATCGACGGATTCAACTCGGCTGGGCAGCGTTCGGGAAATTGCGACATCTTCTCGTCACGTATACTCAACACTTGAAAACGAGATTGTACAACCAGTGCATGTTGCCAGTGATGACCTATGGAACTGAGACGTGGTCCTTCATTGCTGGCCGTATGAGGACGCTCAAGGTTGCTCAGCGAGCTATGGAGAGGGCTACGCTCGGAGTTTCTCTGTGTGATAAACTTAGAAATGAGGATATCCGCAGTAGAACCAGAGTAACCGACATATCCCAACGGATCAGTAAGCTGAAGTGGCAATGGGCCGGCCATATAGTTCGAAGAACCGACAACCGATGGGGAAAAAGGTTCTCGAGTGGCAGCCCCGTACCGGTAGGCGAAGTGTGGCGACCCTTCACTAGATCCATCTTACCAGGTCGTCCAGTGACGACCTGGCAAGACATGCAGGAAGTCGATGGATGCAGGTGGATCAGGGCCGTGATTTGTGGCATTCCTTGTGGGAGGCCTATGTTCATCAGTGGATTTGTGAAGGTCTTTAATGATATTAATAATCACTTGCGCCACTAACAGGACCCAAGGAATGCCTAAATGCACGGTCCTGATCCACCCGCATGCATTTTCTGCATTTTTACCAGGTCATCACTCTTTCTAGTTGGGACCGCTCTATACTTCGCATACCGGTACGAGATTGCCACTCCAAAACCTTTTTCATTCTTCAGTTGTCGGAAACTTAATTACTTCTAAATATTTTAATTTAGAAGTGGTTGATTAATGTTAAATATAGCACCTTCTAGGCGACTAGGCCTGTGCCCAAACGAGGATACCTGAACACACAATACAGTATATAGTATGTACCCTTATTTATATTTATATATATATAATATTAGGTATCGAGCTAAATTCTAGTTACGTACTGAAAATTAAGTAAGCAAAGTTCGTAACAATGCTAACCGCAGACTCCAATTATAAAACCACGCCACGAAAGACTGTCAGGGTGCTTTCACGATGGACTAGCATTAAAACGTCGCGACTAGCCCTCGTTTGAATTTAACTGATAATAACAAAGTTATTAAATAAAGTTAGAGAACATTTGTTTTACTTTTGTAAGCCAGTGCTTAACTACTATCCAATCTGATTGTAAGTAGCGATGCAGCTAAAATGAAAAGGATAACAAACGAGCACACAGTCCATCTGATAGTAAGTGGATGCTGTGGTCCATAGACATCTACATCTATCCTCGATTAAGTGTCAAAATGCAGATGCGTTGTTGCCTCTGATGACCAAGATACAATGCCTTGTTTCCAGCAGAACGGGTCTCCGATTCTCTACACTCATAATACGAAAAACAGTAGCATTGATTTGCTATTCTGTGAATGCGTGCGTAGTCTCCTTTCATGCTACAACCATAATATATGCAGCATGGCTCTACCACGTATATAAGTTAAACAAAGCTTATTCACTCTAGTCTTGAAGTCAGCCACATTGTAGTCGGATTTGGGATGATAAGTAGGGGATGATAATAAATAGGAGAATTAAATCATGCAATACTCGTACCTGCGCACTCTCTCCGAAATAAATCGTGTAAAATACTTTGTTTTCTCTTTATGTTATTGCTTCTAGAAAGAATTCTGTGGCAAGTCCATAGAATACTATAATACATACACAATAGAACGGGGTAGTGGGCGGTGCCTGTGTAGCAACTAACATGTCAATTCACACCTTTAAAAGTCAACATATCTGTTTTGACGTCACAATCGTTGCCCAATTTTTGTGTCGAGCGTTACTGGGTGCAATATATTTCAAAAATGCCAAATTATGCGATAATTACGTGTTAGAAAAATTAGCCGGATGTGGAATTTAAAAAGTGTGGAATTTGAAAGAAATAAAAGTGGTATATTCTTTAACTAGTAAGTCGAAACTATTAATATTTTTGAATATTAGAATAAAAATGAAGAAATATTGATGTGAAAAGAACAGTAATTGCATAGAACAAAATTTTACTGAAACCGGTATAGCGGCCAATTTGTCGGTTTTAAAATTGTACTTGGTTCAATGACAATTTAAATAGATTAGATCAAATACGTTGAAATAGAGAAATTTAACAGTTTCCTTGTCCGCGAAATAGATACAATAGTTAAACTTTTAAAAATATATATTATATTATATTCTTTTTAAAAATGGAAATTTTCATATATGATTCATGGTACAGGGAAAGGGTTAATAACTTACGAATAAATTTTACAACATTTTTATTAAATTTTTTTGTTACCCACTGTAGGATATCGTTGAAAATTTTCAATAAAGTTTTTAGATTCAATCTCCTGGATACGTATCATTACTACATACTATATGTTCAGTCCACGGCCCATCACTCAAAAAGACCCATTTTGTGGCAAAAGTAAAAAAAAAATATTTTATAATATATATTTTCATACTTTTTCTTCCGATTTTGCTCTTACCTGGTGTTCTTACCAGTACTGTATTATTTACTACTATTGGTACTTTTAGATAAGTTAAGATATTTCTAGTTACATAAACCATTTTTGCAGTTTTCCTGGAGATCCGAACATAATAAAAATCGGTTGAGTGGCTTAGCATTTTCATAATTGTTTTCCAAGTTCACGGTTTGACGGCTAATAACAACCAAATTTGTAAAGCCTACCTAGCTGTGATAGTTTACATTTTAGCTTAACCAGATATCAAGCTATTTCGATTTTATCAAAATCAGTTTAGTCATGAAAGCTGGACAGATTTTCACATCATATTAGTAAAGTATGGATTTCACACACGATTCTGAAAACTCTCTATTATTTATCTGTAATACATTTTGGCAGTGGATTATATTTTTCTCTATAATATATTATATAATTTTGAACCCAATTTCGAGATTTTTTTTATCGAAAAACAAAGAATCGTGTATTTGAAGCATACAAAACCTTTTTTATTGCATTCAAATTACGAAGTGAACACTAGTATTTATCTTTAGTAGAAGATTGTAAAACTGATTGAGGTGCTCTCGACTCTTACAATATAAAATAACAAATCTTATCTAAACAATTCAAAATAAATATATACCAAAGTTTTAATTTTGCAAGACATTCCATGCACTGGTTTACCGGTAAATCAATAAACAAGACTGTGATACCATTATATACTAAAGTGTTCTTATGTACGTGTTCAATAACTTTTATTTACAATAAGAAAAACATAATACTTGCCACCATTGTATTTGCAATTAGTTTGCACACTATTAATAAATATTATGTTGATACATAATATTTATGTATCAACATAATATTTAAACGATTTCTATTTTAATGTGGACATCGATCTAATGTGGAAGTTTAAAATGTGTAAATTCACTCAGTCTATCAACACAGTTCTTCCTTTCCTTTCTTTTAAGAAAAACACGGTCTGTAAAGCTTCCTCATGAATCCGTTGTAATTGTCTTAGAATAAAGTCGGATTTTAAGTAATATTAAAATGCGTTTGTAACATTTATTTACTGAAATTTGTATAAACAATGAGGGAAATGAGTTTCTAGTAGTAATGTACGTCGTAACCGCTTGTATGTGTGCACCCGGTGACACCGGTTCTCGTTTAAAATAAGGTTCGCAGTCATTCTATTATGAATAAGTAGGTATTCTATGGTCAAGTCAGTCATGGGAATAACAAGTAGGTAAAATATCTGAAAGATGGTTACTTTGCACTTGTGCTCTAAGCTAGTAATATTGGTTTGAACTATATTGAGATCACCAGTAATGTTAATGATGTTACATTTGTATAAAACAAGAAATTTGAAATATATATTATAGTCCTTAACAGTTGGATAAAATAGAAGCTTTTAACACCAAATACTGACTTCATAGATTCAGAGCTCGTAGTTCATTCACAAAGAAAAGCTCTCTTTACACCAAACTCCAAAAATATACATGTATTTTCTATTAATAGTTTAAAATTTGTGTAAAACAAAACTAAAAATGGAGTTATTATTATATTACTGAATAAATAAATGTAATATATTAATAATAGTTCGGGGAAAAAGTTTCTTCGAATTTTATATACAAATTCAAGACATTTATTTTTCAAAGTTTAATTACATTTAATTATAATATAAAAGTGCCATTTTTTCAATAACTTGTTGCCATCTTGTAGGTAGTGAGACAATCCCATTGCTGTAGAAACCTTGGTTTTGATCAAAAAATGCGACAAGTAGTTTTAACAGACCTCTCTTGAAGTTAACCTAACACTACCCAAAGAACTATGAAGAGACCGAAACAGGTAAAAATCTGAGGATGCAAGGTCAGGACAATATGGTGAATGAATTAACACTTCCTAACCAAGCTCTCTTAATTTTTGCCGAGTGGCCAAAAATGTGTGTGGTCTGGCGTTATCGTGATGAAAGAACACTCATTTTCTGTTGATCAATTCCGGCCGTTTTTTCTCAATTGACCATAATCTTTTCCGCAAGTTCTTGTCGTAGGTGATCCATTTTTCATCACCAGTTTCAAAAATGGTTTCGTCTCCTTACGTTTCAATAGAGAATCGCAAATGAGTATACAGTAAATAGTATGAGGTTTCTTTCAGTGAGCTTGTGTGGTACACAAATATCGAGCTTTTTTGTGTAGCCAGACTTTTTCAAATGGGTCAAAACTGTTTTGTAGTCAATCCTCAATTCCTTGGCTATGTCGTAACTACTAATATGCCGATATTGCTCCATTGTTTCAAAAATGGCATCGACTTTATCCGTATGAGGGCGACCAGAGCGAGCTGCATATTTGACATCAAAATTCCCGGGCTGAAAACGCTTGAACCAACTTTGTGATACTCTTACTGACACTGCATTAGGTCCATAAACGTCACAAATTTTTTTCGCATCTTGAGTCGCATTTTTCCCTTTTTTGTAATAAAACTTCAGAATGTATCGAATTTAGATTCACTTATCTTGGCGGGCAGAAAAACTATTGAAAAATGGCGAGAAAGTGTTTTTTACTTTTTATTTTTCTTTTTGTCCTATATTTCAACCAAAGAGATTTATCTTCAATTTTATACCAACAATATGCGAAAAAACTGTTTTCCCCGACCTGTTATTACAATTGTCCTCCATACATATTTCTAAAACGGTTTTTATAATGAACTTGGTCCACCCACTAGATGGAGTGACGACCTGGTCAGACATGCAGGAAGTCGATGGAAGCAGGTGTCTCAGGACCGTGCTTAGTGACATTCCTTGGAGAAGGCCTATGTTCAGCATTGGACTTGTGAAGGGCTGTAATGATGATTATGATGGTGGGTTGAATTAAAGTCAATTTTGGTTTCCTTTTTTCCCATATCAGAGGATTTTTTCCAGATTACTAGTAAAACTAGGACTATATACGAATTCAAATAAAAATTAGAAAAATCTAGAAATATATCTCATTGAATACATACCGTAGAAACATAATAAATAATATAACGAATACTGTTTTTTATAGGATTAGGGTGGCTAACGAGCACAAAGTCCACCTGATGGTAAGTGGTTGCTGCGGCCAATAGACATCTACATCTATCCTCGATTACGAATCAAAATGCAGTTGCGTTGTCACCCGTGAGGACTAAGATGGAATGCCTCGTTTCCAGTAAAAAGGGTCTTCGGTTCTCTACACTCACCATACGAAACACAGCAGCGTTAAGCTGCTATTTTACGTTGGTATTCTGTGAGAGCGTGGTTCTTCCCCGGTCGAGCCGATCCATTCGTGCTACAACTATACTACTAATATAGCTGCAGCATAGCTCTACCACGTAAATACACTGTAGCATTTAAAGCATAGAAAATTAATATAGTCTATGCAGGTCTTTAAGCAGGTTATATAATGATAAACGAAAGAGCGTGTTTGGGTACGCAAGAGGAAGAGTATATTTATAAAGGTTTTTTTTACCATAACAGTTCCTGGTAAGTGTTGATGTTGTTATAATCTATGGTAAATATATTTTTTAATTTTAATTATATTTTTAGGTGAATAATTTCACGAATTCTAATAATGTCACTATTCACTCACACGACGAACAATCTGAAACAGATGCTGCCATGAAACAGGCATTATGGAAACATAAAGCTCACCTTCGCATTATTCCACAACATTTAACACATTCGCCATTATATATCTACTACAGTGTTTATGTACAAATTTATATGTAAAATTTGGAATAAACGGAGTGTAGTTTTGAACATTTATAAGAGAACTTTATTTATCGAAAAAATAATGTGGCCGTTTGGATAGGATTCTCATAACAAAGTGATTGTCAATATAAAATCTTATAAAAGATTTGACACGCAGCAAGTTTTTGAAGTTTGTAAAACAATTTAAAAGTTAACAACAAAAAAAAGTAAGAACTCAATCTTAGTGTCAGTACCTCACACTGATGGAAACTCTTACAGCCTATTAAAAGTCTATTGCTGAAAAAAGGCCTTGCCATAGATTTCCTCATAGGGGATATTTGATGTTTCTCAGTTTTTTTATATCTTAGTTGTTACTGAAGACGCTGCTATCTGTCTGTTGATTTGTTTCCCTCTGCCGCCTCAAAAACATCCTCGGGACGAAACGGGATAGTGAATATTCTTAAATCGTCACTACATGGTTAACTGATGAAAAGCGTCCTTTAATTTCTTTGAATATATATATATATATATATATATATATATATATATATATATATATATATATATATATATATATATATATATATATTTATATGTATCTGAACTCTGTATATAGTTTCAGATGATTTTTCAAAGAGAAACCAAATTTTAAACTTAAGTTAAGTCCAGATACACCTTTATTGCAGTTTTGAAAATACGAGTAAATAAGGCTTCTACTTTTGTTTGAAATTATCCCAAATTTAATGTGATTTATGGGCATCAACGTTTTTGCCTACCGATCGACCCTTAGAAATGTGTGCGTGCGCAGTAAAATCAGTAAAAATAATGCATTACCATGCATTTTGAATTTAAAAATAAAAAGGACAGAATGTTTGAGACTTTTTTAATTAATTTTTCTTCTCCTTTTTTCTACATTACTTATTCTGAACCTTCTCTGCAAATTTGGCCGATTATCGCAAAATAACCCTGTATATGTATATATATATATATATATATATATTTACAAACGAGCACACAGTCCACCTGATAGTAAGTGGATGTAGTGGCCCAAAAACATTCACATCTATCCTTGATTGTGAATCAAAATGCAGATGCGTTGTCACACCTGAGAACTAAGATAATGCCTAAGATAATGTTTCCAGTAAAAAGGGTCTATTAGACCCTTAGAATTTATTTAAATATAAACAGTGACAAAAAATGTATTATTCGTTAGCCTATACTGATATGTCACAGCATGATATCGCGGGCAGGTAGGATGGTAAATGGAAAAGAGCGTGGCGATTGGGTAAAATGGTTTCGAGAAAAATATGATAATTTAAATGTTAGTTTTTTAAGCAGCAGATATGTTACTTACTGATTAAGGAGGTTATAGAAAGTCCAATTATCTCAAATAATCGATTTTCTTTACGATTATTATACTTAATCGATTTATATATTACATATAAAAGTTTCCTTTCGATGTAATTAATGATTTCTTATATTTAAGCGAACACTACACATTTAAATTAAACTAGTTTTTAGCTATGTGAAGAATCGACGCTCCGGAAATTCTGTAGTCTATGAACAAATCCCCGCTATAGAACACCGATTCCTTCCAAGGATGATTCGCGAGGCTACTGAAGTAAAAAAAAACATCCTAATTTCAATAGAGAAGATGGCTGGGTGCTACCATCTGCTTGGGATCCTATAATTAATAAAATTTAATCCCAACTCAAGCATACAACTGCGAAAAGACTTCAAGATACTTAGAAGACACATGTTCGACTGTGGCCGGCTTCACTCATTCACTGTGACGTAGGCGCGGGACCCGAAGCTTGTTGTCGTGCAAAACTTGCTTGACGTGTTGGAGCTCGGCGACCAGGTGTTTACTGCTACAGATCCCCGTGCTCTCTGAAATAAAGATTTACCCACGGTAACTAACTGTGAAGGATGGTGGTGAGAATCACCGTTTAAATATATATCGGTATGGGTCTCTTTTTCTACACAATGTGGTTCAAGGTGTTATCAGGATTCCGAATTTATAACACAACTAGAAAAGCTAAAGAATTATTTGCGTCTAACTCCATTGTGAACTGAATTTTAGAATTTATGGAGTTAAGATGGTCTAAAATGCAGTTACTATATTTAAAGGTAGAATTGTGAGTGTCGTCTACGTACCGCCTGTAGAATCTTGGATTCACGGGAGAAGTAAGCAGGGCTTCCTCCTAAAAATCTCCCATGATATATATTAGCGTCAATGGGAGATACAGGTGCCCATCACACCACATCTACTTGCTTGTAGAACTTTTTCCCTTCCAGATCTAATTAGTTAGGCCAGATCCAAGGTAAGTCTGAGCACACTGCACATTCTATGCACATCACTGATTAGTTTCTCCAGTCTCTCGCCAAACGTTAAAATCTGCTTGTGTGTGCTCTAGTATGTCCCTGAGCGGTGAGAGTATTTTCGCTAAGTGTTGAGCCAATCTGTAAGTTGGTGAATGGATCGATTTGGCTCACAATGGGACGTAGTGGAGAATTGGGCTTGTATATTTTCGGTAAACCATACAACTTCAGTGGTGTGTGGCACACGTAGTATTATCGATTTACGTCCAGATTAAATTTTTCGAGTGTTTATTTATGACGTCACTAGTTGTTTTAAGTGTGGTTTTGTTGGGTCGTTTTAACCTTTTTATTCTCACATACATTTTATACTTACTTATTCCGACAAAGAGTAATATATTTAATCGCGTACATTAATAATTATAAATTATTAATGAACGCGATAAGAACTAGTTTTATCTTTCGATGTTTTTGTGCACCGGCTAGCAAATGTAGTAAAACCTCACATGTGATTAATATTTTTGTGTTGCCAGTGATGATCAAACCGGGACACTACGAATTAAGGAAGGCGCTTGAGTCCGAGAGCTACTACAGCACGTTACGAATAAACTGCATACATTTTTTGCTTAAAATAAAAAAAAATCCAAGAAAATGTAATCCAAACATTTCAGATTCATGAATAAATTTTCCATTCGAGGCGTGTTTGGCAATAAATTGTAAAGTCACGGAATTGAAATAAGTATTGTTTCAATTCCGGATAAATTTCGCATTTCGAGAGTTAAGGAAAATGTAAAGTGGAATGCTGAGAATCGTTGTTTTAGGGTTGGTTTCGTTGGCTTTGTTGTTTTCATTCAGATTTATATTATATTTTGTTTGTGTATAAATATTATAATTTATAAGATCCCAATAAACAACTTGCAACTAAGTGTATTTTAAACACTTAGTTGCAAGTGTATCGTTTAGTTGCAGCGTAAGTGAATCCATATCCTCACTTTGTTCCGTTGGTGTCATAAAAGGCGAATATGGTCAAGCACTGGTTTATAATAAGTAAAAAAAAGGGACATGCCAAAAGATCTTGTAACTTCCGATAAATGGCGGTGAAACCATCCGTTATGCTAGACGTAAAATACCTTGACTATTGACGAGAATCGTCGTCAAATGCGTCTGTCAAACGTGATGATTAAGGCAAATCCCCTCAAGGATACGGATGTTCAGTCCAGATGTTTATGCATCCACTTACCATCAGGTAAACGTGGTGTGTTTTTTTTACATACAAGTAAAAACATTACAAATATATTTATTTCCTGCTTGTTACAAGTATATAACTTTTCTTTATGCGTTGTTTATTCAAAGTTTTGTGAATCCTTTTCGAGTAACGCGACAAAAATGAGCAAAGTTGCTGTATCACTTTTTGTTCTTGCAACTTTTATATGAAATATTACGACTTGTAGAAGTGCACCGTAATTGCTTTCTTGGAAGACAATTCCAATGCTTTCATGCTTTAGTGACTTATATAAGACTAACATAGTTTTAACCACTGTACTACACATTCATTAATGACGAAGAATACTACCTACATCTCTCTTTGTTTGATATTATTTTCACATGTAAATTGTATGTGTTTTTGTATAGAAGTAATATAGGATTACATATCATCATACAGCCTTTTAATTTTTTTCAAAACGAGAGTAATTAATGAATTCAGAGTCCACTTGGCGGTGAGTGGCTACTACAGTCCATGGAAACCTGCAATCAACTTCAAGAAGAACGCAAAACACGCATTGTTATAGGATTAAGACGATGTCTTCCATGCCTCACAGGCTGTTTTTGTACTGGCCCTCTATACACTTTAGACTGGAACACAGCAGTGCATACACTGCTACTTGGCGGCAGAAATAGGTTAAAGGGTGGTACCTATCTAGACAGACTCCTAGGACAATGATGGGAAGTGAATGCTATAACCTAACTACTATATAAAACCAAAATAAAGATGTGTCATCACAATTGAAGACAAAGATGGATTTCACTCACCATACGAAACAGTAGAATTATGTTGCTATTCTTTACGAGCGTGGCACTGGTTAAGTTGACCCATTCGCATTGCAGCGATATTTTTTTTAAAGAATACGGGTGACAAGCGAGTACACAATCCAGTTCTTAAGTTTAGTGGATGCTGTGGCCCATAGACATCTACATCTATACTTGATTAGATTTGCATCTAAATGCAAATGCGTTTAAAACTAAGGTGAAATGCCTCGTTTCCAGTGAGAAGGGTTCGTTATTTACACTCACCATACGAAACAAAGCAGAATTAAGCAGCAATTTTACGCTAGTATTCTGTGAGCGCGTGGTCTTTCCGCGGTTGAGCCGACCCATTCGTACTACATCCATATTAAAGTTGCAGCTTGGTACTACCACGTTTTAAATTATATGATATTTCAATATGGCATGGCTCTATCACATAAAAAGTTTAATTACTACTACAAATTTAATAGTGGTTCAAACTTCAAGGGAAAACTTTTTGTTTCTACCACCAAGAAGCATTGCATTCACTTATGCGTTTTAGTTTGAAGGTGAAAACGCCAGATAGATTACAGGCTGTGAGGTATTTCATCGTTTGTCAACTTAATATAATATAAAAATAGAGGCTATTCTTTTATAATAATTAATGTTAGTCTTTTAAATAATATTTTAACATACTATTTAACTATTTAATCAGTATCTAATAAAAAATTCACTGATGGGAAAAATCTAAAAACCAATCTTCAGACTCACTCTAGAAAATAATAAGAGTCCAATTTCGTCTTTGCTTCGAACTCACTTACTTTTCGAAGTTGATGTGAAAGTATCATTATTAATAATACACAATATGCAAGACTGATGCAAGACTGTTGGTAATTCGATCCTCAATCCGCCTGTTACGCCGTGGCAATGAAGGCACTCTTTTCTACAAAAGAAGAGACCCTAGTTCAGCAGTGGACTCAAACGAACCGGTGAAGAATAGTTGGTAGGACAATATTACATACTCGTATAATAGACATAGTGACGACCTGATGAAACATGCAGGGGATCGATGGATGCAGGAGGTTCAAGATCGTGCTTTGTGGTAATTTATTGGTAGGCCTATATTCAGCAATGGTCTTATGATGATGCATAAGAATATCATATGCAAAATAAATCGTATATAATATAATCTTCTTAAAACTATTTAAGTATAGTATTAAACACTGTTTGTACGTACACTTCCCAAGTGTAAAAAAATATTATTTATAGCTTCCAACCATGGGCCCCAATTAAAAATGCATGTAAATAAAGGCTGTAAGAGTCCTTTCATTTAAAACACTGGCATCATTAAAAAGTTGCGACAAACACTCGTCGTGTGAATTGTTATTACCACAGTCTAGTTTCTGATAGAGACTTAGTAAGTTTAAAAAAAATGCAAAGTATTGCATGAAAGAGCTACATTGTTTTTAGTCTCTAAAACTTATGATTTTATTAAGACACTACTATTTACCCGCAGCTTCGCTCACATGGACTTCAATTTAGAAACACAATTAATACTGCTCCGTGTCAAAACTGGCAAAATAAAATATTGTGATAAACAGAAAAAGAGACCACTGAAAGTAGATGATTGAAATTTGGCGTAGTTATAATATCATACAGAAATACAGAAGTGAGTTTTTCAGAATTATATCAATATGCATAAGTAGAATTTATTATCGGTGTGAAATTTACGTTTAGCAACACCCTTATATCGGGAATGTCTTCCAATGTATCCTTATGAATCAAATATCGTTCGCCCCATTGAATGTTGATTGGCACCATAAAATATTTACTGATATTTTTACATTTAGTAGACATCAAAATTGCATACATTTTGCTTTAAGGTAAACGTGAGATTTTTTTTTTTTAACTTATCAGGCGAAAACGTAGTAAATCAACATAATATAACATTTCTATAGCAGTTTCGATGGTTCTCGCGGAATCCTAAACGTTTTGCTCCCAGGCCTCAAAATGTTACGGGAGCTACATGGCTCTCATATTTGTTTAGATATAATGCATAAAAACTGAAAAGAAGCTTTTACACGATTGTGGGCTACATTATACCTACTAATTAGTCATCCAACGATGCCACGAATATAGATATAAAAATCTCAGTGTACCGGTTATTTTCAATTACTTACAACGGATAGCTTGATACCAAAAGAAACTGGTGAATTATTTGCCATGCCGATAGACACCGAATACATTCAATCAAAGTTCTTCTCTCTTAAACACGATTGTGTGTACACAGTATTCAGTAAAACAGTGTATTTAGTCATTTTGCAAACGTGGAAATTCGGTATGTAAAAAAAACATTAAAAAATTAATCATTTATAAACATTTTGCTTAATGATTTCTTAAATTTACGCTAATACTACACATGGAATAAAACTAATTTTACGGATTATATCGCGTTTAGTTTTAACTTTTTAATTCCCGGCGCGGGCACTTTACATCACCCATGGTCGAGGGGAGGGGCTGACTATTTTGTTATTTAGAAGTCTGAATAAAACTATTTTACGGATTTTATCGCGTTTAATTTTACTAATTTTGATTCCTGACTGAGGTGTTTGACGTCCTAATGTCATAGCCCGGCTAGCTACCTTCAGTTTTTGAATATTATTTTGGTCCGATCTACGCAGAATGTGCTTACAGTATCTTGAAGTCTTGCAGTGGTATGCTTGGGTTTGGATTTAATTTTGTTAATTGTAGTATCCCAAGCAGGTGGCAGCACCATCCATCTCTATTGAAATTAGGATGTTTTTTAATTTCAATAGCCTCGCGTATCATCCTTGGTAGGAATCGGTGTTCTTTTGCGAGGATTTGTGGTCTATCAAATCTGATGTAATGGCGGGGACGATCTTGAACATGTTCACAGACTGCAGACTTCCCAGAGCGTCGGTGCCTCACGTGCTGAAAAGCACAAGCATGATGACTGGCGCATACACCAGTGAGCCATCTGGCCAGCAAATAAGTCCGCTAAAGTGGACTTATTTGCTTCTCTTTTTGCTTGCAATTCGCGTCTGGACAGTAGCAATAGAGTACCATCTCAATTACTGCACTACGGTACCTCTATGTCAGAGGTCAGTATCACCAACTAGGAGGTAATTAAAACCTTGCAAAGTCTAGACGTAAACAAAGCTAGTGGACCTGATGCTATACCAGCTATAGTTCTAAAGTTCTGTGCACCTGAGTTGCCTCCTGTGTTGATGCGCTTGTTCTTCCTCTCATTTAATACTGGAATAGTGCCCAAATCTTGGAAACTGGCCAATGTGCAGCATGTGCCTAAAAAAAAAGTAGCTGTACCGACCCTGCTAACTATCGGCCAATCTCACCACTTTTTTTATAGCATAGGTGACGACTGGGTGAAAGACTTTCTGAGTGAACGATTTCTTTGAGTCGTCATCGATGGCTGCTCGTCCAAACCTATCGTGACAAATGCCGGAGTTCTCAGGGGTTCTCCACAACTCTTCCTGCTGCATATAAATAAAATGAAAAATAAAATTATTTGCTCATTCCTGGTATATGGACACAGCACAGTTGTGAGAGATACCAACCAAGCCCGGTCAGTCGGGACAAATCCAGTCTAAAAGAGAAGCTATGGTTGAGCGTGTGAATCTCACACTTCAGGCAGTCTCCGAATTTGGCGATGCCAATCTCGTGAAATTTAACGCCTCCAAAAGACAAGCGTGTCTTTTCACCGCTAAAAGGAGCCTGCTCACCCTGGCTCCTACTTCCCGGAATTTATCTTTGGAGTACACTGACCGCCTTCAGTTGTTAAGGGTTCAATTTTCTCCGAACCTCAACTATGGGCGGTTCATTGAGTCCAGAGCCAAAGCAGACGCAAGGAAACTTGGTGTCCTTTTAAGGGTGCGGCGGTACTTTACGCCGGGGCAGCTTCTTACTTTATATACAGCGAAAGTCCGGTCGTGCATGGAGTACTGCTGTCACATATGGGCTGGTGCTGCAAAATGCCACCAGGCAGCGCTGGACTCAGTGGATATACGTGCTAATAGGCTCATTGGTAACCTTGATTTGGTTGAAACCAACCCTGTCAGCCTCGAGTACAGGCGCAGAGTGGCTACTAGCCAGCCTCTCGGTATTCTATAGGATGCATTTCGGTGAGTGTGCGCAGGAATTACACGCTTTAATGCCTCCCTCTCCTTTCCACCATTGGACTTTCAGGCGGTCAACGGGTCTTCACGGTGTCAGTTACGGCAGTCAGTTAGTCTGTGAACGTGTTTATCTTCACGTTTCAGAAGAATATACGCAACGAAATTAAATAAATCTTTCTGAATAAGTTTTCATTTACCCTCAGGGTGATCCCTATTGCTGGTTAGTATCAGACTCATAGACGTTTAAAAGATATAAATTTTAAATGCTCATTAGGCATGCACTTTTGGATTTTCCAAACTATTTTCATATTTCTGCTGCCGAGCAGTTGTGCACTCACTGCTGTGTTACTCTTGGAATAGAAGGAAAGCGAGTCACTTTAATTACAAGCTATGGGGTATCATTTCCGTCAAAACAAATAAGTAAGAGACTAATTTTCAGACTCTGCCTAAATGGTACTTAAAAACAATCAGAAACAGATAAGGGAATCAACAATATTTTTACCTGTTTTAAATAGTTAGAAGATTCCGTGTAGCGAGCGCAATTCTGTGGCTTAATTTAGATCGTCGATTGGTAAATCAATCGGAAACCCGTAAATTACGGGCTATAGAACATTTTTTGTAAAATATTAATTGTTTAAGTGGACGTTTGTGCTTGTAGAAAGAATTGAGGAAAATTTTGTTATTCTTTCTGATAAATTAAAAATCTATTTTAAAACGAACATTGATATATAATATCCTTTAGCGAGATGCTAGTAAATAACTTAGCATTGATGTCTTTTTAATCGAGTTTCAAAAAAGAGGTTGTTCTACATTCGAGGCGTACGTTTTTTAATTTACGTTCACCCATTCGATCAGACGCTAAAGTCCACGGCTAAACATGAACTGTTTTATAGTTTAGAGAACTTCCAATAACCGTCACGCTTGACGGATTGGTAATCATAGCACTAACATGAATGTGGTTATTACCACTATCTGTTGGAGGCTAATATATAATATAGGCAGCTCTCTACAATACTATAAGATACTCTCAGGTCGGGATAAATTGATAGATATTACTGCTTCAATATCACACAGCAATAAAAAAAATCGAATTTAATTTCATTCATGTTTTTTTTTTTTATTTAGTTAAGTAAAAACAGGTAAACAGTTTATTTTTAGAAAAAAAAGTATAAAAATAATAAAACTATAAAATTTCAAAATCAGTCGTTGTTTATTCTTGAATAAAATTCTTTAAGCTTTGTCGTTAATATTCTTTTCTTTGTGGGAAAATGCCCATGGATACCTTCTGCTGCTGGGGGCAATAGGAAGATTATGCCCGATTCCTATTGACTAAAACCTCACGGTGGTTACAATAAGCGTATGCAAGTGGTCCCGGTTCCCGGGGAGTCGTCAATATTTTGAACATAAGGATTAATCTTAATCGATAATATAGTGGCAAATTTTAGCAACAAGGTTTCCAACTATAGCATCTTGAACTCCAGAAGATTTTGTTTGTATTTTGCTTCCTATTCATTCACGCTCACCTCTTTCTTCAATTGCATGTTATAGGGTTATTAGAAACACTATAGATAAGTAAGTTTTCAGATCAATTTTAAATTTTGTACCAAAAATTATCAAAATTGTGGGCAGTATCAAATCTGTTAATTGGGACTAATTAAACAAAATAACGAGATTTAGCGACTTATTTTTCAATTAGGCAAATTTATGCAGGGCCTGACCGATCGGTTGTGCATAAATTTAATTTATTTTATTAGGACTTTACTGGATTTGATATTGTCTGTTAAATGGGTTTCAAATTTTCATTACAGAAATGATGAAAATTGAAATAAATTTATTTTTTTTATTATTTCTTACTTGGAACTATAATAACTCAAAGAGAGCTTCTAAGAGTGAGATATGCAATCTGAGTTTCGATCGACCCCTGCTTAATAGAAACATTAACACTACATTACACATGTAGGGCAAAAGCGTGCTCCTGGCTTGTAATTTTGCCTATTATAACGTAAATAATGCAATGTGAATCTTGCCGCCTCAATAGCCGCTGTTAGTGTCTTTAAGTGTGCGGTGTCACAAAATAAAATCTTAATTATATGCACCTACATCTTCTTTTGCCCCATGATTCCACCTCGTCTGCAGTGAGCATTGGGAAAGGATACCACCCGTCCATCCACGAATGGTGTTAAGCCCTTTCGGAAGTGTCAACTCAGACTAGCCCTTCACCTTGGATCAGCTAAGTAGGATCCCCTATTTCATATAAAATGTTACATAAAATAAACAAAACACCTTATTTTGTTACTCGGCACAGTAGTGCGATTACTACGCCTGTGATATACTATGTAACGGGGTGTTAATTGACAGCAGACAAGGTAATTAGTGAGCGCAGGTGAGTCTTCATTTAGATTTCGACGTTTTGAATACTTTCAGGTCCAATGGTCGTAAGCGCGACTGCTAAGCATGTTGTCGTCCCAATATTGTCGAGTTGTCGACTTACACCTGCTTACACACTTTGCACTATAACTTCTGCGCATATGCGGTATACGGATACCAGCCATATGGCTAGTATCCGTATACCGCATGCGCAGGACTAAGACTGGTTGTTTTGAGCGGAATTTAGTCTAGAGAACATCAGTCACTAGAACTTCGTTTTTATTAACCAGTGCATCACATGTTGGTATAGTTGTCCCATTTCCATCGTGATTAGGTTATCATTCTTAGTTTTCTTTAAAGTTCACTACCAGACATGAGTCTCTCCGGTTATTGGAAGGACTTGCCTTAATCATCACGCATAGCAGGCAGATTGGTATCGCAGGATCAGATGTTTTGCACATTAGACGCTACTAATCGTCATCAGTCTGGGTATTTTACGTTAGGCATTGACGAGAAGGTTACTTAGCTTATACGAACTTTTTACATTTTATTTGCTTGAGCAATGGATTTCCTTATGCCGAAACCACACGGCGTTAATATCCTGTAATAGAATTTTTAATTCACTCATCAAAGAGAATGGATGAAAGCTATAACGAAAATGGTAATAATAGAATTATATCGTCCATAGAGTGAGCGAGTGTTATTCTTACATTTTACCCTATTCCGTTCCACAAACAAAGGGCAAACCCTATTTCATTTTCTCATTTTTGCAAACGTACACTTTCCGCTAAGTTGCTTGTGTTTTGTAAAGATCGTTTATTACGGAAACAGTTATTTTATGTAAAAAATGTTTTAGTAACCATTAGCGGTTAAAATCCTTTATAGATACTACTTATAAACTTTTTAAAAGAATTTTGACTAGGCATCCAATGATACGCCTCGAAAGCTTTGTTTGCTATTAGTCGGATCCTGGAGACGAGTTTGGCATAATAAGTGATTACTGCATGATTCCACTCGGAGACGACATTACCAAGGCGCTCGTCACGGCCCTCCCTTGATGATGGTGTTCCCCTTCCAGAAACAGGGCCTCTGGGGTTACAGGTGCTTGGAGCGGTAGCTTCGAACGCCCAGCAATTTAACCCAGTAATTCAGAAGTGGTTTCTTGACACTGCGATAGTACTTTGAGTGTGCTGGGGCAGTAAGTACTGCTTCCGGGACGTACTACGCGTTCTGAACAGAGATCCCGCCCAAGCAGCATGCAATCTATATACGAGCTGTATTGAAGTTCTTTTTTATACTAGAGGCTGTATTTTATGTCTGTATAAAAGCTGTATAAGCGCTTATACAGTTCTTATAAGTAAAAAGATGGCAAAAATTATGCAGCTTTAAACGTTAGTAGCGCTGTACACTAGCTGTACAAGCATAAAAGGGGCTGTATAACTGCTGTATTACAACTGTTATTTGGTGTGCAAGGAAACTATTACACTACAGATATTGTCTAATAAGTAACTTATGAAGACAAACGTTCCAAATTGGTTTTTGAACGGAATTACAAATGAATATAAAACAAAAAGAACGTTTGTTGAATGATGGCGACATGTAATGTCTTAACATAATATTAATATTGATATTATATTCGGATTGAAGTCGAGTTTTGACGGTGACAATTGTTGAATTGAAAGTTAGATTTACGGTAAACTTGTATATATGTTTATAAAAAAATGATGCGCCAGCAAAATAAGAAAATAATATAAGGACAAAATACTAAATACGGTAACTAAATATCGGTTGTATAAGTTAGAATAAAAAATATTAAATTAATGGATATCAAGTCACATTGGGGCACAGTTATCATTAGTCAAACTGAAAGCAATAGTACAGGCTTAGACTAATGTCTAATATTCCCAAAGTTTTATTTTAAATTTTGTTTTATTGGTCTTAAATGGCGACAATTTGATAAACAGCCTAAACGGTATTTTGAGGGTCTTATAGTCTTAGTAGCTGTACTATGTATGTTATGGATTATATCATGCCATTAGTTTTAATCAGTTCTATAATAGGATATTATTATTATTTATGCTGTATAGCAGTTTTTTCAACATAACATATGAATCTCTTTAGAGATACGTATAAAAGATGAAGAACTTTGTCTTAGGAACAGTGTTGGATAAATATTATTTAGATTTAACATGATCTTTTTACTGCACCAAATCTTTTTCTTTTTTTCTTATATTGGTAACAAATTTATTTTGTTCACTAGCTCAATATAAACACGCAACGCATGCAAAATGTCAAATGTCACTTATACAGATTTAAGTTGTACTATGGCTGTTATATTTTTGTTTTTTTTTTGTTTTATATCACTCTCATAGACAGAAGTTATAAAACTACTGTATTTACAAAAGTGTACAATGACACCATAAGAATAAGTCTTAGAAGAGAGTTTGCATACACCATTGTTCAGAAATAAGATTTTAGTGATACCATCATAAACTTAGAGCTATGTAAGCAAGGACAGCATAAAAAACAACTTCTATACAACTTTAATGATAAAATCAGATTGAAGAGTTACAAAATACTTAAAGTTGTACACTAGAGTTTTCATATTCTGATTAAGAACCCTTTACTTTAGATCCCATAATACAGACTTTATACAGCTTGAGGTGTATAATAACTCACAAAATACTCTTATAAGGATACAACCTCTTTTCAACACTTTTATACGCTTTTAAGAGAATTCTATGTTCTATGTGGGCTGGTATATTGATGTTCACTACGCTTGTGTGCTGCTTAAGGATACCTCATATGCTGATGGTGACTGCCGGGTTTTAGCCGCTAAGAGTCTTGCATAACCTTTCCATCGCTCCCGCAGCGGACGGTATCCATGCGGATTTCCCCACGATAAAAAAGGTGATTACTGCGCAAAAGATATTACACTGGTCCTCCGGACCATGCTATGTATGTTAAATATTTTTATAATATATATATTTTTTTTTATAATATATCTAACAGCAATTTACAGGGAAGGTCTATGTTCAGCAGTGGACTTTAAACAGTAATAAAAGAACAAACCACAAAACTGTAGATGGGCATCTACTTCTTCCTTATAACAATTAGAAAATAATGAATTGCCAACCCACTCGAAAGGCATGGTAACTGCAGGAAACATCCTCCCAGAGCAATGACATAAAGATACGGCACTTGTTTGACGACTCACAAAAGATGCATGAAGTCAATGGCTGGAAGTGGCTGAGGACCGTGTTTTGCAAGATTATTTGGGGTTGCCCTATGTTCAGCAGTGGACTTGTGATGGGTGATGATGATGAATGATTATACCCTTAGAACGAATGGACTTAATATTTAATTATCATGCATACAAGTATATTTCTAATGTAATATTTTGTACAATTTTTGCATATGTACTAAACTTCTCTCTAACAAACACTGATTTGTGGTGCTTAATCACGCGCCTTGAATCGAATACGAACTTGGAAAGGGAGTTAGCGTAAAAAGGTAGTACTGCCTTATATTGAACATGGTAAAGAGAAATTTGCGGTCAGGCCAAAATCAGTTATTAGGTTTCGTGTCTAGAAATTTTCAGTAACAGTGCGGAGTCAGGAACATAGGGTTGTTTCAGCCCCGTACCTCGGAAAGCACGTAAAGCCATTGGTCCTGCACCTGCTCTCTCTCCGATGCAGCGGTCGCTGCTATCTCATTGGACGACGAAAAAAAGGAATAAATAGTAAGTTTAACACTCACACACACACTCGTTTACTATATAATTCTCCGCAACGGCTGCTCTCCGTTGAGACTGGCTGCCGTGACCAAGATTCGGTCTGACGGGCTATATTAAATTATCCTTCCTATTATTTTCCTATTATTATACGTTTCTTCTTTATCAGTTTGTAAAATCCCACGCATCACTCTCTGCTATCTATATCTCCCATAGTAAAAAGGATTTGCCTTAATCTGTACGCTTAGTAGGCTAATTGACAATCACAGTAACAGACGTATAGGTGCGAGACGCTGACTTAAACTAACATTATTTAATCTGCGCGTAGACTGTCGCTGGTTTGTGTATTTACGTCTGCTATGTATCGGAAGCCGTATTGTTGTCTTTTTCCACAGTCGCGTTTTATGAGACACGCCTTTTAAGAAATCAAATATGTTTTTGATTGCGCGCAAGCTTAACCGAGCAACAAAGTTTTAAATTGTAATATTCATCAGGTTACATGTTTTTTTTTAACGTTAATTAACGTTTCTGATTGTCTGTACAGTCAACTATACAGGCAGTTAACTGTGCAGGTAAATCCTAGCGTGTATATGCCTTTAGTCCTCAGTGTGACAACATATTTGTAGTTTTCTTTATTTAGAAGTCGATGCAGGAGGCCAGAATAAGGAAAATCATTTAGGGTGAAATAAGGCGCCCTATTCAGCACAAAGAATTACAGAGCGACGGTAATGATTGTTATTTTACCATAATGTTACAGTACGTATACAAGTATCCTCTAATTACTCCGAGGTTTATGAATCAATAAGTACGCCACTCTTATCCAGTGTATATTAGAGGACTTCACATGACGTAGATTATATTTCTTATGCATGCAGGTTTTCTCACGGCTTTGGCTTCTCCACCGCGCCGATTATGTGGCAAATTAGTACTTAAAATTTCAATTACAATAGTACATATCTGTGAGGATCAAACCCGGATTGCTCATACTGTGAAATTTTAACGAGCGGCCAGTGCCCTAGCTTACGCGTCTATTTTTTTTTTCACTAATATTGTGCATTGTATTATATTAATTAATAAATGTACTAATTGCGGATACATTGAAGTAAAAACAAATATTTAAAAAAAATATATAAAAAATACAACAATTACATTCTATGGTATGCGTAAATAATTTGCCATTCGATTTTTGTCATTGTCTAATATCGCATGAGCATTTTAAGCTTCTTATGTACGCGAACACTTCTCATTAAAATAAAACTATTTTTTTTACGAATTTTATCGCGTATATTAACTTATTTTATATTATATATTTAAGTCTACAGTCTATGAACACGTACAAGATCGCCCCCGTCACTACATCAGATACGATAGACCACAAATCCTCGCTATCACTGATTTCTTTTGAGGATGATTCGCGAGGCTATTGAAATCAACAAACATTCTAATTTCAATAGAGAAGATTGCTGGGTGCTTCCATCTGCTAGGAATCCGATCTCTATACATAAAAATCAATTGCTGTCCGTTGGTATCGCTTATACTCAAAAACGGCTCGACCGATTTTAATGATATTTTTGAGTGTTTAAATGGGTCCCTGAATGGCTTAGATTCACAATTTGAACCGGTAGGTGGCGCTGTTGTCGAGGTCTAGAAATCACCCATGTGAAGCCGGGTCGGATCACTTATTAAAATAATTAATAAAATTAAATCCCAACCCAAGCATACAAGTGCAAGACTTCAAGATACCTACTCACTATTAAACAGAGGCATGACTCTACAATTTTGCTTGTTCCCTTCTCTATCTTAAATAATCCATCCACTCCTTCTTATCGCAAGAACAAATTTAAGTATATTTCATTAACGCATAATAGAACTCTGCGTGTGTTCCTCGTCTAATAATAAAATAAGTATACCACTAGATTTCACCATTTTGTTGGTAAATCTTTGACAATTCAGGCTGCACTGCTCTGGAACTCCTTGCTCGTAGACGTTAGAAATATTCAATAAGACTGCATTTAATATATATATATATATATATATATATATATATATATATTAGTCTATTTTTAATTTATAAATATGTTCATTTTATATTTACACGTCCCGGGTTGGCTGGGAGAGAATGCCAAAACGCATTTTTAAGTACGCCTTTGTAATCCTTGTATTAAGGTGTACAATGAAATGTAAATAAATAAATAAATAAAAATACCGTAAGTTAACTATGGCATTGGGACGTCGAACAACTTATTCTCCCCGTGAAAATGGGTGCTGTAAAGTATTCAAAAAGTCGGGAATATAAAATGAGATTATATACGCGATAAAATTCGTAAAAAGTAGTTTCTTAGTTGGAGTAATTATCCTATAAAATATATATATGATATCCTATAAAAAAATAATAAAAATCTTTATTTCAAAAAAAGCGTGGCACATCGATAAATTTTTTCAAATCAAAACAATTTATAGTTGTGAAACTGCACGTATTCCCATTATTCCTCCCTCAGGGACACTAAAAAGCAATCAAAAGGGAACAAAGAGACAATTAGTGGCAACGGGATCGAAGGGTGGGTCACGTATTGCACCCTATTTCATTATCCAGAGGACTAACGAGAATTAACTAGCAATAAATGTTTATATTTTAACTTTACATATGTAGCGAGATTTTTGTGACGTAACTTGTTTGTCTTTATCAATATTAATATGAGAAATAAGGAAATATTAGAAACACGTTCTTATATATCTAATCTATTCATTTATATAAATTTGAAGTGTATGTCTGTAATATCGAAATAACTGCCTTTTATTGAGCTTCCGGGCGGAATAACCGATTGTAATAAAATTTCACGAACAGACATAGAGCAATACCAAGATTTTATCTGAAAAACTCGGAGAATTATTTTGAGAAAGCGAATATTGAAAAAATAAATGGTCGTTGACGATTATCTCAAATCAAAATAACGCCACATTAATAGATTCCATCCAGGTGAAGCTGGGGCTGTTCGCTAGTGTAGTGGTTAAACTTAGGTATATTCGATTCATTCATAGCTAAAAATAAGTTTCACCTGTCACCTGTAGGTTAAGATGCGGCTGACCTCTGGCCAAAGCCGCGAACATTTTTATATTTTTTTTATAGAATGATGGGATAAACGGGCACATAGTCCACCTGATGGTAAGTGGATGCTTTGGCCCATAGACATCTACAACAATTCGAGATTAAGAATCAAAATGCAGATGTGTTGTCACCCTAGAGGACTAAGATGGAATGCCTCATTTCCAGTAAAAAAGGTCTCCGGTTGTCTACACTCACCATACGAAGCATAGCAGCATTAAGATGCTATTTTACGCTGGTATTCTGTGAGTGCGTGGTCCTTCCCCGGTCGAGCCGACCCTTTCGTGCTACAAGCATAATATAGTTTAAGCACGGCTCTACCAAAATATTAGCATTAGCCGTCCTAATTTTATTATTTACTCTAACTTTAGCCGTAAAACATGTAAAATATGTATTTGATAAATGGGCGACGTCCTGGGTAGTTTTGCCATTGATTTCATCGTTTGAATATACTAATACTAAAATGATAAATTAGATATAAAAAAGTTTACCGTCACTGTTACAGCCTATCAATAGTCCACAGCTGAACATAGGGCTTCCCCGTAGATACTCTCTTAAGTAGGATATTTGCCAAAGCTGCCAAGCAGGTGGGTTGGCAACCGTCTTTTTTTCTTAGTTATTATTAGGAGGACGCTGATGCCCATCTCCTGTTTTTTTTCCTCTGTCGCCTATCTTACAACACCTAAGGGACTATTAGATACGGGGTATTGGATATTCTTATACCGCCAATCTACGGTAATTCATTGAAATCATAATAAATTATGATTCAAGCAAGCCCACCTTGAAAAACTCTTCCCAAGAATTTAATAAAGCACCAGAAAATGGCTGAAAATTCTTTCACTACTTTTCTCCATTTCTCGGCTTGTTCGATCGCATAATTGTGATTTTTTCTTATTTTTTTTTTTACTTTTGCTGTGAGACGTTGGATTTCCTTAGTCTATAAGTGATATTTTTATCAAGCCATCTTTTATTGGAAAATATTAAATATTTTTTAATAAAACCCTTCAACATAAGCGACATAAAATAGATTTTTCTACGATTAATAGGGAACTGTTTTACATACTATCCCATCATGTGATAATAGGGAAGAGATGTTACCGTGATAATAAATACCTACATAATCCAAACAATTACAATTTTGGTCTTTTACTGTTTAAACTCTCTTTTAATTTTAAACCAGTGCTTAACTACATTTTACCTAGTGTTAAGTGGTAATTAGAATCTACATGGAAAAAAAAGTATTTCCCATTCGACTCACTCGTGCTATTTTTGGTTCTTGTTATTTGTGTTTTATGATATGGAATATCAAACACTCAATTATATCTTCAAAACTTTCATGGTAATAGCTTCTGCCCGCGGCTACGTCCGTGTTGAACCTTAGTGTTTGTGTAAATTACGTCGTAATGTCGAATCTTCTTTATTGAAAGCTTTCTAATTCCTTGTTTCATGAGTGTACTTTCGTTATTACAAACAGAGTTCAGCTTCTTTGTATGGAGTTCGCTTTGTATTACGCAATAGTTTCAGAAGCAATAGCTGCATTTTTCTTTAATTATAACTAGCTGTCCCTCGCGACTTCGCCCGCGTGGAATTTACTACAATTTCATAGGCTTTAATTTTTCGCGGAACCCTTATTCTTTTTCTAAAATAAAACTTACTCCTTATAACATCGGCTATCTGCCAGTGAAAGTTCCGTCAAAATTGGTCCATCCGTTTCGGAGATTAGCCGAAACCAAGTGACAGACAGACAGGTAAAAATTTTAAACATTGTTCTATTGTTATTAGTACCCTATATACTTTCATATGCGTTTCGTAAAAAGCTGTTATTTTAACATTACATACAGACACTTTAGTTTTATTTATTTGTAATAAGGATTAATACCAAGGTACGAATAATGTGGCCTAGTTTGTACCGGCGTTACTATTGCATATTTTAACATGAAAAAGTAGTTATTGTGACTTAACTGTAACAGTTAGACATATAGTAATGCGGACTTTTTTGTAGATATTGATGTCCTCTATAAAACTGTAGCTCATAACTTTGTTCTATTGTCAATAGTTTCCGCAGCGTACGCGATATAAGGATTTTTTTGGTATTTTTTTACACCTTGGGTTACATTAACAAAGTTTTCATACGGATCCCTAACTTTCTGAAAATATTATATCGCCTATGCTCAAGGATAATGTAGGATTCTAATGGTGAACGAATTTTTCAAATCGGTCCAGTATTGCCTATTCAATTCAAACAAACAAACAAATCTTTCCTCTTTATAATATTATTAGTGTAGATATCTACTTCATAATAATACATTGACATAACATTATGTTACCTACTTATACCCATAGCAAAAATAAATAATTTATTTAATATAATTTTACTTATTATTAAAATAAGTTTAATTTAGGCGCTGCGCAAATTTAGACACTTTTGTGTCTTGTGTTGCATACAAGCTACCAGAGAATATTTTATTTTCATGTAATCAATATGTAATCAGCCATCCATTGACACATACCGAGCGCCAATTAAAAAGTGTTCGGTGTAGGTAACTGGAAACTTTAAGTCGTCAGTTGAAGACACAAGCAACACAAGAGGCCCAATTCTCCCCCCCCCCCCCCATCAACATGGTAGCGGAATTAAATAATAGACTACCCCAGGAGGGTACCAGCACCCCTGGAGAATCCCTCGCTGAGCATCCACGACCATGCTACTCCACTCCTGAGCGTGGGTGCTCAGGCTGCCCCGCGTATTCTGGGGGGGGCAAAATTCCGCTCAGAACAATAACTGTTCGGGGCAAACTGAGCAACAACACCAAGGCGACCCCTGCCACGCTATCCGTGAATTTCTGCAACATCAGGGGACTTCACTCGAACCTAAACGCCGTCCACTACCTCTCGAGACGGCGAAGCCGGCCGCTCTTTCTGACCGAGACGCAGGTGTCCTCCGGCTGATACTTCCGTATCTCCTACCCAGGGTACAAATTGGAACACCTCCTTTGTGCCTCGGCTGGAGTTTGCGTATACATCAGAGAGGACATCTGTTCTCGACGCCTCGGCAGTCTTGAAGGTTCGGACCTGTCCATCCTTTGGCTGCGCGTAGATAGCGACGACCATCCGCGCGTCTACGGGTGCCTCTATAGGTCCCATAGCGGTAATGCCGAAACAGACCGACTCATCGACCACGTCAAATGGCTACAGATTCTTGCTACAACAGGTCCCATCCGCAGAGATCGTGATCCTTGGCGATTTTAACGCCCACCACGCCGAATGGCTCGGTTCACGTTTAACCGATCATGCGGAAGATCTGTTTATGACTTTGCCTTGGCATATGGTCACAACACAACTGGTTACTTCGCCTACGCGGATTCCAGATGTGGAGGATCATACACCTTCCTGTTGGACCTTCTGCTGACCTCTCATCCGGACGGATATCAGGTTTCCGTCGATGCCCTCTCGGCTCTTCGGACCATTGTCTGATCCGGAGTGTGGTGCCACTCACGCTCGCTCGCGATTGCGTTCTGCAGGTTGCCGCCGTGTTTGGCATTACAGGTCGGCGGACTGGGACGGAATGCGGTCTTTCTTTGCATCCTACCCATGGGGGCGGGTTTGCTTCTCGCCGGATGATCAGCGCTGTTGCTGGCTCTGTCACTGATGTGGTGCTACAGGAATGGAACTATTTATTCCATCATCTGTGGTACCCATTGAAGCAGATCTCAGCCTTGTTTGGTCGCTCCTGTAAGACTGCATTACGCAGTAGCAGTGCTATCAGGCCTGGGCTGAGGCTTCGGCGGCTCGGGATGTAAACAAGCACCAGCTTGCAAAAGAGTATAACCGCCTCCAGGTCCTTCAAAAGGTTATTGCCAAGGCAAAGTCAGAGCACATAGGCAGGAATTGGCGAGAAACTAGTTCGCCTTCCTTCGGGAACCCGTGCATTCTGGTCTCTCGCCAAGGCTGTCCAAGGGAATTCTGTAAGCCATCTCTACCATCTCTGCACAGGAGGACGACTCACTGGCCCGCCGCAAAGAAAGCCGACCTTTTAGGCTCCTTTTGCGTCAACTCGACTCTTGATGACGGGGAACACACCGCCGACCATCCGCGGTGTGAGTGCTCCATGCCGGATGTGCAGTTCTCACAGCTCGGTTCGCAAAGCACTCCTCTCCTGGACATCCACAAGTCGAGTGGGCCTGACGGAATCCCCAATTGTGCTGAGACGTGTGCTCCGAGTTGGCACCGGTTCTAACGCGTCTTTTCCGGTACTCCTACTCCTAGGCGTAGTCCCGAAATCATGGAAGACAGCTTTTGTCCATCCGATCCTAAAGGCGACCGCTCAGACCCGTCAACTACAGGCCTATCGCCATCACCCCTTGTTCTCCAAAATAATGGAGTCCGTTATAAACCGCCAGCTCATGCGGTACCTTGAGGATCACCAGCTGATTAGTGACCGTCAATACGGTTTTCGTCGGGGTCGATCAGCTGGTGATCTTCTGGTCTACCTGACTCATAGATGGGCGGAGGCAGTAGAGTCAAGGGAAGCATTGGCCGTTAGTTTGGACATTGCGAAGGCTCGATCGAGTTTGGCACAAAGCGGTTCTTCGAAGCCCCTTCCTATGGGCTTCCTGAGAAATTGTGCAATTGATCACCAGCTTTCTTGCAGATCGGAGCATCAAGGTCGTTGTAGACGGTGCATTCTCCGACCATGCCTATTAACGCTGGTGTTCCACAAGGCTGCGTGCTATCACCAACGCTGTTTCTTCTGCATATCAATGATATGTTGCAAACCGGTAGCATTCATTGCTATGCGGATGACAGCACTGGTGATGCTCTATACACCGGCCGTGCTAATATTTCGGAAAACGTCGCCGAGTACCGGAACAAACTTGTGTCTGAAGTCGAGTCTTTGCTGAACAAAGTCTCGGATTGGGGCGACTAAATCTAGTCCAGTTTAATCCTCAGAAGACACAAGTTTGCGCGTTTACCGCCAAAAGAACCCTTTGTCGTGTCTCCTCAGTTTCAAGGCACTCTCCTTGTTGCCTCAGCCAGTATCGGAATTCTCGGCGTCGACATATCGAGTGACGTGCAGTTTCGTGGTCACTTGAAGAGAAGGCCAAATTGGCCTCTAAAAGCTTGCGCTCAGCAGAGCGGGACAGTATTTCATGCCGACACAACGCCTGCAACTTTACAAGGCGCAGGTTCGGCCTCACATGGAATACTGTTCCCATCTCTGGGCTGGGGCTCCCAGTGCCAGCTCCTTCCACTTGACCGCATCCAGCGCAGAGCGGCTCGAATCGTCGACGACCGAGTCCTTTCCGATCGGCTCGATTCATTGGCGCTGCGAAGAGATGTTGCATCTCTTTGCATTTTCTTTCGCATTTACCACGGGAGTGCTCTGAGGAATTGTTCGGATTAATCCCAGCCGCCAAATTTCACGATCGCACATCGCGGCAGAACTCCCGATACCATCCACACCATCTGGATGATTGGCGGTCCACTACTGTGCGATTTAGAAGATGTTTTCTTCCTCGCACAACTTCCTTGAGGAATAGTTTACCACCAGGATTTTCCGGACCGATACGACTTAGGGACCTTCAAGAAAGAGTCACTCCTTTTTAAAAGGCCGGCAACGCATCTGCAATTCCTCTGGTTCCCTGGTGTTGCAGTTGTTCATGGGCGGCGGTAGTCACTTACCATCAGGTGAGCCGCATGTTTGCCCTCTCTTATAAAAAAAAAAACAAATCAAATTTCCTTACAATTGTACGGCGCTGACATTGACGTGGTTGATTTGCCTGTAAATATTTACGGCGACGACGTCTACATAAACGTGTAATCAACACAACAAACAAAGGTAATGTTTCTTCAACGACATACATCGTGAAACTGACGGAAAACAAGCAACGAATTGTTACCAGTGACCAGAAGAAGCAACCGGCGACTGTGTCCGATTGCCGCTACCAGGCGTAGCAACTACGGTTTCCTGTGATGGTGTACCGTGTTGGTAAGAAAACCCCGTCTTTACCACGGCTTGACATGCGGTGCCCTACTACTGTCTCGACTTATGAAAAGGTCATAGAGTCAATAAACTCACAGAGTGTAACAATACATGGTTGGACAGATTCTATGATCGTGATGGGTTGGTTGGGGGGCCTTCAAGATGGACCACATGGCTAATCGCGTAACACAGATCACTGTCATCATGCCATCAGGATGCTGGAGCGTCAAGTCTGAATATAACCCAGCAGATTGTGCCAGCAGAGGCCTAACTCCACTACAACTGGCGAATCATCATTTATGGTGGGGACCTATTTGGCTAAAGACAACGATCTCCCACTTCAAGACCAATTCCACACAACTGTTGAAGAGAAAAGGTCAAACAAGTTTGCGTGTCACAAGGTCGATGCCATTAATCGGAGAACTTTTAAACAAACACAGCTGTATGGCACGCGTAACTCGAATCCTAAGTTGGATACTTCGGTTCATAAACAATGCACGTGACGTCAACAATGCCATGCGGTCATCGTGCCAACAACAGTGACCTGCAGAACGCACATATCAAAGGCTATACAAACTAATCATTTCGCCGACGACATTGCACAACTCAATAAACATCATAAAATGCGAATAACAAGCAGCATTTTAAACTTAAATCCATTCCTGGACAAACACGAAATCTTACGTGTAGGAGGACGTCTGGAAAATGCCTTAAGTCAAGAACAAAAACATCCAATTATCTTACCTTACAATGACAGGTTGGAGTTACGTCGACCAGCGCACAAAGGACCTGCATGGGGAGCCAGACTAACTCTATCATATCTGCAACAGATATTGGATTATCAGCGGTTTGAGAGCAGTGAAAAAACGACTTATACGGTGCATCACGTGTCATCGCTTCAAAACTATCAACAACAACCAACTTATGGTGATTTCCTCCTCCACGCGTCACACCATCGGCCTTCACACACACCGGTGTAGATTTCACTGGGCATGTGGGTAAAGGCTAACAAAGACAGAGGAATAAAGACAATGAAGGCCTACGTAGCTGTATTGTGTGTCTGTGCACAAAAGCTCTTCACCTCGAACTTGTCTCCGATCTCAGCACAGTGGCTTTTCTGAACGGCAAAACAGATGTGTGCCCGCCGAGGAAGCCTCGTCACATCTACAGCGACAACGGCACCAACTTCGTGGGCGCAGCAAGAGCATGGAAAAACAACGAAGGAGGCATTACAATGCTACGCAAACAATGACGTCATAACTAACATGTCAGAGTGGGGGGTGGCATTTTAACGCTCCTTCCTGGCCTACTGCTGGTGGACTCTACGAAGCTGCAGTAAAAGCCTGAAACATCACTCAAACGAGTACTTGGGGATCAAAACTTACGTTCGAGATTTTCTACCTGTTGGCGCAGATTGAAGGATGTCTCAACTCTCGCCCCCTGGTGGCGTTGTCAGAGAATATCGAAGACCGACTGCTTGACACCAGCTCACTTCCTAATCGGCGAGCCTTCTCTAGAATCACCACTATCCGCTGAGGGTAATGACATGACCTTCTCTACAAGATGGCAACTTACGGAGAAAATGTACAAGGACTTCTGGAGAAGGTGGTCTACTGACTATCTTCAAACTCTACAAACTCAAGCAAATGGCACTTTCCTACTAAAAACTTAGAAGTTGGGGACGTCGTTATCGTCAGAAGACAACATTCCTCCTGCCAAATGGATCCTGGGACGGGTGTTGGAGACTCACCCAGGTGCGGACGGCCGGGTGCAGTCGTCACTGAAAACTAAAACAAGTAATATGAAGCGACCGATTACAAAATTGTCACGCCTTCCGTTGGATCCGTCATCTTACACAACTGCATCTTCTGACGTTGACACTACGAAGCCTGCAATAAATACACAAAGAAAACAGAAGAAACAACAACGGCAAAACACTTCAACAACTTTTTTTTTACGTTACTACTTATATTTTCGATGTGTGTTGGACCTACTACGCAACAAATGATCAACATAACAAAGGCTTGCAGTTCAAAGTCGTTTATTTTGACAAGGTGTCTGATGTGCAGATTATTCAAGATAAGTGGAAAATGGTTGTATACTACAACATGACGACATATTGGCGGGTTTGGACAACATACAAAACTATGTCAACCATTTGAACACATTATGCAAGAATGAAGCAGCCTATCTTACAATTTCATCCCAGTTTCAACACAGAACTTAACGAAATTCAACACTATAACGATATCTTACGATCAGAACATGGACCGTCTCGAAGAAAGAGACTGGTAGAATGGAATAGGGATACCTAACAAACTCCTTTTGGTACTCTGGATGAGAGATTTGCCAATCAGTACGTGAAGGATATCAACATAATCAGTCAAACGAAAATCATCTATTGAATCTCTACAAAATCACACATCGATCATCGAAAGTGAATATAATCTTAAAAGAAACGAGGAAGTAATGAACACACAATTTCGTATCATCGACAATCATCTCGCTGAAACGGAAAAACGCATACAAATCAGCCATGACAATGCTATGTACATAACAGCTACCGCTCTGGCCGTGAACTTGATCATTTCAAACGCGACAAATAGCGTAACTCCTAGACCTAGTAACTGACGTGAAGGACGGGAGAGTTGACCCATCTCATCAAGCCCAACAATTTGAAGATCAGCTCAACATCATCTCGGTCATTACAAAGCGAGTTATCGCTACCTGTGTGAACACCGCCATTGCACGAAGCCTATACAAAGCTGGCGCGAGTGCGTGCGCTTAACAAGTGCATACATAATATTGATGAAGCTACCGCTAATAAACAACGAACAATGAACTTAACCGCATCATTCCTATTCCGCAAATAACTGGACACACAGGAAAACTATAGTACTCACATCTGAATACCTTGCTGTAAACCTAAGGGACATGATAATACCCTTAGAAAACCGAGATGTATCATCGTGCTTAAATCTGCAAGAAAACAAAATGTTGTGCTATCTATCAACCTATTTACATTAGGTAGCCGATACATTATGTGAAGCGCAAATATTAAACAATGGCGACTTATCAACATGCCGCAAAGTGTATTGGATTGCAACGACAGGTGGGTGCGATTACACAATCGTGGCGCGTGGCTGTTCTCCTGTTGAGAACTGCACGATGCGCATTTCTGCCCAGCTGGGTGACGTCACAGCACTTACACGGCGGGGATTATGTTACTCGGACGGGTGTATGCTGAGGCTTCATCATTCACTCGCAACGACTATCGCGAGTTGAAACTAACAGGCAGTGAAGAAAGAATGTGCATGCGTGAATCAAGCCTGAACCACATACTGACAGACTTTAATCATACATTTGGACCTGAAGATCATAAAGACGCCCACAAGAGCTGAAAAACAACATTGATAAGGTCAAGGAACAGCAACAAACACTGAGTGTACAATCACTCACACAGCACACACAACTATGTGTTGTACACCGTAGTCGGATTTATTGTAGCCTTCATTGCATGAGGACATTCCGGCTGAAAAAGATGTCAAGGCTGCAGCGCGAATCTTCGCGACAAGCCAGACCCCAACAATGTCAGAACAGCCAACCAGGACATTCATCGGACATGGGTCTCAGACATCGATAGTGTGGATGCGGTGATCGCAACGGCTGCCCGTAAACTCAATGGGGTTCATCGCCTTAAACTTTCTTCTTGTTTATAAAATTGGCAAGATGTGCGAGCAAGTACGATATTTCAACAGTTTAGAAAATAATGCTGATATCGCGCCTGCGCGCGGCACGTTCACTATAATTACATTTTTTTTATTCATAAGATTTTCAGTACAATAAACGCTCTCTACGGAAACGGACACAGTTTAATTACACATATCCGTAACGTAGACAACCTACATAAATATACTACATATCAATTATGTGGGGTCAAAACTCACAAAACCCCCCTACACAAGCGTTCGATCGCATAATTGTGATTTTTTCTTATTTTTTTTTTTACTTTTGCTGTGAGACGTTGGATTTCCTTAGTCTATAAGTGATATTTTTATCAAGCCATCTTTTATTGGAAAATATTAAATATTTTTTAATAAAACCCTTCAACATAAGCGACATAAAATAGATTTTTCTACGATTAATAGGGAACTGTTTTACATACTATCCCATCATGTGATAATAGGGAAGAGATGTTACCGTGATAATAAATACCTACATAATCCAAACAATTACAATTTTGGTCTTTTTACTGTTTAAACTCTCTCTTTTTAATTTTAAACCAGTGCTTAACTACATTTTTACCTAGTGTTAAGTGGTAATTAGAATCTACATGGAAAAAAAAGTATTTCCCATTCGACTCACTCGTGCTATTTTTGGTTCTTGTTATTTGTGTTTTATGATATGGAATATCAAACACTCAATTATATCTTCAAAACTTTCATGGTAATAGCTTCTGCCCGCGGCTACGTCCGTGTTGAACCTTAGTGTTTGTGTAAATTACGTCGTAATGTCGAATCTTCTTTATTGAAAGCTTTCTAATTCCTTGTTTCATGAGTGTACTTTCGTTATTACAAACAGAGTTCAGCTTCTTTGTATGGAGTTCGCTTTGTATTACGCAATAGTTTCAGAAGCAATAGCTGCATTTTTCTTTAATTATAACTAGCTGTCCCTCGCGACTTCGCCCGCGTGGAATTTACTACAATTTCATAGGCTTTAATTTTTCGCGGAACCCTTATTCTTTTTCTAAAATAAAACTTACTCCTTATAACATCGGCTATCTGCCAGTGAAAGTTCCGTCAAAATTGGTCCATCCGTTTCGGAGATTAGCCGAAACCAAGTGACAGACAGACAGGTAAAAATTTTAAACATTGTTCTATTGTTATTAGTACCCTATATACTTTCATATGCGTTTCGTAAAAAAGCTGTTATTTTAACATTACATACAGACACTTTAGTTTTATTTATTTGTAATAAGGATTAATACCAAGGTACGAATAATGTGGCCTAGTTTGTACCGGCGTTACTATTGCATATTTTAACATGAAAAAGTAGTTATTGTGACTTAACTGTAACAGTTAGACATATAGTAATGCGGACTTTTGTAGATATTGATGTCCTCTATAAAACTGTAGCACATAACTTTGTTCTATTGTCAATAGTTTCCCAGCGTACGCGATATAAGGATTTTTGGTATTTTTACTCCTTGGGTTACATTAACAAAGTTTTCATACGGATCCTAACTTTCTGAAAATATTATATCGCCTATGCTCAAGGATAATGTAGGATTCTAATGGTGAACGAATTTTCAAATCGGTCCAGTATTGCCTATTCAATTCAAACAAACAAACAAATCTTTCCTCTTTATAATATTATTAGTGTAGATATCTACTTCATAATAATACATTGACATAACATTATGTTACCTACTTATACCCATAGCAAAAATAAATAATTTATTTAATATAATTTTACTTATTATTAAAATAAGTTTAATTTAGGCGCTGCGCAAATTTAGACACTTTTGTGTCTTGTGTTGCATACAAGCTACCAGAGAATATTTTATTTTCATGTAATCAATATGTAATCAGCCATCCATTGACACATACCGAGCACCAATTAAAAAGTGTTCGGTGTAGGTAACTGGAAACTTTAAGTCGTCAGTTGAAGACACAAGCAACACAAATCAAATTTCCTTACAATTGTACGGCGCTGACATTGACGTGGTTGATTTGCCTGTAAATATTTACGGCGACGACGTCTACATAAACGTGTAATCAACACAACAAACAAAGGTAATGTTTCTTCAACGACATACATCGTGAAACTGACGGAAAACAAGCAACGAATTGTTACCAGTGACCAGAAGAAGCAACCGGCGACTGTGTCCGATTGCCGCTACCAGGCGTAGCAACTACGGTTTCCTGTGATGGTGTACCGTGTCGGTAATAAAAAGTGTCCACGTGTACAGCGCCTTAGTCGCAATATATAACTCAGGTCATAAAAAATGCAGTAATTTGAAAATAGCTATCAGAATAGTCAAAGGGTTGAGCTATATTAAATTCATATCGAATATTTACTCGTCCGGCGCTTCTATCAGAAAGGAACGAAATTCAGCTTTAGGCGAGTGGTCTAATAAAAATATTCTCTAATAAAATATCCCAATATTAAAATGTATTTTTTATACTATTATCAATAATTATATAATCATCATTATCATCACATTACCTTCACAAGTCTACTGCTGAAAATGTATTTCCCATGAGCGGCGTTAGAACATCTATCACCTCATTTCATCCTGTGGATGACATAAGTGGCAACAATCGGAAAATAGGAAACCACAGATATCATGATCATGATCTCATAACTTCCCACAGATGGCGGTGTAAGCAATACATCACCGACGGAAAGCTACGTCGAAGCAATAGCAATTCTTCCTACCAAGCTTGGCCATTAAAGAAAATGGCCCACGACCAGCAGTGGACTTTATCGAGCTGATGGCTAGGAAAAGAAGAATAATGAATAGAATAAGAAGAATAAGAATAAGAAAGTTTATTTTGCAACACACAATACATACAAAATATTGCTAATAAGTTATGACTTACAGAATAATACTCGATTTACATAACACTTTTAATGGATACACTAAAAAAGAGGTATTGTGTTTTGCGCCGGTATAGTATACGATTTGGTAGTCTTCGCATTAGGCTTATATGTATTGCGATATATATTGCGATATATATACGTGGATTTTTAGTTAACAACAGTATCAAATTTGTTACCAAATTCGATAGGGATCATGTGGGTGTGTTGTGATGGGCGCAATCCGTATGACAGTTGTGTTGATGCTTACGGTATTGCGTCTTGTGATGCGGTATGCGGGTATGCTGGGCCTGATTCGACGCTTCTTGTGGTTTTGATCGATGAAGGTATGCGGGTGATGTCTGCTGGGATTGTATGGGGCCCTTGGGATGGTGTAAGCCCGACGATAGTCGTATTGATGCTTGTTGCGTTTTGCAGCATTGCATCACTCTGATAAATGTTTGGCGGGGTCGCTTTTCTCAATGGTACTCTCTGCGTCTTGGTTTGACTCATTCATTATAAGGTAATGTTCGAAATGAATGTACTTGAAGTTTATGCTTATTAAAGTATTTTAATTGGACAAAATATTATATCTATGATATTTTTTAAATGTCTTTATATTTAATTTAATTATTGTATAATATTAATAATAATAATGCGCCGTCACATCACCTACTATGACCATTCGAGTAACATCAAAGAAACTACGTGTAGCTGAAAGTGCAACGTATGAAATATCTCCAGGGGCTTTACAAAAGATTTGCAGTCGTACCGAGTAAAATAATTAAAAACAGCTATTCTTTACATATTTCTATCTCGAATAAAGTACGGCACTCAATGAATAAAACTATTTTTACGGATTTTATCGCGTTTAATTTTACTAATTTTGATTCCCGACATTTCGGGTGCTTTAGCAACCCATGGTCACGGGGGGCACTGAGATGTTTGACGTCCCGATGTCATAGTTAGCCCGGCTACCTTCAGTTTTTTAATATTAATTTTTGGTTCGATCTACGCAGAATGAGCTTACAGTATCTTGAAGTCTTGCAGTGGTATGCTTGGGTTTGGATTTAATTTTGTTAATTATAGGATCCCAAGCAGATGGCAGCACCCATCCATCTTCTCTATTGAAATTAGGATGTTTTTTAATTTCAATAGCCTCGCGTATCATCCTTGGTAGGAATCGGTGTTCTTTTGCGAGAATTTGTGGTCTATCAAATCTGATGTAATGGCGGAGACGATCTTGAACATGTTCACAGACTGCAGACTTCCCAGAGCATCGGTGCCTCACGTCAGCTATATGTTCTTTCACGCGGGTTTTAATGGATTTTTTCGTTTGTCCAGTCAAGGTAGAAGGTAACTATGACATCGGGACGTCAAACATCTCAGTCCCCCCCGTGACCATGGGTTGCTGTAAAGCACCCGAAACGTCGGGAATCAAAATAGTAAAATTAAACGCGATAAAATCCGTAAAAATAGTTTTATTCAATGTGTAGTGTTCGCGTAAATATAAGAAATCATTATGTAAACCAGTACGGTACTCATTTTATTCTAACATTTTTGTTTAACTAAATGAATTAAATAATGTTCACTTCCCTATTTCACGGAATTATAAACTGTAAAACAATATATAGTTATTTCTTCAAGTGCTTTCAATGCGGTTAAATTATATCATTTCGATGAAGGTAACTGCAACATCTCTAAAATAACTATCTAACCAGCATCAAATTGTAAAGTTTAACAGTTTCGTGTGAATACCTGAAGCAATCGAGAGTTCTGTGGGAGTGTAGAGTTAGTGTGACTGTACAAGTTTCGTTACTTGCAGTAAATTAAATATCTTTTGTAAATGTTTCATTAGTATTTAGGATTATAATGTATGCTCGCCTAGATGATATGCTCGACAATAGTTGTAGACGTCCTGTGGGGTTAGCAATGTGTCTTTTTTATAATTGTTAACGATAATAAAAAATAAAAAATGAATGGTATGATAAAATCAGGTTTTTGATTAAAAACCTAGGCTTTTTATCAAGAACCGGAAGAAGACAAAGTTATTACTTAATCTTATCATTAACCTGAAAAAAAAGCTGTCATTTGATCAAATCCTGGATTTGTTTATGTTTATGATAAAATTTAAGCTTAGGATATGTTAGGTTGATTTTATTATAAAACTAAATCAGTCTTGGTTTTTGATTTTAAAAAAAAACTGGATTTTCTCAGGTTTATGATAACATAGAGAAGTAATTTTGTCTTCCTCGTGTTTTTGATCAAAAGCCTAGGTTTTATCATATACCTGCAACATATCGACATGCCTTATCGTTGATTTCATTCATTTTTATACTTTTAACCGACTTCAAAAAGGAGGAGGTACTCAATTCGACTGTATTTTTTATGTGTTACCTCATAACTTTTTTCTAAGTGAACCGATTTTGATGATTCTTTTTTTATTTGAAAGCTGGGGCTTTCATGTGGTTCTATATAAATTTGATCAAGCTCTGACTTATCCTTAATAATTTGAGTTATCCTTAATAATTTATATTGAAGTCGGTTATACAAAATTTTTAATTTTATTACTTGTCTATTATCGTTAAGGATGCTAGCTCCGTTTGTTTGTTTGCTATTATATTATTTTTTTTTAATTTAGAACAAATAATTATATTAGAATAAATAAACGCCTCAGTATCGTCTTCTTAATAACATCTTGAAATAAAAAAAGCAGTTGCCAACCCGTCAGCCAAGCGTGGCAACTAGGCATAATATTCCCCCTTACGAGGCAATTTGTGGTGGAGTCCAACATTCAGCAGTGGACATTGACAGTCTGTTATAATGATGGTGATGAAAATTCGATAAAAGTAGTGATTACTCACGCCTCTTAACAGGTGTTTTGTGACTGAAGTGTTCGAGGAAATCCTTTCTGTGTAGGAGTCCGTCGGGGTAAATGTTACCTTTTTCCTATTTATGCCACCAAATAGCAGTGTTTACACTGATGTGTTGTAGTATGAAGGGTATAATGGAGCTAGTATAATTACGGACTTTGAAGCTTTCAATTATAGTCCTCAATGATGACTACGCATGTGTAGCCTTCTTTGTTTTGAAGTTGGCTGCAAGTGTCCTAAGACTGAAATAGAAAGTTACCATCCGTTAGACTTAGATTATAAGTTCGTTTCATTTTTATAACACAAAAAAAAATTACTGATAATAAATTAAACTAATTAAATTCTGGTAATTCGATAGCCAATTAGCTTGCCTAATTTGTCCACCACTCCATCACCTTAATACAACGGGAGAGGCCCGATATGAACCGATGTACTGATATGAACTGATAAAGATGATATTACATAAAAGTACTATACAAAAATGCGATAGACTCCCCTGTGTAAAAACTTTTTCAGGTAAATGAGGCTGCCCGTGTCCAAAAGTGAGGCGTATATTATATTGTTACGCACTTTTAGAATTCAATAACTCAATCGTTCTGTGGAGAGTACATAAGATGCAGGGGTATATTTATAATTTCTTACTTTAAACTGGTATACTGCTGCCCCGTCTCCCAAAAATGATAAACTAACCGATCGAAATCCACTTATCTCTGCTTACGCGGCGTTGTTGGAGGTGATTGGTTAGTGAGCTTTTTGTATACAACTTTAACGTGTCTACAACTTGAATTGAAGTGTCTGTTATATCGAAATGACCATATTAAACACCAACAACCATTAAGACATGAATAACCATTTGTAATTTTTGTCTGTCTTTCCTGGCTGATCTGTGTATTAACCGAACCAACTGTAATGAAATTTCATGAACAGATAGAGAGCATTTATATATTTTGTCATGTGAAATGGAAAAAATCATATATTAATGGTCACGTTGATTATAATTTTCAAAAATCTAAATGATGTCACATTAATAGATACCACCTCGGTGAAGCCGGAGCAGGTCGTTAGTCTGCTATAAAATTGCAGAACGAAAAGTGAAATATAAGAAACAGCTGTGAAATTCATGTTTATTCAACAAAATACAGCGTCTGGTCGAATTGGAAAATCTGCCTATTTTACTGATTGAAACAAAAAAAGTTGATACGTTATTCGGGTTTCCAATAGTGTGCGATGGATTAAGCTTTATTTACTTTGATTTTTTGTAAAATCGTCCATTAGTAAAATGGAAAAAAAACCTATTATACATGCATACGTTTTTGAATTATGTATGAGGCTTGTAATCTTTCTCGCACTTTGTTTTTGTTAATTTGTTACAATATACAAGCAGTTCATGTTATACAACATATTAATGTGCGGCTATATTAATGATGCAGTTATATTATGGCTGCAGCAGGAATAAGTTGGCTCGACCGGGGAAGGACCATGCTCTCACAGAACATTCTACCAGCGTGAAATAGCAACTTAATGCTGCTATGTTTCGTTATAGTGCGTGTAGAGAACTGGGGACTCTTTTACTCGCAACAAGGAATTCCATCTTAGTCCTCAGGCGTAACGGCATTTTGCTTCTTAATTGAGAAAATATGTAGATATCTATGGGTCACAGCATCCATGTGTACTGTGTAGTGGCGGTGAAAGAATATCCACTATCCCATATCGTCCTGTGGGTGTCATAAGAGGCGACAGAGACAAACATGCCAACCGAATCGGGAAAAACAACAAACCAGTAGATGGGCATCTACTTCTTCCTTATAACAATTAGAAAATAAATAAATTGCGGTTGTCTACCCGCTCACAAGGCATGGTAACAGGCTGTGACGGTAAAAATATGCCTCCCAATAAATTATTTTATAATTTTGCTGTAATTGCCACGCTTGGCTAGTGGATTTGCAACCGCAGTTTTATTTTTAATTGGCATAAGAGTGACGTTGTTGCCAATTTCCTACTTTGCTTCACTCTGTCGGTTCTTACGACGCCCACGGGACGATATGAGAAAGTATTTTTTCTTACGTCACCACTACATATCTAAATACATCCATTGCTGTGAAATTTATTTAAAAATTTTGTTGGAATTTTGTCTTGTTTGAAAATGATGTCGGACACTCGTCGTTGTTACTTCACTATCGTCGTTAACAAGGCAATTTGGTGTCTATTGAGGATGCTTGTAAAATTTGAAAGTAGTAGGTCTACAATTCTTGTACATAAAACGGAATGGTGTTTTTTGTTATAGCAACATTCGTGTTGTCATAAGTTGTTTTCTTCCTTTTTTATTACCACGGTTTTTATTAAATCGCTTTCTTCTCTGTTTATTTGTTAGGTACAATTCACCTGATGGTATGTGGATGCCGTGGCCCATAGACATCTATATCTATCCTCTATTAAGAATCATAATGCAGATGCGTTGGTACTTCTGAGAACTAAGGTGAAATGCCTCGTTTCCAGTTAAAAAAGTCTCCGCTTCCCTACATTCACCATACAAAACACAAAAACATTGAGCTGCTATTTTACGCTGGTATTCTGTGAGAGCGTGGTCCTTTCCTGGTTGAATTGATACATACGTGCTACAACCATAATTTACTTTATTTAGGATTTATTTAGGATATTTTAAAAAACGTTACCTCCACACTAGGATTTTCTCCTGTAACGCGGGTGCAGTTTACATACATAGATTTTAAAAGGACAAACATCCAGACCCAGAACAATCATTTGTAGGCCATACAAATACTTGTTGCGTGCGGGATTTGAACCCGCGGCTCTTAGCGCTGCAACTCATTGCTAAGCCACTGCGCCACGGAGTCGTTGCATGGCCATAATATAGCATGGCTTTACCACGTAAAAATGCCAGTTATAGCTTACGGCTACTAATAGATGGCGGTATAATAGGTTCGCTAATAATAAATAAAAATTATAAATAAATAAAAAGTAATAGAATGCAGAAAGTTATTATCAATGGTAAAAGTTCTTCCGGGTCACCTGTACTAATGGGTGTCCCTCAGGGCTCGATTCTCGGCGCATTCCTACTTCTAGTATATATTAATGACTTACCTTCCCTTGTAGGGGATAATCATGATATAGTATTATTTGTGATGATACTTCCTTGATTTCTAAACTTAAACGTCAATAATTTAAATGTGACGAAGTTAATAATGCTATATCAAAATTAGTGCATTGTTTTAACGTTAATAATCTACATTTAAACGGAAATAAAACAAAATGTATTAAATATACAACAAAGAATGTTAAAAATCTGGGTACCAATGTGTTTTTAAATGGGGAAGAACTGAGCCCTATTGAATCCACTGTTTTTCTTGGCATCACTCTCGACGCAAAGCTTCATTGTGGCCCCCATATATCCAAACTAGCAAGCAGACTAAGTTCTGCAGCCTATGCTGTAAAAAAGATTAGAGATCTCACTAGTGTCGAGACAGCTAGATTAGTTTATTTCAGTTATTTCCATAGCATAATGTCTTATGCGATTTTGCTATGGGAAAATGCGGCTGATTCAGAAACTATTTTTGTTTTACAGAAGAGGGTCATTCGAACAATTTACAACCTAAAACCGAGAGAGTATCTTAGAGATAAATTGAAAGAAATAAATATATTAACTTTGGCCTCTCAGTATGTTTACGAAAATTTAATGTATGTTCACAAAAACAAAGGTAGTTTTAGTAAAAAAAAGTGATATATATTCTGTAAACACTATAGTAAAATTATTTTGTCCGTGCAGTTGGGGTCATAAATCATAGCTCGGCCTAAGCCCGGCTAGGGCGGTGTGCAAGTTGCGCGGGCGCAACGCCATTATCGATAACAACAAATGAATCATCGAAGGCAGGTACACGGCGGCGGTGCGGTATACAAAAGCTGGTGCGACACTGTTATGTTATAAGTCATTTGTTTTCCATTATTACCCCTGCCTAATACCTGCAAATTGCAAAATGCAAACGCCAGACGACATACATCTTTGGCCACTTAGCAAAAATTGAGAGAGCTTGGTTGGGAAGAGTATTTAGTCCTGACCTTGCACCCTCAGATTTTCACCTGTTTCGGTCTCTTGCTTTGGGTAGCGTTGGGTTAACATCAAGAGAGGACTGTCAAAACTACCTGTCGCATTTTTTGATAAAAAATCCCAATATTTTTTAGTTTTAGATTTAATTTTAGATATAAGTTATTATATTTATATTTATTTTTAATATAACGTGTTACATTCCAAAAATTTGTACTTATAGTTTTTTTTAATACATAGATACCTAATTAATAATTTATTTTAAATCATTAGTATTCTTATTTTAATAAATACGTTGTTTTATCTATATTTTTTTTTCATTTTTATCACTAACCCACATAATGACAAAACTAAATACACTATCGATAACGCTTATCGACAACAATTATGCACATCACTATGCTCGCCCCTAAGGCCCGTGGGTGGGAGAGAGAGCGAAATACTGCGGTGATTTATGACCCAAAATGCACGGACAAAATAATTCTAGTTTAGGAACAAACACAAGCTAGTGATACCAGTTTCTCGACTCCACAGAGTCAGTAATTCATTCTTGGGGCAATGTATACGCTATTACAACAAGGTCCCGGTAAGTGTACAGGCTCTCTCTATTACCAAGTTTAAATGTTTTGTTAAGCTGAAACTGTATAAAAAGGGTTATTATAATATAAATGAATACATGGTTGATAATAACCCATGGGAATGAGGTGGTAGCTTCCAAGCAGTTTCTAAAATAATTTTTGTACTTAAATAGTTTGTACAACCATTAATGTAATATTTACTTTTAAAAAAAAGTCCCGCTGGGTTTCTTGCTGGTTTTCCCAGGACAGAGGTTTTTTTTTCGAACCAGTGGTAAAGTAAAAAATGACTTTCAATAAGAATTACACATGTAATCTATATTGAATAAAAAAATATTCTATTCTATTCTAATGAAGTTAAAAATATACAGATGTCAAAGAGCGTAGCGTCAAACGTGCGGAAGTCAGTAGGTAATGTGCCTACAAAGTATGCAGATGCACACGACAGCAGTTGACTGTTGCGGTGCTATGATGATGAAGAGGAACAGTTAGCCATAAAGCCAATGCAATATTTGGCTTGGAAACTTAAAATGCATTTTTAAATAAGCTATTTGCAATATTTAATACTATTAAATAAATGTACTCTTATATTTGCACGAATACTAAACATTGAATAAAACTAATTTTATGGAAAATCAGCGTTTAGGCACTGCACAAACATTTTGTTACCGACACGGCACACCATCACAGGAAGCCGTAGTTACTGTGTCCGGTAGCGGCAATCGGACACAGTCGCCGGTTGCTACTTCTGGTCACTGGTAACAATTCGTTGCTTGTTTTCCATCAATTTCACGATGAATGTCGTTGAAGAAACATTATCTTTGCTTTTTATGTTGATTACACGTTGACGTAAACGTTGTCGCCGTAAATATTTACAGGCAAATCAACCACGTCAATTTCAGCGCCGTACAATTGTAAGGAAATTTGCTTTGTGTTGCTTGTGTATTCAACTGACGACTTAAAGTTTCCAGTTACCTACACCGAAAACTTTTTGATCGGCGGTCGGTATATTATGTCAAGTCTCCGCAAGGAATGGCTGATTCATATTGATTACATGAAAATAAATTATTCACTGGTAACTTGTATCCCACACAAAACACGAAAGTGTCTACATTTGCGCAGCGCCTTAGTGGTTTAGTGAGAGACTTGGTCTAGTGGTCGTAAATACGCGACTGCTGATCATGAGTTTCCGGATTTGAATCACGGGTTGGGCCAACAAAATTCTGTTACTATGTTTTTCTGTCAAGAAATTCCTAGTAGCAGCATGTAGTCAGGAAGTTGGCGGTGTTTTAGCCCCGCATCTTGCAAAGTACGTTAAGTCGGTGGTCCAGTGCTTGATCTCTCTCCGGTCGTATCGGTTAGCCGTCCCATCGGACTATTAGAGTGAGGGAATAGAGAACACTGTAATCCTGTCTCGCCCAGATGGATAATCTCCGTTAAGGCTGGCTGCTGTAACCGAAATTCGGCCTGGAGGACATTATTATGACTTAGCTAAATTGCGTACATTTATTTATGTAGTCTTTATGTAGCATTTATATTAATAAATATAAAGGTAAGATCAACGGTTTGAAGAAAATGTCAAGTATTAAATTCACTTTACAATCCAGCGAATAATTTCTAATTCTTTCTAATGAGATATTAAAATAATAATCAGATTTACTTTTATATTTTTAATATTCTAATCCAGTGCTTGACTACTATCCCACCTGATGGCAAGTGGTGATGCAGACAAAGATGGTAAAGCGCACTGGCTTAACGAAAACCTATTCACTCTTGTCTTAAAAACACACCTACATAGTTCGTCACTAGAATTCCGAATATGCACCACTTTTTATTAACAGTAAAACCCTAAGGGCATAATGAGGAGCTAAAATAGAACATATACAACATTACGCAAATGATGAAACAGCTAAAAATTTTTTAATATCAAAATTTTCTAAGTTGGGTAGTAGAAAGTGCAGGCGGGAATTAATTTCACTGAATATGTGTGAATACGTGGGACGGTTGTAATACTCTAGTGCAAAGACAGACTATAAAATGATACAGTTATTTTGCGTGGTGTCCATCCTGTTCGAATTTTTCAAACAAAACGAAATCTAATAATTTCGTGAAATTAAATTTCTGATTTTACATAATAGGTCGGGGAAAAAGTTTCTTCGTGTTTTGTTTGTATAAAATTGAAGAAAATCTCTTAGGTTATACTGTTTGTATCTGTCTGGTTTTAATATCAATATATAAAAGACATTAAGAAAAATAAAAATAAAAAGTAAAAAACACTTTCCCGCCATTTTTCAATTCTTTTTCTGTCCGCCAAAATGAGTGAATTCGATACATTCTGAAGTTTTATTACAAAAATGGGAAAAATGCGACTCAAGCCGCGAAAAAAATTGTTACTTTTATGGACCTAACGCAGTGTCAGTAAGAGTAGCACAAAGTTAGTTCAAGCGTTTTCAGTCCGGGAATTTAGGAATTAAGGATTGACTAAAATACAATTTTGACCCATTTTTAAAAGTCTGGCAATACAATAAAGCTCGATATTTGGGTACCACACAAGCTCACTGAAAGAAACCAAATGAATCGTGTACTCATTTGCGATTCTCTATTAAAACGTAATGAAACCGAACCAACATTTTTGAAAAAATTGGTCACTGGTGATGAAAAGTGGATCACCTATGACAATAACGTGCGAAAAAGATCATGGCCAAAGGGTAGTCAAGCTCCACAGACTGTAGCGAAACCTGGATTAACACGCACTAAGGGGATGCTGTGTGTATGGTGGGATTAGAAGGGCATCGTTTATTATGAGCTTTTACCGCCGGGCAAAACCATCGACTCGGATCCCTACTACCAACAACTAATGAGACTCAAACAAGAAATTGAGAAAAACGGCCAGAATTGATCAACGGAAAAGGAGTGGTCTTTCGTCATGATAACGCAAGACCACACACATCTTTGGCCACTCAGCAAAAATTGAGAGAGCTTGGGAAGTGGTTATGCACCCGGTATATAGTCCTGACCTTGCACCCTCAGATTTTCACCTGTTTCGGTCTCTTCAGACTTCTTTGAGTAGTGTTAGGTTAACATCAAGACAGGACTGTCAAAACTACTTGTTGCATTTTTTTGATCAAAAATCCCAAGATTTCTACAGCAATGGGATTATATCACTACCTACAAGATGGCAACAAGTTATCGAAGAAAATGGCACATATACAATTATTATAAATAAATGTAATTAAACTTTAAAAAAGTGTTGAATTTGTATATAAAAATTGAAGGAACGTTTTCCCCGACCTTATACGTTACGAGTATAAGAAAACGGCACTTTGTAATTTTTTGTGTTGGTTGTTTGTTTGTGTAATTGCCTTACTCATAAAAATTGTCGTCAATTTAAGAAATTCTTAAAGTTCATCTCACTCTCTCTCTCTTTCTCTCATCACTAAATGACAATAAAAAGAGACAGGTATAGAGATAATTAATACCTAAATTAAATAAGCGATAGTCAACGATTGTAATTAAGGCCAATTGTCTTTAAATGTTTCGTGGTTATTAAAATTTTGTGATAATATATATAGGACTACACATTGACAAAAACTTATAACTGCATTCTTGATTTAGGAGTAGTATTGTGGTTCAAAGTTCAAAGAAGGCTTTCTTTGAAATTTGAACCACAAGGCTAATGCAGTAGCCACCAACACTTTTCTGCTACTCTTGCTTCTGTTACTCTGCTGCTACTCTTTTTCTTTTCACTGTTTTAATATATATATATATATATATATATATATATATATAACTACCTGTCGCACGAATGACTCACATTTTACCTGTACCGGTCCTTGTATAGCATATAACGCACTGCAACTAGTAGTCTTTATGACGCGTATTTTTGAAACAGTTATTTCAATGTCTCGTACTCAGGAGATTTCTTAAGTTTATGAAACAAAACGATTGTCAATTTAAAGGTTAATATATATATATATATATATAACTATAATTAAATATAATTAATGCAACGCGAATTGATGGCATTTTCTTATCGATAACGGATGGTTCAAGAAACAAATACGAACAGAGATACTTATATACCGGATATCAAACGCTCAAAATTTTCAACTACTGCAATGAAATGTTATGCTTGCGGAAAACTTGGTCACAGATCATATTAATGTTTCAATCGAACAAATGAAAAGACTAAACCTACCTCAATTTCCGATAATCTTAATAAAAGTGAAACAATAATCAAGCATGTAATCAAGTACTACAAATGTGGGGTCGAGGGTCACGTAGCGTCGCGATGCTTAAAAACATGGTCGTGTGTAGGTAGTAGTATACAGCAACAGGCAACAACGTCGACGAATGTGGAGAGGAGACTTAATCTGTGCGGCTTGAAACCTGTCACCGGAGTTATTACACAGTTTGGTGAGAAATTTTCATTTTGTTTTGATTCCGGAGCTGATTGTTCCCTTATTAGAGAAACTGTAGCCAATAAATTGTCTGGCAAAGTACAGCATTCTATCATTACCATTGTTGGTATCGGCAAGTATCAAGTAATATATAAATCACAAATTGTATCAAAAGTAACTCTTTGCGGTTACAACGTTGATACATTGTTTCCCAATGAATATTTGAATAATGATATATTAATAGGACGCGATTTATTAGGGCTAGGTTTTATAGTAGAACTTTGATCCGATAATCTAACAGTTAAGAAGTGTAGCATTGTTAATATTTGCAAAGTGGGTAGGACTGTGACTACATTTGATAATATCGACACTGATATTGACAATCGTTCTATGTATACTTTAAGGAAAATTCTTCATAGCTTTGTAGAGTCGTTTGTTGAGGGAACGCCAACTAATAGAGTAGAAACAGGACATTTAGAAATAAGATTAGTAGAACCTAATAAAATTGTGCAGAGGATACCCGCCTATCATTTAAGTATAGAAGAACGTGAAATTGTTTGTAATAAGTGTAATGAACTTTTAGTAGCGGGTGTGATTTTTCCAAGCAAATCTCCTTTCTCTAGTCCTATTTTGTTAGTTAAGAAGCGTGATGGATCAGACCGCATACATGTAGACTATAGAGAACTTAATTCTAATACAGTTCCTGATAGATATCCTTTGCCTCTTATATGTGATCAAATCCAAAGGTAAGCAGGAGCTAAACTTTACTCTTGTTTATAAATGGCTAGTGGATTTTATTAGATACCAATCAAACAAAATAAAATTAGGATTAGCCTCTTATTTAAGACAATTTGTACCTAACTTTTCACTTAAAATGGCTCCACTTTATCGTTTAATTGCTAATAACAATTCAAAAATAAATTGGAATGATAATTTAGAAAATATTCGGCAAGAAATTATTAGAGTACTAACTAACTCACCAGTTTTATTAATATTTGACCCGAAATATCCTGTAGAGTTACATACTGATGCTAGTAGCGAAGGCTATGGGGCTATTCTTTTTCATAGAGTTAATAAAAAACTACATCCTTTACAATTTTACAGCAAACGAACATCTAGTGCAGAATCCCGGTATCACTCATATGAGCTGGAAGCATTAGCGGTGGTGAATTCGGTTAAACATTTTCGAAATTATTTGTATGGTAGATCATTTACAGTAGTAACTGATTGTAACTCATTGAAGTGATTAAGAACTAAAGTTGATCTAACACCCAGGGTACATCGTTGGTGGGCGTTTTTGCAAGCCTTTGATTTTATGGTAAAATATAGAGAAGGCAAAAAAATAGCCCATGTCCATTTTCTTTCTAGAAACCATCTTCCAATACAGAATAAATTAATCGTAAATAATGAAGTTATAAAAAAATTCGTAGATCAAAAACATATTAATATTGCTGAATTGTCAACAAATTGATTGCAAGCATAGCAAAGGCTGGATCCTGAACTTAAAGATATTATTTATAAAATTGAAATCGATGACATAGATTTAGAAAGTAGCCGGATTTATAAAATACGATCAAATATCTGTATAGGAAAATTCAAAGAAATAATCGAAATATGTGGCTTCCTATTATACCGACAGTTGTTGAGAGTAGTCATGATAGATCTTGGCAAGATGCTTTAGACGACGTACAGGTATCTTTAAATATTACAACACATGGAGTGACGAAGGCAAGTCCACTAGAATTGTTGATTGAGAAAGTTGCGAGACCTTTAAGTTTAATGGAAGTCGATGATCATGAAATCGAAATTGACATGGAAGAGTTGCGAGGGACGGCTGAAAATTTAATGCATATAAATAAATTAAAATTAAATTATTAAGAATAACTCAAAAACTATTGGTTAAATCTTTATCAAACTTATATGGGACCACATGAAAAGCATCAGCATTCGAATTAAAAGATAATCATCGAAATCAGTTCACGTAGAACAAAGTTATGAGGTAACACACATAAAAAAACATACAGTCGAATTGAGTACCGTCTCCTTTTTAAAGTCGGTAGAAAAACGCTACCATTGACGAAAAACGGTTTAATGCTAATAACACAAAATTTACATCATTTGCTGTAGGAGATTATGTCTTGATTGTAAATCATGAGCGGAATCAAACCAAATTAGATCCTAAATATAAAGGTCCTTATATAGTAATTGAAGTTTTAGACGGTGACAGTATCAACTTAAAAATTTAAATTCTAACCGCACTTATAAATACTCTCGAGACCGTTTAAGTCTATTACCTCAATCATATATTCCCACAGAACTGGATTTCTACTTATCAGCCTAGAATGAATGCTATACGAGACGAGAATGGCGGTATGCTGAATGATGAAGTTTCGATTTTAAAGAGATGGAAGGAATACTTTGAAAGCGTGTTTATGAGTGAAGGGTCGTCTGAATTAAGTGAAAAAGAAATTCCGAAAGAAGTGGAGAGAGGTAGGGAGATAAGTGTAGATGAAATAATGAAAGGAATGAAAAGCATGAAAGCAGGTAAGGCAGCCGGATATGATAGAGTATCACTCGAAATGCTAAGGGCTGGAGAGGGAGTGGTGGCAGGCCTGCTGTACACCTTGTTTAATTTATGTTGGGAACTGAAGCGGGTACCGGAAAACTGGTGCAAAGCCGTTATAGTCCCAATATATAAAGGAAAAGGGTCACAGCAGGACTGTAAAAACTACCGTGGTATCAGCTTGCTTAGCATTGTGGGTAAACTGTATGCTAAGGTGTTAATTGAAAGAGTTATGGAAGAAACTGATGGAAAAATTTGGGATGTGCAAGCTGGATTTAGAAAGGTAATGGGGTGTACGAATCAAGTATTTTCCATGCGCATGATTGCGGAGAAGTTTTTGGCCAAAAACCAGAAAGTATTTTGTGCTTTCATGGACTTGGAAAAGGCTTATGACAGAGTGGACAGGAATGTGTTATGGCAAACACTTAACTCATTTGGTTTGAGCGCTGGTTTGATACAGGCATTGAAGTCTCTTTATAGGGACTCTAGTGCTTGTGTCAGGATCAACGGGGTCTACTCGGACTGGTTTGGCATCCAAAAAGGTGTCAGACAGGGCTGTGTAGCTTCCCCCTGGCTCTTTAACCTATTTATGGACAGTTGTTTGCAAACTTTGAAAGTTGAAGAATGTGGATTGAGAATTGGTGAGTTAACCGTCAAATGCCTTTTGTACGTCGATGATCAAGTCATATTTGCATCGTCGGCGGCCGAGTTACAAATGATGGTTACTTTAATGAACCGGTCATTAAAAGAAACAGGTATGAAAGTGAACGCAAGTAAGACGAAAGTGATGGTTTTTGAAAGAGAAGAAAGTAAAACATTATGTGAAATAAGAATAGAAGGGGAGTTGATTGAGCAAGTGGAAGAGTTTGTATATTTGGGAATTTTATTTAGCAGGGATGGTAGATATGATAAGGATATAGAACGACGAGTGAACGCAGGAAATAGAGTGAATGGGGCTCTACACGCTATTGTGAAGAGTCAGAATGTGTCAAAAAAAGCACGTTTGGCAATTCACAATGCTGTGTTAGTCCCTACATTAATGTACATACATAAACACTCACGCCTGTCACCCAGAGGGGTAGGCAGAGACTACGGACTTCCACTTGGCACGATCCTGGCACACCTCTCTCGCCTCCTTTACATCCATATATCTACGCATACACGCTCGTCGGTTAAGGGTACTCCTAATCTGGCCCATTTCCAATATATCGCCAATTTGGTCGATAAACCTTCGTCTAGGGCGTCCCTTTCCGACTCTGCCGTTCACTTCTGCAGCATAAATTTGCTTTGTCACTCTTTCTTCGTTCATTCTTTCCACATGACCAAACCACCGAAGCATTCCTTTCTTAATCCTGGTCACAACGTCATCTTGCAAACCACACTTTTCTCTTATCACACTATTTCTCACTCTGCCATTCAGATTCAGCCCTAGCATACTCCTTAATGACCGCATTTCTACAGCATTTATTCTACTCTCATGCTTCTTCTGCCAGACCCAACTTTCACTACCATACATTAAAGTACATACCATACATTAATGTATGGTAGTGAAAGTTGGGTCTGGCAGAAGAAGCATGAGAGTAGAATAAATGCTGTAGAAATGCGGTCATTAAGGAGTATGCTAGGGCTGAATCTGAATGGCAGAGTGAGAAATAGTGTGATAAGAGAAAAGTGTGGTTTGCAAGATGACGTTGTGACCAAATTTATACTGCAGAAGTGAACGGCAGAGTCGGAAAGGGACGTCCTAGACGAAGGTTTATCGACCAAATTGGCGATATATTGAAAATGGGCCAGATTAGGAGTACCCTTAACGTTGTTAGTCAAGTTATTGTTAATAACTTGACTAACAACGTTACCTATCAAATCCTTTTTTTTTTTTTTCGTGGGGAAATCCTCATGGATACCTTCCGCTGCGGGGGCAACGAAAATGTTATGCCGGACTCCTACCGGCTAAAACCCCACGGTGGTCACCATCAGCGTATACGAGGGGTCCCGGGATCTCCGTTCGGAACGCAACCGGAGCCCCTCCATCGCTTTGCTACACTAATAGCACGTCCCGGGGGCAGTACATGCTACCCCCAGCACCCTCGCAGTGCTATCACGATGTCTCGAGACCACTTCCGAGTCATCGTCCCCCTCGGGGGTTACATAACTAGGCGTTCGAGGCCCCCGCCCCGAGCGTCTGCAACCCCGAAGGCCCCGTTTCTGGTAGGGGAACACCGTTTTCAAGAGGAGAGCCGTGACGAACGCCTTGGCGACGTCGTCTCCGCGCGGGATCCGCCCTCTCCCGATCCCGCTCAGAAGCCTCCTTCTGAATCATAACAGATTCACAAAAGGTGGCTACGGCCCTCCACGCCGAATCCCCGCTCAGTATCGCCGACACGACTTACCTATCAAATCCTAGCATAGCAATGATCCATCGTTTCATCGTAAATATATTATGTGAATATGAACTCAATCGGCTAAGTTGTATAGAAATTACACGACCACTAACAAATGCGGCAAGAATTAAATTACGTGTAAAGTTTTTGTTATTATAAGAAGACCTGTTACGGTTAAAGAAAAATCTTGGAACCGTTTCGTTTGCGGTGACGAACCGATCAGTGACTAAGAGTGAATTATTCAACAGGGTTTAGTAACTCACGCATCGAATACTGGCATTGGATTCAAATCAGTTATTGTACTTATTTTTCAGATAGTTTACTAAGTGGTAGAGCTCTCTTTCTGCCCTGTAGTCCATCTGGGTATGTAGCACCCTCCTAACTATATCTGTCACCAAATAACAGTGCTCGCACTGCTGTATTGCATTTAAAGGGAATTGTGAGCCAGTATAGTTACAGGCTGTAAGACATTTCATTATAATACTCAAAAGTGACTACGCATCTATATCCTTTTTTTGTTTAAAGCTGTCTGCATGTGGACTGTAAGATCGTTTGTCACTTCAGTATTATAAAAAATTCAGTTGTCTACTCTATACGTTATAAGGAATAACAAGGTTAGGTTATAACGGAATAAGCCTTTTACCTATTTTATAGAAATATTCGATATGTATAAATTAAATATTCAATTCGTCCAGAAAAAGAGAATTAATCATCTGATATCAAAAATGGGAAAAGCATTTTGCATTAAACTGAAAAGCAAGGAAAAAAATGAAATCAATTTGAAGCATTCACTAGGGCGAGCGGAAAACGGTCCTGAAATGCAATTAATTGTGAGAATATTTTATGAAATAAAATAGATGGCAAAGTTGATATTTCACAAAAGTTTTTGTCGTCGTAAGCTTCAAATAAATCACATATATTATTAAACATATAAATATTAGAAAGTGGGTTGATTTATAATACTTAAAATATAATATTTAAATATTTAACGAGCGATAGACGGGACAAAGAGTTCATAATCTCAATCCACTATTTGTTGCTATTAGGTAACAAATCGCATAGTCTAATGTGATATCTAGTCTACTATGGCTAAAGGGAAATATACCGAATGCGCCGAAGTGTGTTCTAATTATTTTAATATAAGCGTTATTGCTATTTAAAGCTAGGTAACGTTACTGAAATACGAGATCTCATTATAACCCGCTCTATAAACCTTTGAATATCTTTGTTTAAATAATACGCATTAGTAAGATGACCAGTTGTTTAATAAAGTCAGAATTCATAATACGAGTGGATCACCATCGCAAAATGGATCTGATCTTTTTATTAAATGTTTTTGTTAAATGTTACAACGATACAAAAGAAAAAAGTAAGCCTTAATTAAATGATATTATTTTATACATTAGTATAGGCTGTACACCTAAAGTGGTGACTATTTCCGTGTCATAAGTGGCGGCGACAAGGGGGAAAAAAGCAGAAGATGGGCAGCAGCGTCTTCCATATAACAATTAACAACCTGAAAATACAAAATTAAAACCGCCTACCAAGTGTAACAACTATAGCAAATATGATATCCGTTTCCGTTATGAGGCTGTGAGGTCAGCAATGGTCTTTATTGGTTGTAATGAAGCATGAATTTATTATATTTTATTTATATTACTGAAGTGAAATCCCGAGGCAACCATCTTATATCAGATATGGAAAATCAATCTTTCAATCCAGCTCAAGAGGAAAAATAATAGGAATCTGGAACAATGAGAGAGTGAAAGCTTTGTAGTATTGTAATGAAGACTTATTTAGAGTAAACCGCGGTAGCTTATTAAGAAATGTAACTAATAATTCAACTTTTCGATCGGTGCTAGAAAATTGTTTATCAAAGAACAATTAAGGATCTTATTTTAGAAGCTATTGTAGAAATTATTTCTTTAAATCTAAAATTAGTTTGAACTGCATATATCACAACTTCAAGAAAAAAAGTGTCGTCTAAATTCAAATAAGTATTCATTATTTTAATATACATTAAAATATTCATCCCCTATTGTTGTACATATAGGGATTGAATTCTTTCGTCTAATTTATGTCAGACTAGCCCTGATGTGATATAATTTTAAGTTTTTAGAAAAAAGCATAATTATATTCGGTTCAGCCGTTTCTGAGAAATCCGTGAACAAACTTAAGAAAACATACGCGCCCTATTTAGAAAGTTCTCGTTTTTGTATTTGGCTAATAAATAAGTTACAGTACAATGTAAATAAATAGAATATGATAAATTTTTCATATAATATTAAGTAAAAATTCTATATACCTAAGTAATTTAAAAAAAATTGCAGACAAAAGTCGAGAGAGTAACGTGCGACGGCATTTTAATGAGCAGTCCTTCGAGGAAATGTTCTTTGCGCTTTTTGATGCTTCATTATATACCTATAATGAAGAATGCTTCACGCGCTGATTATTTCAGACAAAAATATTTTTCCTTTCATATTTAATTTATTTAAATTTAAATTTTTATAAACGGCCATTCTTAATTATTAGTTTTATTACAAAAGCAACAAAAATTATAATGCTCTTATCACGTGTAAACTTTTTCTGAATTTTTATTTGCGGGATAAATTTTTACTCGAATCGGACTCGTCAAATATTGACCTCTAAATTCGACTCTATAATATATATATAGTATTATATAATATGCTTCATGAATTAATGTGTGAATATTCTCAACAAAAGTAAACGCTTTTTTAAATCACACAAAATTCACAACTGATTCAGTCAATCGAATACGACGGCTCCGTGGCGCAGTGACTTATGAATTACATGTAACATAATTAACGCATATCCTGAAAGTAGTTTGTTCAGAATCGTTATCTGAATAGATTTCTATCATTTTTAATAAAGGAAATTTTTTATCCCAAAAATAATTGAAACTATGTAAATTACAGTCACAGTAAACCTGTACAGTCAAAGCAAACTGAAATGGACCGTAACTCAAGGCAATAAGACTTTTAAAAGTGCAGTTTTATTTGTATTTATACAAATTCCGTCATTCAATACAAAATAAAGAAAAATTAACCTTATTTCATGCGAGATAGCATGATACCAGCGCGGACGCGCTAGCACGGCTACGATGAAAGCTAACTTAAATGTAAACAATATTAGTCACGCGATGAGTTTGGAGAGCGCTGGATCGGTCGCGGCGGCCCTGTCCAGTGGCCTCCTAGATCAGCTGATTACTTTATTTTAGCGAGAGAACAATTGCCGAGGACCTAAAAATAGGATAGTGAACGCTTTTGGAATAGTGAAAAATGACACTGAAGTACTTTCTAATTTAAAATATCAATTAAGAAAACGGCCATTAAATATATTGAAAAGGTGGTGGACATTTTGAAAGTGTTTTAAAAATACAACGTTGCATCTGTGTTTAGACTATCAGTAAGTTAAGCATTTGATTTTTAAATTATTGTAAATATCTTGATTCACATCTTCTAAACACGCCGTCTTTTTGCATTTTTGCAAACAATTATGTTGTCGTATCGCCTCTTATTTTTAGCAGTTCATTATTATTTACAATTGAAATGTTATACTAATGCATAACATTTTGTAACAAATATTACCTATTAACATTGTATCAAAGCCTGAAAAGTGTGATGGAAGATGCAATGAAATGTTTACTAGACTAAGGCCGGCCACATACTCGTACATACGGAATTAGTTCCGTATTTACGTATGTGTGTTGCGACTCGTACAAAATCTATGCTTTTTTCCGTTTGGGATTTCGAACACACAGGCGGTCATACGGAATCTCGAATCGGAGAAAAAAAAATCCGTACGGAAAAATACCGTACGTGTGTAGCGGGTCTTAGATTTTATATGGACTTGCTGCGTTCGGAATCTCGAATCGGAATATCGAAACGGAATTATGTGGCGGGCCTAAGGCTGGCCACATACATACGGAATTCCGAATCAGAATATCGAAACTGAATCCCGAAACGGAATTCCGTGAACACATCACTCACATACGTTTATTCCGTTCGGAATAACAAGGGTCAGTTCAGAGAGGTTAGCCATTGAGTCTAGACATTCTGCCAGCGAATAATGACGACGATTTTCTGATTGCGATTCCATTGTTGCTGTATCATTGTTACTGGGTGCATCACCTTATCACCCTAAGCTTGCAATATAGTCAATATAGTAAAAAGATCTATGTATCCAGAGATATGTTTTCTGTAAACTCTTTCGACGAATTATTAAATAAAATAAGATGAAAGGTTCCGAAAAGCCATACACCTATAAGATTAAATGTAAAAACATACATAAACACACCTACTCGCTTCGGTCGTGCGACGAACACTGAGCGCGTTCCGTAGTAGTTTTCCGTTCGAAATTTGGCGGGCGTAACGGGATTCCGTATGTGTGGCCGACCCGTTCGGAATTCCGAAACGGAATCGAAACGGAATTCCGTATTTATGCGTCGGGCCTTAAATAAACAATGCGATGTTCGGAGTTTGGACATCGGTTAATGTTCATAGGTAGGTTTTTCTTTAACGTAAACAATCGCGCGTCGTGCGTTCGTGGATTTGTACTGTGACCACAACATTCTTCCGGAATTAGTATAACTAATTTAATGAATAATCAATGCATAAACATGTTTAACTAAGAAGTCGTGTATGTATTATGATTATAACATAATATACTAATTGGGGTGTCTGAGGGTGTGTGTTAATTACGTTACATATTGTATAATGAGTTACAGCGCTAATGGCTACAGTTTCGAATCCCGCACAGAGAAAGTATTTGTATGTCTGCAAATAATTGTTCCGGATGTTAGTTTTTGTGCAATTTATATATGTAAACTGCCCTCACAATACAGGAGAAAACCCTAGTGTAGAGGTAACGTTTTTTAAATTTAAAATATCTATCAATAATTATTCTTTAGCGACAATTTAAAAATTCTTTTGGGACAATTTCTATTCTGTGCGTCTATTTGACCACAGACTATTTTGTGTTTCGCATTGACAGTATGAACATAACGTAATATATGTATAACCCTTTTATCTTTCTGAACTCCTGCGCGCAATAAGTTTTAAAACAGTTACAATGTTTTCCCTTCATCCCTTTTTTTAGTCCCTTCATCCTTTTTTCAGTCCTTTTTTTTCATAGAATAAGGGTTATAAGCGAAAACATAGTCCACCTGATGGTAAGTGGTTGCTGTAGCCCACAGACATCTACATCTATTCTCGTATGCGAATCAAAATGCAGTTGCGTTGTCAGCCGTGAGGACTAAGATGGAATGCCTCTTTTCCAGTAAAAAGGGTCTCCGGTTCTCTACACTCACCATACGAAACACAGCAGCATTAAGCCGCTATTTTATGCTGGTGTTATGTGAGAGCGTGGTCCTTCCCCGGTCGAGCCGACCCATTCGTGCTCCTACTATACAATTAATATAGCTGCAGCATGGCTCTACCACGTAAAAAGCCTTTTTCATCTTCTCTTTTTAAGCCATTTTTTTGTAAGAAAAACGACAAACGGGCACAAAGTCCAAATTGTAAGCGGTAGGCGTGACTCATAGACATATACATCTATCCTCGATTAATAATCAAAATACAGTTGTGTTGTCACCCCCGAGGACTATGGGATGCCTCGTTTACAGTAAAAAGGGTCTCCGAATATCTACACTCATAATACAAAATATATAACGATTTTCTGTGCATGAGAGCGTGGTCCTTTCCTACAACTACGAGTATATAGCTGCAGCATGGTAGTATCTACCTGGGTTTCCACACCTACAAACCGTACTATAAAACGGCCGTAAAACTTGGATTACACCTTTACCGTAAAGATAGACATTATTTTACCATCTTTTTTTCTTTTATTTATTTACTGTCATCCCGACACAATGATGCATACGGTCTGATCACAACCGAAGTCTATTATTATATCACGGTTTAGAATTTTTCGATTGGCTGTACCTATACAACATGAATGTGCGTTGACCACTCCCAGATCTGAATTCTTTGCCCGGTGATCTGCTCTTCTCCTTCTATTAATATTATCTAGTATATTAATACATTTTCATATTGATCTAGGTACTAGTTATAAATATTAAGCAGTATCCATTAATCTCGATTAAACTTAATCGTACAAATTTATTTACGTATTCCAGAGGTAATATAGATATTTAATAAGACTGTGGCACAGCTTAGCGGCACCGCTAATTGGATTCTACAATGTACGAGTATGCGAAATGCCATTAATAATTCATTGGTACAATTATCATTTAAGTGGATAAAGGGATAGAATTTTGTTTCCTCGATGATAGGGCTCGTTTCCTGTCTATGTCGTTTGAGTAGGTGTTTACCTATTTCTAGGTATTACATGTATCTTTATTCACTAATCCACAGCGCAACCACTGTTGTGCTGTTTTGAAAGTTTAGAGTGCCAGTATCATTACATGCTGTGAGACATTCATACTATGATACAAGTTATCTGTAATCTAAATAATTTTAAAATTTTTATTTTAAATTAATGTGAAAAACGATTTCAAAGAGCTAAAAATAATAAAATAATTCCACATAATTGCTTCAGAAGTCGATGCCTGACATACCCATATATTTTATTTATTAACTAACTGTTCCCCGTGACTTCGCCCACGTGGAATTTATTACGATTAGATTTCATGGGTTTTAATTTTTATGCGCGGAACCCTAATAATTTTTTAAAATAAAAGTAGCCTAAGTTACTCCTTATAACATCGCTATCTGCCAGTGAAAGTCCCGTCAAAATCGGTCCAGCCATTTCGGAGATTAGCCGGAACAAACAGACATTTTTTTTTTCTTATAAGTACCGTATATATTTTCATATGTATTTAGTAAAAAGCTGTTATTTTGATATTACAAACAGATACTTCAATTTTATTTATTTTTATAGATTATTTTTAGTGTTTTGAAGTCGTTTTCTATTTTTATTAAAAGTATGTGCAGGAAGTGCTGTTTACACAGCGCTCGGTGCGTAAAGCACTCCTCTCCCTGGACGTCAACAAGTCGAGTAGGCCTGATGGAGTCCCACCTATTGTGCTGAAGACGTGTGCTCCGGAGTTGTCACCGGTTTTAACGCGTCTTTTCCGGTACTCATACTCCCTAGGCGTAGTCGCGAACTCATGGAAGACAGCTTTGGTGCATCTGATCCCTAAAAAAGGCAACCGCTCAGATCCGTCCAACTACAGGCCTATCGCTATCACCTCCTTGTTTTTCAAAGTAATGGAAACTGTTATTAACTGCCAGCTCATGCGGTACCTTGAGGATCACCAGCTGATTAGTGACCGCCAGTACGGTTTCCGTCGAGGTCGCTCAGCTGGTGATCTTCTAGGTTACCTAACTCATAGATGAGCGGAGCCAGTGGAGTCCAAGGGAGAGGCGTTGGCCGTTAGTTTGGACGCAGCGAAGGCCTTTGATCAGGTTTGGCACAAAGCGCTTCTTTCAAAGCTCCCTTCCAATGGGATTCCCGAGAAATTGTACAATTGGATCACCAGTTTTCTTGCAGATCGGAGCATCAAGGTCCTAGTAGACGGTGCATGCTCCGATTACAAGCCCATTAACGCTGGTGTTCCACAAGGCTGCGTGCTATCACCAACGTTGTTTTCCTGCATATCAATGATATGTTGCAAACCGGTAACATTCATTGCTATGCAGACGACAGCACTGGTGATGCTTTATACACCGGCCGTGCCAATATTTCACGGGAAAACTTCGCCGAGTACCGGAACAAACTTGTGTCTGAAGTCGAGTCTTTGCTGAACAAAGTCTCAGACTGGGGGCGACTAAATCTAGCCCAGTTCAATCCCCAGAAGACACAAGTTTGCGCGTTTACCGCTAAAAAGAACCCCTTTGTCGTATCTCCTCAGTTTCAAGGCACTCATTGGGGTTGCCTCAGCCAGTATCGGAATCCTCGGTGTCGACATATCGAGTGATGTGCAGTTTCGTGGTCACTTGGAAGAGAAGGCCAAATTGGCCTCTAAAAAGCTTGGCGTGCTCAGCAGAGCGGGACAGTATTTTATGCCGGCACACCGCTTGCAACTTTACAAGGCGCAGGTTCGGCCCCACATGGAATACTGTTCCCATCTGGGCAGGGGGCCCCAGTGCCAGCTCCTTCCACTTGACCGCATCCAGCGCAGAGCGGCTCGAATCGTCGACGACCGAGTTCTTCCGATCGGCTGGACTCACTGGCACTGCGTAGAGATGTTGCATCTCTTTGTGTATTTTATCGCATCTATCACGGGGAGTGCTCTGAGAAATTGTTCGGACTAATTCCAGCCGCTCAATTTCACCATCGCACATCGCGACAGAATTCGAGATACCATCCATACCATCTGGATGATTGGCGGTCCACCACTGTGCGATGAAGAAGTTTTTCCCGCACAACTTCCTTGTGGAATCGATAACCACCAGCGATTTTTCCGGACCGATACGACTTGGGGACCTTCAAGAAAAGAGTCTACTCCTTCTTAAAAGGCCGGCAACGCATCTGCAATTCCCTGGTGTTGCAGTTGTTCATGGGCGGCGGTAGCCACTTATCATCAGGTAAGCCGCATGCTCGTTTGCCCCCTCTCCTATAAAAAAAAAGTATGTTTTTAACTCTTTTCAGTACACAAACGAATATCAGAAGCTCAATGTAACAAGTAGAATATCGTCCAAATAGTAACATTAAAAATGTTATGCCCTGTTTTCCCACCCTAAAACTTTTTCTCAATACTTTTAGAGGATCATCCAAAAACAATAACCTATTTATTAAAAGAACATTAATTAAAATCGGTTAATAATTGACGAATATAACGCATAACATACATACAAACAAAACATACACTTAAATCGAGAACCTTCTCTTAAAATAGACGAAGTTTTTCGCATTTTTTAAAAATAATGATTTCGTACATAATAAACAGACGTAAATACTCCATACGTCGCTACTATGTTCGTGTATGAATAAACGAGCTGGCCAGTGATTGCAACTGAATAATTCAATAGGGTTGAGTTTTTCCGCACAGCGAAAATGTTGATCCACGTTGTATTTTGATGCTTATCTTTGAATTTAGCATTATCTTTGTGTTAGCCACGAAACTTTATTTGCCCCTAAAAGACGATTGCTGGGCTAGCTGCATGGCCGTATTCATACGATTACGACGATCGACGATAACGATTACGATCAGTACGATTGACGATCGGAGTATAAGACCCTTCCACTCTGCATACTGTCGCCCGCTCTGAATATTTCACGCCTGGCGTTAAATGCTGAAGATGAATCATAATATTTTGTATGGTGAGTGACGTAAACTGTTGAAGAGGTTCACCTTACTCCTCAGAGATAATGACACAATTTCACATTGATTTATAATCGAGGGTAGACGAAAATGTCTATGGATCATATCTACTTACGATCTGCTGGAAATTGTATTCGTTTGTCACCGTTACTTGCATATAGAAAAATATGTTGGTTATATGAAAACACTTAGCCATACGGTACCTATAATAAAGTTGAAGTTGATTGTGCTTCGGCTTCAACCAGAGAATACTGTTCTGAATCTGTCAAATTCGCTGCGGATGTTAGATTAACGGCGACATAAGTGTAGGCGTATGCACTAACAAAGATGCCGCCTACATTCATCCCACGCGTCTGGTGGCGTGATTTGGTTCTCCTCTTTTTTCTTTTTTCTTATGAGCTTTTAATTGTATGTGTAGTTTATTGGCCATGCAAGGAAAAGAGCTCTCCCACCGGTAAAGGTGTTTAGCCTGAGGACCGGTTAATGCTCAGTGTGAAAGAACGGAGCTTATTCTTTACAATATGCAGAGTCGTTTAGAATATTTGTTATTGTGACTTAGGCTTCAGTTGTTGTTCGATGCTATTATTGCGCGACAACAGCTCCACCACAATAGCTTCAACTACCTCAATCCTTCAGTAGAAAAATAACTATAAATATTGTATTTTGAGCGCTAAGGGAAAAATAACACTTGATAAAGTAACGAAATTTTAATGCTTTACTATTATCGCTGAAAAATAAACGGCTTTTATTCCATGTTGTTGAATGGTTAGCCATGGAGTACTCTTTTTAACTGGCCTATAAAAGGAAGAATCCCAGATTTCCACGTATGTTTGTATAATGTGCGCGATTTTTTCAGAAAGTACGCAACTGATTTCCACTAGGAGTTTTTAGTTCTTTTCAGGTCAGTTCATTTTATATAATTTGGTTATTTTAATAAGCTTATTAGTAGTACGACTTTGTTAAATCAAAGTAAAAAAAACAACGATGTGCAAAAAGTATCGGTCTTCTTTGACCTATTATAAATAGTCTGCATTCGATTGCCTGAGGGTAAGCTTCGATACACATGCTTTCAGCTTTAAAAAAAGGCCCTTTGATTAAAAATGATGCGAATATCTAGATAGGAAATATGCTTTTTCAAGCTAAGACTATTCAATTATTATAAAGAAGTGTCCTATAGCGTGTTTTAATCAATATTTTGTATAATGATTTCTACTAACTTTGAATAAGAAACATTGAATAGAAAAGTACACATTGAATAAAACTACTTTTACGGATTTTATCGAATTTATTACTAGTTATTTGTAATTCCCAACGTAATATTTTGTATGCATAAATGTATTCGTGTACCTTTGTACGTGTAATAATTATTTGTGTGTGTATTTTTTTAAATAATTGTGTATATAAAAAATTATATCAACCTTTGATAATGGCATACATCTCACTTTCTTTCTATATAAACTTAAGATTTCAGCGTACACGTTTTTCCTTTATCTATATTAGTAACTTTCCAGAATTTCATTCTCCATTTGCGGATTTCCATAAAGGAGAATAGGCTAAGCTCATTAACAGAAATTATTTATTAAATATTAGAATTATTTATTCATTTTAATGGCATCATTACACTAATTCAATATACATTTATAAAAATTAAAAGATAACGGAAACTTAAAAGGTATTAGTCTAAAAACAGCAAAACACAAATAAAACCGATCCTAAGTTGTTATGTACATTCTGTTTACCTTATCATACCGGCTGACTCTTTTACATTCAGGAAAAGGGGTTTTGGCCTGTTGGCAGCGAAAATGGTCAGGCCCAAAATCAGTTATGTGGAATTATCTATAAAAAAATTGTAGCAGCCCAGAGTCATGAAGTTGTTAGTGTTTCACCCCCTGCCTTGGAAAGTACGTAAAACCGTTGACCAAAAGATATCAGGCGCAGGACCCTGATCACTCTCGGTCAGGGAATAGAGAGTGCAACAGTGTTTGTGTACACACTCGTGCACTATAATCCTGTCCTGTGCATAATCTAATATAGTAAATCTAAAATAGCTAATCTCCGTTGAGACTGGCCACCGCGGCGAACATTCGGTCTAGTAAATCCTGAATGTATCCTGATGGTTTGGGTGGTAACGTGAATTTTGTCGGGTAGTGCTAGGGTGGAATTTGACAAACCCAGGTCTGCCATTGTACGAGCAAGTACATGATATTTCAACAGTTTAGAAAATAATGTTGATATCGCGCCTGCGCGCCTCACGTTCACTATAATTACATTTTTATTCATAAGTATTTTCAGTACAATAAACGCTCTCTACGGAAACGGACACAGTTTTAATTACCACATCCCGTAACGTAGAAGATACAACCTACATTAATATACATATCAATTATGTAGAGGGTCACAACTCACAAAACCCCTACATTTTGGTCCTTCGAGCTTTCGACGTGAACTAAGACTTACATATTACGTCTACAATAGTTCAACAGTAAAGGTAGTTGTAAAAAAATAAAAAAAAATAAAAGTAATTCGTGATTCTATCTGTAGTGTCACTTTGGTTGCTGGCCTCCCACAAGCGGGTCTCACCAGCTTGATTGAGGTGCATACTACGGTAAGAGTCGCAGTCACACGTATCTGAAACCAACTATTTACAACATCGTCCTTAAACCATGGAGAACCTACTTCAACAACAGAGAACAATCATTGAATCTATCCTTAAAATTGAGGCTAACTTCAAAAGGATTCTGATTCACGCAAGTCAGGAACATACATACAGAAAAGGTTGGATGCTTTGAATGCTCAATGGGAGGTGTTCAACATGAATCATGGTGTTCTAAAAAAAACAGACAGTGACTTGGATGACGACTATTTCATCAATGATACCTACACCACCACAAAGAAGCGGTACGAAGCGATTCGTGACATGCTGACGAACTACGAGGTGAAAACTGCGGAAACTGGAGTACCATCAAGGTCTGATGAGTTCATTAGCCAACAACGCACTAATTTCCGGGCGCTCTCTAGGGTGATTAAAAACATCAACACCAAAGAGCTGACAGAAAAGTGGGAAATTTGTGACAAACTGAATTCGCTGCAGTCTCGCTGGAAACTGATCGACGAGCTCCACTGGCAAATCGATAACCTGACTTCTGGCGGTGATGTAGGCTACGAAGAAGAGTTTTCTGCATACGAAACCCTGTACGAAACTACAAAAGGTTTGAATCGTAAGCAACTCAGTATCTCAACAGCATCAGCAAGTGCCTACAATTGAGATTCCTTCTTTTTCTGGTAATTATACCCAGTGGCCTACATTCATGGACCTATACTGTGAAGCCATCCACAACAATGTCATGTTGACAAAAACGCAAAAGATGCAGCACCTCAAGGGCAAACTTAAAGGCGAGGCGGAGCGCATCGTACAGCATCTTACAGTATCAGCTGATAATTACGACACCTGTTGGGAGATACTCACCCATAGGTACAACAACCGACAACTTTTGTTTACAAAACATATACAAACCCTTATGGGACAACCGGCGTTGCAAACACAAGAATGCATACGAGCTGAAGAAGCTACATGACACAAGTGTCGAGACCATACATGCTATTCACAATCTGGGCATCGACACAACGACTTGGGATCCGATCCTGGTGCACATTCTCACTGGCAAATTGGACTCCGACACCACAGCCTACATGGAGATCAGAAAGGCTCCGAGAGAGCTACCTTCCTTGGATGAGCTGATAAACTTCTTGGAAAACAAGTTTACTGCGCTTGAACCTGTTCAAAAGAAGAGACAGACACCTAACAAGTCAAACAATTCGACCAACAAGGAGGCAACAGCTCAATTTAAGAAGGACTTTAACAACACCAACAGGCGTAGTTTTCTTCGAGCATATCATACAAGCACAGAAAAATTGCCCGCTGTGTAAAAACAATCATATTTTACTCTACTGCAAGTCGTTTCAAGACATGTCACCGGAAGACAAAATGAGGTCAATTTCGCAACTACATATTTGTCGCAATTGCCTGCACTTACACAACGACAATAAATGCAACTCCAACAAAGATGCCGCGTGTGCAAAGAAGCACACCACACAACATTGCACGATATTTACCGCAAAGTTGAAATCGCGGTCTCAAATAACGTTATACCTAGCAACAAGCCACATACGTCACAGCAAAGGCAAACCACGTGTCTGGAAATTATAACGAAGTCCTACTAGCGACCGTTCAATTAAAGGTGATGGCAGCTGATGGATCGACTGTTCAATTGCGATGCCTTCTCGACCAAGGATCACAGATAAATCTATAACTGAAGATGCTGCGCAACGGCTGGGACTGCAAAGACAAAATCGAAACGCCACAGTCTCAGGCATAGGGACGTCAGCACATCATAGCAACGGAACCGTACGGTTAGACTGTGAGTCTTTGTACGGAGGCCATTCATTTACAATCGAAGCCATGGTAATGGCCAACATGCTCAGCAACCTGCCTAATTACACCTTCGAAAAACAAGACTGGCCACATATTCAGAACATACAACTGGCGGATCCCGACTTCAACATCTCGAGACCAGTGGACGTTCTGTTAGACGCTGGGTGTATGCTGACATAGTAATGAGTGGTATGCTACGAGGACCCACGCACCCATGGCTCAGACAGAAAAGTGGGCTGGGTACTGCTGGGCAATATCAAAACCTTCAACTGCCACGTGCTCATTAATCTTGACGATGTATCTCGATTTTGGGAGATGGAGATAACCGAAACCAATCACAATCTAACATCAGAGGAAGAATACTGTGAATCTATTTATTCAACCACAACAACAAGAGAAAGAAGACGGACGATATGCAGTCAGACTTCCAATGAAAATAAACTACGAACAAACCTTGGGCACTTCTAAGCCACAGGCAATCGCACAATTTCGGCAGTTAGAAAACGATTGGCCAAACAGGAAACATTTTCTACGTCATACAAAAGTTTATTGACGAATATCTACAACTCGGCCACATGACGCCATGCACTGAACACCATAAGCCAAAACTGCTTCTTACCTCATCACGGCGTACAAAAGCTGGACTCAACAACTACAAAATTGCGCGTAGTCTTTAATGCCTCTGCCAAGACAAGTACAGGACAAAGCTTGAACGATCTCATGGAGTGCGGGCCTAACCTCCAACAAGACCTACAATCTATGATTCTACGTTGGCGAGCCTTTCAATACGTCTACACTGCAGACATTGAGAAGTTTTACCGTCAAGTACTGATACACGATGAAGATCAACACCTGCAAAAATTGTATGGCGTGACTCTGCAGATCTCATCAAAGAATACCAACTGTGCTGTAACATATGGTACCAAAGCTGCACCATTTTGGCAATGCGCACCATAATACAACTCGTAATGGACGATGGACACCGCTATCCTCTCGCGGCAGAGATCCTTACTCACCAGCTGTATGTGGACGACCTACTTGGTAGCAACGACATGTTAGAAGCACAAGACGCTCAAAACCAATTGATTGACCTGTTAAAGGCGGTGGGTTCAATCTTCGCAAATGGGCTAGTAACCACCCCAGATTGCTTCAAACTTTACCTGAACATCTCATAAGCCAGAATATGTTTGACTTCAAGGACGCAGAGAGTAACAAAACACTCGGCTTAACCTGGAATCCACACTGATCAGTTTACATTCAAGGCGCCACTTAGTAACACACGTGACGTCACAACGAAGCGGACATTGCTCTCTGACCTATCAAAATTATATGACCCACTTGGTTGGCTGTCTCCGGTAACAATGAAGGCAAAACTCATATTTCAACAAGCTGGCTTGCTTCAACAAATTGGGATGAACCTCTTCCGGAAGACATACAACAAGAGTGGACAACCTTTCAACAAGAATTGCCCACTATCAATACCATCGCTTTACAACGCTGGATTGGTAACACTAAACAACCCATCGAGTTACACGGATTCAGTGACGCCTCCGAGCCTACGGCTGCGTTATCTACTGTAAATCTATTAGTGAAGAAGGGCAACAAATTATCACGCTGGTGGCAGGAAAACTAAGCTCGCACCATTAAGAAACCCCCGTCTTTACCACGGCTTGAACTATGCGGTGCCCTACTACTGTCTCGACTTATGAAAAAGTCATAGAGTCAATAAACTCACAGAGTGTAACAATACATGGTTGGACAGATTCTATGATCGTGATGGGTTGGTTACAAGGGGCCTTCAAGATGGACCACATTTGTGGCTAATCGCGTAACACAGATCACTGTCATCATGCCATCGGGATGCTGGAGGCGTCAAGTCTGAATATAACCCAGCAGATTGTGCCAGCAGAGTAACTCCACTACAACTGGCGAATCATCATTTATGGTGGGGACCTATTTGGCTAAAAGACAACGACCTCCCACTTCAAGACCAATTCCACAACTGTTGAAGAGAAAAGGTCAAACAAGTTTGCGTGTCACAAGGTCGATGCCATTAATCGGAGAACTTTAAACAAACACAGCTGTATGGCACGCGTAACTCGAATCCTAAGTTGGATACTTCGGTTCATAAACAATGCACGTGACGTCAACAATGCCATGCGGTCATCGTACTGCAACGAGTGACCTGCAGAACGCACATAATGCAATTATCAAGGCTATACAAACTAATCATTTCGCCGACGACATTGCACAACTCAATAAACATCATAAAGTGCGAATAACAAGCAGCATTTTAAACTTAAATCCATTGGACAAACACGAAATCTTACGTGTAGGAGGACGTCTGGAAAATGCCAACAAGTCAAGAACAAAACATCCAATTATCTTACCTTACAATGACAGGTTAACGGAGTTACTGATCGACCAAGCGCACAAGAGGACCCTGCATGGTGGAGCCAGACTAACTCTATCATATCTACGCAACAGATATTGGATTATCAGCGGTTTGAGAGCAGTGAAAAACGACTTATACGGTGCATCACGTGTCATCGCTTCAAAACTATCAACAACAACCAACTTATGGGTGATTTACCTCCTCCACGCGTCACACCATCCCGGCCTTTCACACACACCGTGTGATTTCACTGGGCATGTGGGAGGTAAAGGCTAACAAGGGCAGAGGAATAAAGACAATGAAGGCCTACGTAGCTGTATTTGTGTGTCTGTGCAAAAGCTCTTCACCTCGAACTTGTCTCCGATCTCAGCACAGTGGCTTTTCTGAACGCCTTGAAACGATGTGTGCCCGCCGAGGAAAGCCTCGTCACATCTACAGCGACAACGGCACCAACTTCGTGGGCGCAGCAAGAGCATTGGAAAAACAACGAAAGGAGGCATTACAATGCTACAAACAATGACGTCATAACTAACATGTCAGTGGGGCATTGAATGGCATTTTAACGCTCCTTCCTGGCCTACTGCTGGTGGACTCTACGAAGCTGCAGTAAAAAGCCTGAAACATCACCTCAAACGAGTACTTGGGGATCAAAAACTTACGTTCGAGGAATTTTCTACACTGTTGGCGCAGATTGAAGGATGTCTCAACTCTCGCCCCCTGGTGGCGTTGTCAGAGAATATCGAAGACCTTGACTGCTTGACACCAGCTCACTTCCTAATCGGCGAGCCTTCTCTAGAATCACCACTATCCGCTGAGGGTAATGACATGACCTTCTCTACAAGATGGCAACTTACGGAGAAAATGTACAAGGACTTCTGGAGAAGGTGGTCTACTGACTATCTTCAAACTCTACAAACTCGAAGCAAATGGCACTTTCCTACTAAAAACTTAGAAGTTGGGGACGTCGTTATCGTCAGAAGACAACATTCCTCCTGCCAAATGGATCCTGGGACGGGTGGAGACTCACCCAGGTGCGGACGGCCGGGTACGAGTCGTCACACTGAAAACTAAAACAAGTAATATGAAGCGACCGATTACAAAATTGTCACGCCTTCCGTTGGATCCGTCATCTTATACAACTGCATCTTCTGACGTTGACACTAAAGCCTGCAATAAATACACAAAACGAAGAAACAACAACGGCAAAAAACTTCAACAACTTTTTGTACGTTACTACTTATATTTTCGTGTGTGTTGGACCTACTACGCAACAAATGATCAACATAACAAGGCTTAGCAGTTCAAGAGTCGTTTATTTTGACAAGGTGTCTGATGTGCAGATTATTAAAGATAAGTGGAAAATTGTTGTATACTACAACAAGACGACATATTGGCGGAGTTTTGACAACATACAAAACAATTTCAACCATTTGAACACATTATGCAGAATGAAGCAGCCTATCTTACAATTTCATCCCAGTTTCAACACGAACTTAACGAAATTCAACACTATAACGATATCTTACGATCAGAACATGGACCGTCTCGAAGAAAAAGAGGACTAGTGAATGGAATAGGATACCTAGCAAACTCCCTTTTTGGTACTCTGGATGAGAGATTTGCCAATCAGTACGTGAAGGATATCAACATAATCCAGTCAAACGAAAATCATCTATTGAATCTCTACAAAAATCACACATCGATCATCGAAAGTGAATATAATCTTCTAAAAGAAACGAGGAAGTAATGAACACACAATTTCGTATCATCGACAATCATCTCGCTGAAACGGAAAAACATACAAATCAGCCATGACAATGCTATGTACATAGCTACCGCTCTGGCCGTGAACTTGATCATTTCAAACATACGACAAATACAACAGCAACTCCTAGACCTAGTAACTGACGTGAAGGACGGAGAGTTGACACCCATCTCATCAAGCCAACCAATTTGAAGATCAGCTCAACATCATCTCCGGTCATTTACCAAGCGAGTTATCGCTACCTGTGTGAACACACGCCATTGCACGCGAAGCCTATACAAGCTGGCGCGAGTGCACGTGCGCTAACAAGTGCATACATAATATTCGAAGTGAAGCTACCGCTAATAAACAACGAACAATATGAACTTAACCGCATCATTCCTATTCCGCAAATAACTGGACACACAGAAAACTATAGTACTCACATCTGAATACCTTGCTGTAAACCTAAAAGGGGACATGATAATACCCTTAGAAACCGAGATGTATCATCATGCTTAAATCTGCAAGAAAACAAAATGTTATGTGCTATCAATCAACCTATTTACAACATTAAGGTAGCCGATACATTATGTGAAGCGCAAATATTAAACAATGGCGACTTATCAACATGCCGCACAAGAGTATTGGATTGCAACGACAGGTGGGTGCGATTACACAATCGTGGCGCGTGGCTGTTCTCCTGTTGCGAAGACTGCACGATGCGCATTTTCTGCCCAGCTGGAGTGACGTCACAGCACTTACACGGCACAGGGATTATGTTACTCGGACTTGGGTGTATGCTCAGGGAAGCTTCATCATTCATGCTCGCAACGACTATCACAGCGAGTTGAAACTAACAGGCAGTGAAGAATGTACATGCGTGAATCAAGCCTGAACCACATACTGACAGACTTTAATCATACATTTGGACCTGAAGATCATAAAGACGCCTTACAAGAGCTGAAAACAACATTGATAAGGTCAAGGAACAGCAACAAACACTGAGTGTACAATCACTCACACATGACACACACAACTATGTGTTGTACACCGTAGTCGGATTTGTGTTGTAGCTTCATTGCATGGGGACATTCCGGCTGAAAAGAAGATGTCAAGGCTGGCGTGAATCTTCGCGACAAGCCAGACCCCAACAATGTCGAGCAGCCAACCCAAGGACATTCATCGGAGCATGGAGTCTCGGACATCGATAGTGTGGATGCGGTGATCGCAGCTACCGTAAACTCAATGGGGTTCATCATATTAACTTTCTTCTTGTTTATAAAATTGGCCGATGTACGAGCAGGTATGATATTTCAACAGTTTAGAAAATAATGCTGATATCGCTCCTGCGCGCTGCACGTTCACTATAATTACATTTTTATTCATAAGTATTTTCAGTACAATAAACGCTCTCTACGGAAACGGACACAGTTTTTAATTACCCATCCGTAACGTGAAGATACAACCTACATTAATATACTACATATCAATTATATGTAGAGGTCACAACTCACAAAACCCCCTACAGCCATATTAACTTTATATATCAACCCCAAAAACCGGATTTATTTTGGATATTAAAAATTCTCAGGAGTGACCTTCACTCTTATTTAATTTAATCAAGATTTGTCAAAGTAATATCCAGAAAAATTACATTTAATAAGGTACATGTTTCTTCCAGCAAATTTATAAAAATATATACAAATAACATCAATTGTGTACGTATATTTAAAAAAAAATATAAACACAATAAGCATTTTTAAATAAAATATAACAAAATTAACTCCATGTCATGACAGCTCAAGATAATCCACTACCCCAGTAAGAGGCGACAGAGGGAAGTGAAAACGGAGATGGGCAGCAGCATCTTCCTGATAATAATTTAAAATACTTGGGTTGACAACTCAACTGCCAAGTGTGGCAACTTTGGCTAAATCCCGGTTGGCATTTCCTTGCCATCAAATCCTCTCAAAAATGGGAGAAAGCCTGTGCCTTTGCCCAGCACTGAAACGAAAAAAGGCTGTAACTTTACATTTAATAAAATGTAAAAAATAACTTTAAAAATATGATCTTCATTATTACAACACGGAAAATTTATTTACACTCTTACAAATATACGAAGCCTATATTTTACATAATGTAACCAAAAACTCAAATTGTTAATAAGCAAATACCATCAAGTACTCAAGATAAGACACGTGGCTGCAAATACTAATTATGCATATTCGAGATGTGCTGACGTAATAGAGAATGTTGGCACAGGTTTAACAGCAACTATAATTAGATCATGCAGTGTATGCATATCGAGACACATTATTATTAAATTATCTGTATCTATGTAAAACAAATACGTGAGGGCAATGCTATTAAATTATACTGTAGTTTTAATAATGGAATACTAGAATTGCCGCAATTTCATGAGCGCAAATTTATATCATCTACGAATGCTACTAATAGTTATATGCAAATAAAACTTTGACGTGTATTAGGTATAACCATCATCATCATCATTGTCAACATCATCAACGCGTAAAGTCCGCTGCTGGTGACGGGCCCCTCCCATAGAGAGGATTTGCCTTAATCGTCACGCTTGGCAAGTGGATTGACGATCGTAATACTAGACGTCTTGTACCTCTTTGTTGACCATCGCTAGTGTAGTGACGTGTAGCCCCCAAGACAAAATGTAAATGTATTTATAAAGTGCAGTCTACTTAAAGTCTCATTGACACCCTGGGGACCCTTGAAACCGGAACATTTGAGGCATTGCAGCTTGGTCACAAAAGGTTGGTAAGGCAGTAACAATCTACTCCTAGATAGAAAAGGAGTCCCAACACGTACGTAAGTACAATTGTATTTAAATAACACAAACATTTTAATTAATTTACGAAATATTATGTAAGTGCATGAAACAGCTAACGTTGCATGATATTCATATTATTGTAGCAAATGATCCATACTCAAGATTTTTAATGATGTCAGTCGGCTATTCATACTTTTGATAGTGGCTGATTAATAGACCTTCATTCTGTAAAACTTCATTTACATACAGGCTACTACAAAATGAATAAATATGTAATGAAAGAATATTTTCTCAAAGTAAAATAATGGCGAGGGTAAAATCAAGCACTGACTTATAATAATTAAAAAAAAATAGAGGACACTACTCTTTGTCAACTATTTTATACACAACATCAAATTATCTGGTTATTTAGAAGATCTCAATAAGAGTACGGTATTGCGGGTTCATGGTTGAAATCCTCACCGCAGCCAATATTTCGTTCGCCACACAAATTCTTGATTATTGGGTTGAAACTATTGTATGATGTAACATACTATGTTTGAAATAACCGCGTACAGTAGTTAATTAAGATTAAGGCCTCCTAGGTCTGGGCAGAGGGCAGAGAATTTTATTCAACAGTGAGAATTTGATTTTAAATATTAAATTTACGCCAAAGCAATTAAGGCAATAATAAAAATTAAAGCCAAAACAATTTATTTTTTTATTTTTTGTTTGTCCTTTAGATTACAATTAGCTCTGAAACTACGGGATGGATTTTGATAAACTTGACATGGCTACAGTTTATACTCAAAAAAACCATTTGAGATATTTTTTTTAATAACCGTCAAATGCGGATTGCATCAAGTAGTACAAGAAAATAAACAATTATAAGCAATAAATATCATCATTGCTATCAACATAACCCTTCACAAGTCCATCGCTGAACAAAGGCCACCCGAAGAATGGGCAAAGCAAGGCCTAGAACCACCTGCATCCATTGACTTCCTGCATCTCTTAACAGGTCGTTACACCATCTATTGGGGAGCCACACTATACTTCGCTTAACGGTACGAAGCTGCTATTCGAGAACCTTTCCTCATCATCAGTTGTTGGTTCTTCGGGTTATTTAGCCCGCCTCCATCACATAAACTTATCTTAAAAGTCGGTGCGCCTTTAATAATAATTAAGAATCCTGAGCCCACCAAACAGAAGTCCCGAAACAAAGTGAAGTCTCTGCAGCGGAACGTAATGTAGGCAGAGGTTCTAATTGGGTGTAGTGCCAGGAAATATATCATTGTTCCTCGAATTCACTCTTACACAACAATTTACCTTTCCGCTTTAAGAATGTGCTATTTCCTGTCAGCAATAGTAATTATAAATTAAATTGTCATCTATACTATAATGTAATAAAGCGGAAGAGTTTTTTTTTCTTTGTTTAAACACGGTAATCTCTGGAACTACAAGACCGATTTGAAAAATTCTTTGTATATGATGACCAGATTCATGAAGAATAATAAAGGCTACACCTCTCAACTAGTTTTAAATATTAGATAATTTTTGTTAAGCAAGTCGGAAGAAAAAGCGCTCCGAAACTACTTTATTCCCGTGCTCCGGCGTAATGGTTAGTGATACGTAAATACAATGTTCTGCAAAAATATTGATCTTTACTCCATCTAAAATGAAAGTCCATAATACCATATGCCTATTTCTTATACATATGCCCCAATAAGGTTTTTGTGACAAAAATCATTGAAAATTTAAAAAGTGATTTATGAACGTTATAATTAGATATGGTATATTAATCCTTACGAGCGAAAATTTCACTTCATCGTCAAGACAGTTTTATAAAAATAAACTTTGCACCCTATAGCATGCTATTTGAACACATAGTTTAAGAGATAATGAAAAATTTAAATAATTTAACCTAGCCACCTGGTGAAAACCAAGAGAACCAATATATTATAATACCACATGAAAATGTTACTAAAAATATTGTATATAATTGTTATAAATCAATCAATCAATCAGTGATTTCTTAAATTGTACACTGGTGAAACCGCTAAGCACTGCACACGTAACACACAAGTAGTTAAAGACAAGCACAAGTAATTAAAGAACGTCCGCGCAAATGAAGTTGCGGTTACAGCTAGTAACCTATGAAGTATTAAATAAATAGTAGTTTAGTGTAAAACAAAACCACAACAATAACTGTAAATAACGAGTGAAAGTCAATATCGTCTGATCATTCGAGCCGGCTCGAAGACCAAAAGACGTTGAATTTGGGGATAGTTTATTGGCAGTTATAATCTTGTCTACGAGTTATGTTTATTTTTAAGGGTGCCGAAAAACAACAAAAAGTTAAATTTATTTTTAGGCAATTAATTAATAATTTTCTGTGAAACCAATTTAATATTTACCAAAAACACTCTTCCACCCTTTTCACCAAAAAGTGTTGCACTATATCATTACCAGTCCAGTCTTATCTAAAATGTTTACATCTAAATAGAACGTAAATAGCGTAAATATATTTAATAACACGTAAATACAAAAAAGTATTTATCATGATTTCTGAAAAAATATGTTGAATTGTCGATAATTTTATTAGAATGTTAACAGGAATGAACTCTAGTTGTGCAAATAAGCTTTCACTCCTCCTTTTATTATTTCAGTAGCCTTACGAACCCTTAGCAGAAAACAGTGAATTATTTCGAGGATTTTTTGATTGGCCAATCGAAATAAAAAAGTCATAATAATAAGTTTAATCAAATTCTATTGCACGTAAATACAAAAAAGAATTTATCATGATTTCTGAAAAAATATGTTGAATTGACCATTAAAATAGCCAATTTATACGTAATTTTATTAGAATGTTAACTGGAATGAAATCTAGTTGTGCAAATAAGCTTTCACTCCTCCTTTTATTATTTCAGTAGCCTTACGAACCCTTAGCAGAAAACAGTGAATTATTTCGAGGATTTTTTGATTGGCCAATCGAAATAAAAAAGTCATAATAATAAGTTTAATCAAATTCTATTGCACGTAAATACAAAAAAGAATTTATCATGATTTCTGAAAAAATATGTTGAATTGACCATTAAAATAGCCAATTTATACGTAATTTTATTAGAATGTTAACTGGAATGAAATCTAGTTGTGCAAATAAGCTTTCACTCCTCCTTTTATTATTTCAGTAGCCTTTCCAACCCTTAGCAGAAAACAGTGAATTATTTCGAGGATTTTTTGATTGGCCTATCAAAATCAAAAAGATATAATAATAAGTTTTAATCAAATTCATCATTATTTTCATATAGAATAATTTTTATTCAATATTGATTACAAGTAATTCTTATTGAAAGTCATTTTTTACATTACCACTGGTTCGAAAAATCCTCTGTCCTGGGAAGAACCAGCAAGATACCCAGCGGGACTTTTTGGAACGAAGTTCCTTATCGGACGGTACGAATTTGGCGGATGGGGGCTAGGCAAGAAAAAGTGTAATATTTTTCCGTCACGACCCCTTCTGACGTAGTGTAGTGTGTAGACGGACTTGCCGGCTATAAGGAAGAGAGATTGAATAATATCCTTGTCCCTCGCACTTTCTCTTATCTTGCCATGAAAGAAATATTATTTTATTTTAAATGACGCTTCATTTTAATAGACGCTAGTAATTCATTTATTTGTATTTGTTAATCAATAATATAATATGTTTATCAATAATAATATACTACGAAAAGAACTTCGTTCCAACCAAGTGTTCCACGACACTCACGCATATTTTTTTTAAAATAAATTTTACAATATAAATGATTACAAACTATTTGCAAAATTTATTTTAGTAACTGTTTGGAAGCGACCACCTCATTCTCAGGGGTTATTATCAACCTTGTATTCATTTATATTATAATAACCCTTTTTATACAGTTTTTGTTTAATTATATATTTAAACTTGGTAATAGAGAGACCTAGTATATTTTCTGGGACTTTGTTGTAATAGCGCATACATTGCCCCAAGAATGAATTACTGACTCTGTGGAGTCGAGAGACTGGTATCACTAGCTTGTGTTTGTTCCTAGTGTTTACAGTGTGTATATCACTTTTTTACTAAAACTATCTTTGTTTTTGTGAACATACATTATATTTTCGTAAAAATACCGAGAGACCAAAGTTAATATATTTATTTCTTTAAATTTTTCTCTAAGAGACTCTCTCGGTTTAAGGTTGTAAATAGCTCCTATGGCCCTCTTCTGCAAAACAAAAATGTTTACTAAATCAGCCGCATTTCCCCATAGCAAAATCCTATAAGACATTATGCTATGGAAATAACTGAAATAAACTAATCTAGCTCTCGTCTCGGCACTAGTGTGAGATCTCTCATCTTTTTACAGCATAAGCTGCAGAGCTTAGTCTGCTTGCTAGTTTGAATATATGGGGGCCCCACTGAAGCTTTGCGTCGAGAGTGATGCCAAGAAAACAGAGGATTCAATATGGCTCAGTTCTTCCCCATTTAAAAACACATTGGTATTCAGATATTTAATATTTGTTGTTGTAAATTTAATACATTTAGTTTTATTGCCGTTTAAATGTAGATTATTAAGGTTAAACCAATGCACTAATTTTGATATAGCATTATTCACGTCGTCACATTTAAATGATAGACGTTTAAGTTTAAAAATCAAGAAAGAATCATAAGCAAATAATGCTATATCATGATTACCCCTACAAGGGAAGGTTAGTCGTTAATATACACTAAAATAGGAATAGGCCAAGAATCGAGCCTTGAGGGACACCCATTTTTACGGACGACCCGGAAGAACTTTTACAATTGATTGACTATTGATAATAACTTTCTGCATTCTATTACTTGAATATGAAATAATAAGTTTAAGCGTTGAGTTCTTGACACCATAGTACTGTAGCTTCCTGATTAATGTCTCATGGTAAATACATTCGAAGGCCTTGGAAAGGTCACATAATACACCCAAAGCATCCTCTGAATTCTGCCATGCTCAAAAAAATATGTTTTATAAGTTCGACTCCAGCATCGGTAGTCGAGCGACCCCGTGTAAAAACAAATTGATTTTTATGAAGCAATTTATTTATATTAAAAAACTTAAAATCTGATCTAAAATAATTTTTTCAAAAATTTTGCTTAATGTTGGTAACAAAGAAATTACTCTAAAATCGGCGGGGTCTATGTATTACCAGATTTAAGTAAAGGTATGACTTTACTATGTTTCATTAGATCAGGAAACACACCAGATTCAATGCTTGTATTAAAAATTCTGGCTATATAATGCAATACTGGCTATATTTCTGGCTATATTGTAGATGCAATAACTTTAACGGAAATTCCCCATAAGTCTGCCGTTTTCTAAACATCAATAGTTTTAAAGTGTTTAACGATATCTTTTGGCAATACCCTATGGAATTTGAAATTATTTGAACAAGGCTTTACGTTTTGTTTAAGCAATGATTCGGCGACAGTAGGAGAAAAGATTAATGATTTTGTTGTCAAAAAATGAACATCAGTCAAATGTTTGTCAAAAGCCATAGCAACTTCTCGATCAGATTGAGTTAAATTATTGTTAATATTCAATTGAAAATCCGAGTTGCGTGGTTTGCCTTTCCCGTTTCACTATTAAGCATACTTTTTTAAATTTTAGAATATGTTTTTACATACTCTCTAAATATAACACTATGATTATATGATCTTTCATTATAAAGCTCGTATAACATTTGCCTCATTTTATAAATTCCTACTGTCGCCCTTTCATAAAATGATTTGCGACTGATTACTGATATCTACTTCTTACATTTCATTTCTGCCGTTAAATGGCAGTGTGTGCACTGTTGTTTTCCTGTCTGAAGAATACAGAGAGCCATAATACTGGCTGTGAGGCATTCCTTATAGTCCTTTTGAAGTTGGATGCAGGTTTCCATGGGCTGCAGTAGCCATTTACCATCAGGTGCATTGTGTAGTGGCAGCGTAAGAATATACACTACCCCACAATATCATCACATGGGTATCGTAAGAGGCGTCAAAGCAGCGTCTCCTTATTACAACTAAAAATAAAAAACTGCGGCTGCCAACCCGCTTGCCAAGCGTGAAAACTATGGAAGTATCCCCCCCTATGAGGTAATCTATGGGGGAGGCCTATGTTCAGCAGTGTGATTTAATAGGCTGTAACGATAACGGAGTGTAAGTTCGTTTGTCACTTTAATTACGAGTATATAAAATAAAAAATGTAGCCTGTCAAGAACCAACAACTGAACGTAGGCTTCCCACATACCCTGCCTCATAGAATGATTTTTGCCATAGTTGCCACACTAGACCGGCGGCGATTAGGCAACCACGGTTTTCTTGCAAGTTTATTTACCATATTTTTTATTAATATTGAGTTGCAATCAGAAAGATTCAGCTGTCCATCTCCTGTTTCATTTTACTTTTTTCACTTTTCACAACACTCGCGGTATGATAATAAAAGGTAGTGGAACTTCTTACACCGCCCCTATACGGTAAGGCAAGTTCACTAATTACTCAAGCCTTTTCATTATTTTCTATTTGCAAATAATATGCAATATTGCGAGTAGTCGGACGATTTATAGACCCGGGAAATTATTTTCAGCACATTTAACACTGGCACACAACACAAACTTAGCACTCAACGTTTTCTTCAAAATCAAAATCGTAAACACCGATGGCTTAGAGGAAAAACAAAGAATTGATTTCTTGTGCCTAAATTATTTGGATCCTTCTTAACCAATTTTTTGGCCGACTGGTGAATGTAATTACTTAGGTATATACTAAAGTAACTATTTTTTGTTATATGTTACTTAAATTTCCTTAATAAAATTATGTTTTACGTAACAGACGTTACATTTATAATCGAATATGTATTAACATCACAATAAAGCTTCATATACACTAGACAAAAACTTAAAGCTTTGATTCAATTTGTAAATTGAAATGAAGTTGTAATCATGATGCTCGTACATGTAATAATTTTAGTTGTAAAAAGTAACAGTAATTTGCTAATGTTTTTTGCTCGGTATACTTCACAGGTTAGTATTACTTTAGATAAGAATTCCGATAAAATAATCAGGAAATAGATGGAGGCATGGTTATGGGAACCGGTCAAAAGATGAATCACTGCTAACACAAGCATTTTAAGCTTACATGGAATGGTCAGCGGGGATATTTTGTATGATGATACTAGTATTTTAAAAAAAAGTTAAGTTTATTTATGGTCCATGGTAGAACGTTTCGAGCGAATTTAGTTATTTTCGTCTCATTATAACATTGTAATAATAATAAAATACAGCGTACCAATAGTCAACTGCTGAGACTAGGCCTCTCCGTAGATTGTCTTAGAAGAGATATATTTCATTGTTGCCACGCTAGTAGCCGTGTTGGCAGCCGCAATTTTTTTATTTGATATTAGAAAGATGCTCCAGCCCATCTGGTTTGTTTCCTTCAGTCGCCTCTCACGACATCCACGGGACGTAATGGGCTAGTGGATATTCTTACACTGCCACTACACGATAATTTATCTCTATTCTCAATTAGTTTCATTAACATTTACATAGTAAATTGTCTAGTAATCTTGTTTTAAATATAACTTAGCCGAACTAAAGTTATTTAAGTTGTTAAAATTTAATATTAGCTTGCAAAGTTGAATCAGTTATACGATATATAAAGTAGTGTTATTGAGTGAGAAACTATTTCAATATTAACAGTTAACCAACTTTAGTTTCAAGTATGTAATAAAACGATTAAATTATAATGTCAAATATAAAGTTGCTCAATGTGCATTGAGTAAACTTGAAATAATATTTTTTATAAAATTTATGTGCCAAATAAACTTACAGTACACCTGACGGTAAGTAGCTAGCTAATGCAACATATGGAAACCTGCTAGAAACTTCAAACAAAGAAGGTTACAGATGCGTTGTCGCCTCTGAAGAATATGCCTCACAGCCTGTGACACATACAAATACAAGCACTACTATTTGGCAATAATAACAGGTAACGGCGGTATTTCCCCCCTGAACGGGTTCCCGCCTTGTAGTAGCCGTGGCTTGGTTACCCGCGGTGATCTAAGAGGAATATACATGGCTGGCCCGAGGTGTAGGGCCGGCCCGAGGTGGCCACTCTGAGTGGGCTTGGCGAACCCACTTCGGATGTGTGTTGGTGGGCTCCGGCGAGAGGGATGTCCTCTCCCCCTACCGCTGCAGCCAAGGTGGAGTCGCGGAGGAAGAGGAGTGTTGGTATGCTTACCCTCACCCTATCCTCCGCGACTCCGACGGGGCCGCACCATTAATGCGGTGGTGGTGGGGCTGCGGGGGGAGAGGAGTATCGGTATAGCGAGCCGCAGCTCTCCCTACCTACCTCTTTTAATCGGTGCGAATCCGACATAACCCGTCCTTGCCCCCGCAAGGCGGGTATGCGTAACCATTTCCCCATGTTAAAAAAAGGTAACGGCGGAATTTACCTACTTATCGCCATAAAAAGAGTCCTACCACCTTGTGTAAAACATTACTTTGTATTTAAGTTTTTGAATCTTCGTTTAAAACGTGAAAGAAATGAAGTGGTTACTATTTATTACGTTCAAAAATGTCAACAAGAAATATAAGAATCTATTTTACATTTATTGTCAGACGATGATTTCCTATGACGACTGTAGCATACTAATTAAGATTAAGAATACAAACTGCGGAACACTAAAGTCCTGGATTCGAAACCGCTATTCGATTACTGTAGTAAACCACCTCTGGTACGAGCAATTTAAGCTTAGTTCGAGTTGTTTATGGGAATATTCACAGCATTGACAACGTTCTATTCTTTTAAAAAGGCAATCTCAAAAAAACTGATTACATGGATAGCTTAATGCTGGAAAAGCTTGTATAATGATAAAAATGTCTGGAGCTGGTTGAAACAGAACAAAAAAAAGTAGAAGAAAAATTTAATAAAATTCTTGCAACGGTTAACGTTTAGCACTTGTAGGTTTATTATAAAATTTCCTGCATAGAAAATCCCTGTAGAAGTTATTTCTGAATAAGTCAGACTTGTTTTAGATTTTTCAGTGTTGTACTTTAACGACTGCTTTTCTTTTCTTTATAGTATTAAATATTATGGTAAAAGTATCATTATTGATTACGTTTGTGTAATTTTAAAGTTAACTATTGAAATAACAAGAGTCCCTGACGTCCATCGAATCCTTGTCTGCCTTCATTTGATTAAAATAGTAGACAATAAAAAAATGTGTATTTATGGTGTAAAAATACTTAGCACACAGCACTATTTGGTTTAATGATAGTAATGTTAAGTTAATTCACACCATAGTGACGCGCATCGCGTACGTTTGCTCACAAAAATGATTCATGTTTCATATAATATCGATGTTCATTTATAAACATATTATTCACCGAATTGGATACGTAGTGTAGGTGCAACATTGTAACGGTGCTAACAGCACATTTTTATACATATGTCACCCACACCGATCGCCCATAGTCACGCCAGTCGTCACTAAACCTTACTAACTGAAATAACGTGTAATAACTTTTTAGCGTAAGGACCATTGTGAAAGTGAATTGATCTTGTTGTTTACCAGACTCTAAGTTTCAGTCTTCTCCAAATTATTAACCCTCGCCACCGTAACTCAGTGAAACACGTAGTAAACGGTCGGACCGAATTCCCTTCAAACACAGAACTTAACTATACATTACACATTAATTTATACGTAAGTTCACCTAGTCGGACAATTTGTAAACATACTTGTCAAGAACTTCAGACTACCGCTCCCAACAACCAGCATTGTCATGACATGGATGGTACACTACATGACCGTTGTCTTGTCCAAGAAAATTTTAGGACCCATTTGTTAGTAACCCTATTGAGTATTGAGGTCTTTGAGCATAATACGGCATCGATTCTGCCATAATGGCTATATCATTGGAAAATTGAAGGCGAGTGATATATTTGCCATTGATGTCAATACCGTATCCATAACGCTGTCGTATACATCCTCGGCCCCACCAGCGCAAGCCACCCCATGGCGGCTTCATCTCGGGAAAGGACTACTCCTCCTCATCTCCTTCTCAGGTAAAGCGCACCAGTACACACGGCGCGCCTTCCTCCGCGGCCTCCAACTTCACCTGCGCAACGGACGCTCCCGTGTCTGATGCGCGAATTCATCGCATAGGACACGGGGACCCCGGGCCGGCCCTTCACCTCGGGCCAGCCATGTGGGTTCCTCTTAGTTCACCGCGGGTGACCAAGCCACGGCTACTAAGCCCCCGCCACGACAAGGCGGGAACCCGTTCGGGGGGGGGGGGGAGTCCTTGGACACATGCAGCCAGTTTCAAGCAAATAAGGCTAAAAATTAGTTGTCACTTATGACGACTAAAATGAATTTCTTCGGCGGTAGGTGTAGAAAAGTCGACATTGTGCTCCTAAGTTTAATCTTAATTAAAATTATATTTAATTGCATTTAGTTCTCTGTTTCAAATATTATTTAAGTTTACTTACAGTTCAGTTTAGTGAAATATAAGGTGCACAGTTTAATGTTGTAATTTTGCGTTTGTACGAACCTACCGGCTAACCTACAAACTATCTGCCTATTCACTTCACAAAATTTCTTATTGCACTTCACTGCACTCTAAAATGGCATCATACGACATGGTTTTGGAAAACAGGTCACCATTGAAGCTAACTTGTTGAATAAATTATCCGATTTTGAATCCCTACTCAAGCCGTCAATAGCACAGGCAAGCACCTCCACTTTACGTCTTCAAGAGGAATTTCAGGAGTTCAAAGCAATGAGTTTATTTCGGCAACAAATATCCGAGTGTGCAAAGTCTATTGAAATAATTCAGATGAGACACCGTAGGAAATATCTCTTGTTACATGGTGTACCAGAAGATACTGCTGGGAGCCTCTCTGATTATTTTGTTGAACTTTTCGCAAATAAGCTCGGGCTTCAAAATTTTACTAGTGATGCTCTGAAAGTATGTCATCGTCTTGGCAAAATCACTGAAGGCAAGTGTCGCCACATATTAGTACGCTTCTCTGATTCTTTACTTAGATCGACTGTTTGGAGAAAAAAGGTGTGTTTTAAGGGTACATCTGTGCCCTTAAAACACACCAACACACATCATGCTGGACCACAGACTTTCAAATAAATTTGTTGGTATGATACGCGCGCCACCTATTGTAAGTTAATAGTACTGTGCCTATAACCTTAAGTGGAAGCAATAAGTTGACAAAGTTTTAGCGCAATCTGATGAAAGATATGGCAGCGCATAAAATACGAATAAACAAAAATTATTTTTTATATATTACATGTACATTTTATTGAGCTTGATAATGTGTTCTGCTAGGTTAGCCGGAGGGATTGATTTTTTTTTTTTGTGCTTGTATCATTATTTTTCTTGCATTTATTCATTAGTATTTTGTATTTATATATATTTTAATTTTATTATATATTTTTTATATCGTAATATAGTACATATTTTATGCTGTTCTAATTTATATTATGGTATGTTGTCTGATGATGATTCATTCTATTCTGCTTGCGATTCTTCTGCGAGCTTAGATCGTAATTTGCTAGATAACTCTTTTGTTAACTTTAACTCTTCGTTCATCGTCTGCCATATTAATGCACAGAGCATTCCCTCAATTTATTCTGATCTTTTAGAGACTTTCTCCTCTTCTTCTTCAACTGTGCAGGCCATTCTTATTTCGGAAAGTTGGCTTAAGCCTTCACTTTCAACTTTCTCCTACAGCTTACCCGGGTTTGTCTTAATCAGGAATGACAGAATTGGCAAGAGTGAAGGTGGCGTTGCCATTTACCCTCGTTCTAACCTTTCTTTTTCGGTCATTGCTTCGTTACCTTCACAATATTCTGCCTCTGCTGAATATTTATTCCTGGAAATTCAGGTGAGACGTTCCAGGCTCGTTCTGGGTGTCGTTTATTATTATCATGGGCGACTTTAATACTGACCTTCTCAAAACTGCTACTCAAAGGACTAAGCTCCTTAATATTCTGTCTTCAGTTAACCTATCCGTTCTTCCTTGCTCTCCGACACACCACAATTCTGATTCTCCAGACACATGGCTTGATTTAATCATAACTTCCTTTCCCCAACTCGTAGTTAACTATGGTCAGTTGTCTGCTTCCGGATTTTCGCGCCATAATTTACTTTACCTTGCATATAAACTAAAACGACCTAAATCTAAACCGGACACCATCTTGATACGAAATTTTGCCAGAATGGACCCTGTTAATTTAGAAAATGATGCGTCGACTATAGATTTTTCTCCAGTGTATGGTGCGTCTTCAGTGGAAGATAAAGTTTCAATTTTCACTGATTTAACTCTGAAACTATTTAATGTCCATGCACCGGAGGGAGCTATTAGAGTAAAGCAACCTCCAGCTCCGTGGATTACGAGGAGAGTTCACATAGCAATGACTCCACGTGACAGGGCTTTTAGAAAGTTCAAGCGCGACAGGTGTGATGACAACTGACGGCGTTTGTATAAAGTGGCTCGCAATCGCTGCAACCACATGGTAAGGGCAGCGAAGCGTTGCTATTTGATGTATGGAAGTTCCTCAAATCTCTTGGTATTGGTAAGCAATCTGAAAATAGTCATAACATTTCTTTTCCTCTTAATAAAACTTAATTCTCATTTTTCAGCTGGTTCTACATTATCTCCTATCATTAAGTCCACTACAATTTCAGAAATTACTTCTTTGGCCACATCTCAATATGAACCATTTTCATTCACGTTTGTCTCTGTCGACGAAGTTCGTAAAACGTTTGTATCTATTAAATCCAAAGCAGTGGACTGTGATTATGTGAGTCGCCTTATGATCTCTTCTGTTCTCGAAAACTTTCTCTCAGTCATAACTCACATAATCAATTTTTCTCTGTTGTCTGGGGTCTTTCCTGCCTCTTGGCGTAAAGCTTATATTATCCCTCTTCCCAAAATTGCAAACCCCACTCAACTCAACAACTATAGACATATTTCTATCTTACCATTTCTATCAAAACTTCTTGAATCTATAATTCACCAACAATTGTCTGCCTTTATTTGTAGAAATAACATGCTATCTCAGTTTCAATCTGGCTTTCGGCCTGGACACAGCACGACCACTGCACTTCTCAAAGTCACAGAGGACATTCGGGAGGGCATGGATAATAGAAAGGTCGTAGTACTTTTATTGATTGATTTTACAAATGCGTTGAACATGGTTGACCATGATATCCTCCTTGCCATGCTTCAAAATCTCAAATTTTCGTCTACTGCTGTAGACTGGTTTTCTTCCTACCTTTGTGGCCGTCAGCAAGTTTTCATTAATGATCGTGACATATCTGATTGGTGTCAACTATCCACTAGCGTGCCACAAGGTGGAATATTATCTCCACTTTTGTTCTCCATTTCTCTCTTCTCAACTTTCTCTCTTCTCAACTTAGCTGCTCTTACCATCTTCATGCTGATGACCTGCAAATATATATTCAAGCAGACGTCAACTTTTTGTGTGACGCTATTGCCAGACTCAATATGGATTTAACAAATCTCCATAGTTGGTCTCGTAAGTTTGGTATTAGTGTAAACCCCAAATGCTAAGCTATAATAATTGATAGTGCTCAACAATTGTGTAAGCTTGACGTCCATTGCGTTTCACCTGTCACGTTTGATAATTCTATCATACCGTATTCTGATAGCGTTAAAAATCTGGGTATCTACTTTAACACAACCTTAAGTTGGTCTACCCAAATTCAGAATGTCAGTGTTTCTGTATTTGCTAAGCTCAGTGCTTTGAACCGTCTCAGGAACTTTCTTCCGGTCAAGGTAAAGATAACTCTGGTGCAATCTCTTATTTTGCCTATTATTGACTATGCTGATGTATGTTTTCGTTATCTCAATGAGGTTTTCCTTGATAAACTGGATCGTCTCGTCAATAACTGTATCCATTTGATTTTTTGTCGTCGCAAGTTTAATCATGTATCCTCATTCCACACTTCTATTTTATTCGATAACCATTATCTAAATTATCTGAAATATAAGTTTCAGTTTCTGCGGGACACTAATGACAGACAGCTTCGTTCATCGGAGACTCTTGCTCTCTTTATACCCCTTCACCGTTCGAGTTTCATATCTTCATCGTTTGTTGTCCAAGCCGCGCGCCTATGGAAATGACCTGCCTGAAAAATTAAGACAACCTACCTGCAAACAAAAATTTTAGAAGAATATTCGAGATAATTTTCTAAAATTGCTTTACGACTGCTAAGTTCCGTCATCATTATAGATGTGATCTCTGTATATTAGTTTCATCAGTATATTACGTAAATTTATGTATCTTGTATTATATTATATTTTCTTATAATATATAAATTTATATATTTGTAGGCCTCGTTGATCCTGACACAAGCACTGGAGTCCCTATACAGAGACTTCCATGCCTGTATCAACCCAGCGCTCAACCTAAATGAGTTCAGTGTTTGCCATAACACATCCCTTTCTACTCTGTCATAAGCCATTTCTAAGTCCACGAACGCACAAAAACCTTTTGGTTTCTGGCCAAAAACTTCTCCGCGATCATGCGCATGGAAAAACTTGATCCGTACATCCCATTCCCTTTCTAAATCCCCGCTTGCCCATCCCAAATTTTTCCATCAGTATCTTTCATAACTCTTTCAATTAGTACCTTAGCATACAGTTTTCTCATAATGCTAAGAAGGCTGATACCACGGTAGTTTTTACAGTCCTGCTGCGATCCTTTTCCATTATATAGTGGGACTATCACGGCTTTGCACCAGTCTCCCGGTACCCGCTTAAGTTCCCAACACAAGTTAAACAAGGTGTACAGCAGGTCTGCCACCACTCCCTCTCCAGCCCTTAGCATTTCGAGTGATACTCTATCATATCCGGCTGCCTTACTTGCTTTCATACTTTTCATTGCTTTCATTATTTCATCTATACTTATCTCTCTATCTCTTTCCTCTTCTTTGGGAATTTCTATTTCATTTAATTCAAACGTCTTATCACTCATAAACACGCTTTCAAAGTATTCCTTCCATCTCCTTAAACTCGACACTTCGTAATTCAGAATACAGCCATTCTGGTCTCGTATAGCATTAATTCTAGGCTGTTTTGGCAGTTGTTACGGGTTTCCAGAACATTTTAATATTTGCCTGGAAGTTATCCAATATTTTTCTATAATTCTCATCCGTTCTTTCTTGCTTTTTCCTTTCAACTACTTCTTTTACTCTCTTATTTAGATGTCTAAAGACTGCTTTTTAGACTTTTTCTTTCAATATCATCATTCATACCGCTAGAATAACAAGCCTTGGTTGCTGGTAAATCTAGCCATGCTCTCTTCTTTGCTTCTACTTCCATCCGTACCTCATCATCCCACCATAAAGTGTTATTTTTCCGTTCATTCGTTCTCTTACTTACACCACATACTTCGGTAGCTGCATCCACCAAATCTTTTTTGACATTATACCACACAGTCTCCAAGTCTAAATCATTCATACACAATTCATCCATACCACTTATATTTTCACTCAATCTAAATTTGAACTTCTCTTTCGTATCTTCATCTTGTAACCTCTCTGTTCTTATACGCTGTAACGCAGTGGTAAACACAGATGTCCGATGCCGCCAACGTCTGAATAGACCATTAATTCGGCATAAGACCAATAATATAAGTGGCCTTAGACATGTCTGGGGCGTAGACTCCTAGAAGAAACAACTTCTTTAAGCCCACATTCATTCGTATCCATAGCAGTCTCGGGCTAACACATTCATACTCTTTCACACGATGATCCATTCTTTCTGAAAGGATGATACCGACTCCCTGGCATGCCCGCTCGGTCTCGTCTACACCAGACCAGTACGCGGTATACATGCCATGTGTAGTGGCATCCTTTCCCTTCCGTTTAGTCTCATTTACACATAACACATCTATTCCTCTATCATACATCATATCGCATACTATATCCATCTTATCATTCATTGCTCCATATACATTCAGCCTAGCCAGACGGGCATCCATAAAGGGGTCAGACAGGGCTGTGTGGCTTCTCCGTGGCTATTCAACCTATTTATGGACAGTTGTTTGGAAAATTTGAAAGTTGAAGAATGCGGGTTAAGAATGGGTGAGTTAACCGTCAAATGCCTTTTATACGCCGATGATCAAGTCATACTCGCATCGTCGGCGGCCGAGTTGCAAATGATGGTTACATTAATGAACAGTTCATTAAAAGAAAGGGGAATGAAAGTGAACGCAAGTAAGATGAAAGTTATGGTTTTTGAAAGAGAAGAATGTAAAACGATATGTGAAATAAGAATAGAAGGGGAATTGGTCGAGCAAGTAGATGAGTTTGTGTATTTAGGATGTGTATTTAGCAGGGATCGTAGATATGATTAGGATATAGAACGATGAGTGAACGCAGGAAATAAAGTAAATGGGGCTCTACACTTTGTTGTGGAAAGTAAGAATGTGTCCAAAAAGGCACGTATGGCAATTCACAATGCTGTGTTAGTCCCTACTTTAATGTATGGTAGTGAAAGTTGGGTGTGGCAGAAGAAGCACGAGAGTAGAATAAATGCTGTGGAAATGCGGTCATTAAGGAGTATGTTAGGGCTGAATCTGAATGACAGAGTGAGAAATTGTGTGGTAAGAGAAGAGTGTGGTTTGCAAGATGATGTTGTGACCAGGATTAAAAAAGGAATGCTTCAGTGGTTTGGTCATGTAGAAAGAATGAATGAGGAAAGATTGACAAAGCAAATTTATGTGGCAGATGTGAACGGCAGAGTCGGGAAGGGACGCCCTAGGCGAAAATTTATCGACCAAATAGGCAATATATTGAAAATGGGCCAAATTAAGAGTACTCTTAACCGACGAGCGTGTATGCGTAGGTATATGGACGTGGAGGAGGCGAGAGAAGTGTGTCAGGATCGTGCCGAATGGAAGTCCATAGTCTCTGCCTACCCCTCTGGGTGACAGGCGTGAGTAGTGTTTATGTATTATATATTTGTGTATATTGTGTATGTATGTATGTATATGTATGTATATATGTATATGTATGTATAATATGTATATGTATGTGTGTATGTATATTTCTTTGTAACCGCCTTCGTAGTTCTATCACTGCCCTAAAGTTGACTGGCAGAGAATGCTTTTAGCATTAAGTCCGCCTATTGTTCTTATACTTAATGTGTATGGTTTAATAAAGTTTAAATTAAAAAAAAAATGTCACACAGCCTGTGATTATACTTGCTCTCTATATCCTTCAAACTTGAACACAGCAGTGCAAGTACTATTATTACGCGGCAGAAAAGATAAGACTCTTAGGCAGAAATAGAGTCCTACCATCTAATAATATATCAAGCAATCACATCACATCATTGTTGTTTCTTTTTTCTGTTTTGAATTTCAATTAGAACATTTTTATTATATCTGTTTGCGATCATTGCTGGTGTAGTCATTCTATTTAATGCAGTCGTATGGAGCACAGTGACTAATCGAAGCCTGTGTTGTTTATGTACGTATAGGTTTAATATAATCACAGTATAATAACCGTTACCGTTACATTACATCTATCTTCGTTTAATAATTAAAATGCAGATGCGTTTTCACTCTTGAGCACTGAAATGGAATGCTTCGTTTCAAGAAAAAAGTGTCTCCGGTGTCTTTAGCTGCCATTTTACGCTGGTATTCCGTGAGAGCGCGGTCTTTCCCCGTTTGTACATCTTGTCAAAAGTTCACTGCTAAATATAGGCCTCCCTATAAATTGCCTCATAGGGTAGATATTTGCCATAGTTGCCACGCTTGGCAGGTAGGTTGGCAACCGCAATATTTTTTTAGTTGTCATTAGGAAGACGCTGCTGCTCATCTCCTGGTTTGTTTCCTTCTCTCGCCTTTACCGACACCCACGAGACGATATGGGGTATTGAATAACATTCTTACACTGCTAAATATCATAAAATCAAAATAATACAATTCTGTATATGTAATTATTTTAGCATAATATTCATTATTATTTTGGTTAATGGTTGCCGCTAATTAAGATAAAGGCTCGAGCATATTTGGAATACAAGAAATCTACTCATAATCATATGATAAAACTATTCAATGTTTTCCAATTTAAATTGTTCTTTTATTTCTTAACCATTTATGCGCTAGTACCGACTGTGGTAAGTATGTCATTTTATCATTCTTAAATATATTATTAATTTACCTTTTGTCTATCATTGATATTTTACAGTGTATTATTAAATTTCATAGTAGAATGTGGCAAAAAATAAAAATGTCCTCCAGGCCTAAGTTTGGTCACGGCGGTTGGTGTCAACAGAGACTAGCCATATGCGCGGGGCAGGATTATTGTTCACGGAAGTGTGTGCAAGCACAGGTGTTCTCTCTATTCCGTTGCTCTCAAAGTCTGACAGAAACAGAAACTATTTTATTCAATATTGATTATAAATAATACTTATTGAAAGTCACTCTTTTGTTTAATTACCACTGGTTTGAAAAAAAAACCTCTGTCCTGGGAAGAACCAGCAAGAAACCCAGCCGGACTTTTTTTTAAATAACAGCTTACAATCATATATGTTACACAATTAACCACACAAAACAAATTAAAAATAGCTTGGTAGCGATCACCTCATTCCCAGGGGTTATTATCATCCATAAATTCCAAAATATCATAATAACCCTTTTTATACAAACTTTGTTTAATAAAGTTTTTGAACTTTGAGCAGGTCAAATTTTGTATATTTTCTGGAATTTTGTTATAAAAGCGTATACATCGCCCCAAGAATGAATTACTGACTTGGTGGAGTCGAGTAACTGGTACTACTAGCTTGTGTCTGTTCCTAGTATTTACAGAATGAATATCACTTATTTTTGTAAAACTACTTTTATTTTTGGGTACGTACATTACATTTTCATAAATGTATTGAGAGGCCAGTTAATATATTAATTTCTTAAATTTTTTTCAGCGAATCTTTAGGCTTTAAATCATAAATTGCTCTTATCTCTCTTCTAAAACAAATATAATTTCAGTGTCTGTTGTGTCCCCATAGCAAAATATTATACGATATTATGCTATGGAAATAGCTAAAGTAAACTAGTCTAGCTGTTTCAACATTGGTAAGATTTCTAAATTTTTTTACAGCATATGCTGCAGAACTAAGTCTGCTTGCTAGTTTTGGTATATGGGGGCTCCATTGAAGCTTCGCGTCTAGTGTGATTCCAAGAAAATTGGTGGTGTCTACAAGACTCAGTTCCTCCCCATTTAAAATCACATTAGTATTTGTTTGACATTTGGAGTCATGAATTTTATACATTTCGTTTTAGTGCTATTTAAATGCAAATTATTAACATTGATACAATTTACTAATTTAGATATAGCATTATTTACTTCGTCATATTTTATTAATTGTCGTCTTAATTTGAAAATTAAAGAAGTGTCATCAGCAAATAATATTATATCATGGTTATCCCCTACTACATATGTAAAGTAAGTCATTAATGTATACAAAAAACAGAAAGGGGCCGAGAATTGAGCCTTGAGGCACGCCCATTTATACCATCGACCCGGAAGAGCTCATACTGTTAATTACAACTTTTTGCGTTCTGTTACTTAAATATGAAATAAATAATTTAAGAGCATCACTTCTTACACCGTAGTGTTGAAGTTTCCTGATTAGTGTTGCATGGTGAACACAATCGAAGGCCTTGGATAGGTCACAGAACATACCCAAAGCATCCTGTGAATTCTCCCATGCATTAAAGATATATTTAATCAGCTCAACACCGGCATCGGTTGTCGAGCGACCCCTTGTGAAACCAAATTGATTTTTATGAAGTTATTTTAAATTTAAATATTAAAGAAATTTAACATTTGATCAAGAATATTTTTTTCAAAAATCTTACTAAATGTTGGTAGTACAGAAATAGGTCTAAACTTGGCGGGGTCTAATGTACTTCCAGATTTAAATAAAGGTATTACTTTACTATACTTCATTAAATCAGGAAATACACCAGATTCGATACTAGTATTAAAAATAATAGCTAGATGAGGCGCGATTGTATCTATTATAGACACAATAACTTTAACGGAAATCCCCCACAGATCCGCAGTTTTCTTAATATCAATAGTTTAAAAATATTTTATAATATCTTTTGATGATACTTTATGAAATTTAAAATTCTTTGTACACGCATTTAAATTTTGTTTCAGTAATGATCCGGCAACGGCAGGAGAAGAATTCAGTGACTTAGTGGTTAAGGTCGGAATATCAGTAAAATATTTCTCAAAAACCATTGCAACGTCCTGATCTGATTCAGTTAATTTGTTGTTAACACTTAACTGGTAGTTTTAATTGCGAAAGTTGATCTTACCAGTTTCGCTATTAATTATACTCCATGTCATTTTAATTTTATTAGAAGCCGTCTTAATTTTGTTGCTCAAATGCAAAGACTTGGCTGTGGAGCACACTATTTTAAATATTTTTGAATATTTTTTTACTTATTTCCTAAATTCGACGCTAGGATTATATGACCTTTCATGGTAAAGATCAAATAACCTTTGTCTGCTCTTATGGACTCCTACTGTTGCCCATTCATTGAATGACTTCCGGCTGTTCAAGGAGAATGTTTTAGAAGTAAAAGAATGTTTTAGAAATAAAAATTAAATAAGCTTATACAATGTTCCATACAAAAAATTAGGATCATTTTGGTATGAAAGTGATGGAAGTTTTTTCACTATGTTACTTGTAAACTTCTCCAAGCGTCGTGCATTTACTGAAACAAACACAAATTTCTCATCTACTTGCTTTTTGTTAACATAAGGTAACGAAACTAATTGTCCACAGTGATCAGATCTTAATTTTTTAATTATACATTTATGCAACGGCTTAACAATTGTAAAAATGTTATCTATTACATGTTGCACTAGATTGAGCAATACGCGTTTGTTCTAAAAATAAATTAAAAAGACCATGTGATTTAAACAATGACCTAAATTTAATATTGGTGGAGGAAGCTTCTAGGAGATTTATATTAAAGTCTCCACATATTACAACAGATTTATTGTTTATTAAGCTTAACAAAAACTTCCTCCATAATTTTTTCAAAAGTATCGTATATAGAACATGGGGGTCAGTAGACGCTCACAAAAATGAGGTGCTCAAACTCAACACATGCCATTTCTATAGTTCGCTCAACAGAGAGGCTCACAATATCGATACGTTCTTTACATGATAATAATTTACTAGCTAATATTAAGGAGCCACCTCTTAAAACCGTTTCTATATTGAACGAACTGACCACCTGGTGATTACTGAAGTTAAACATTAAGTTATAAGCTTTTAACCAATGTTCAGTAATACATAAAATATGAATATTGTTGCTATTTAAGAACAATTCAATTTCTAGCTCTTTGCCTATCATTCCTTGTATATTTTGATGCACCAGGTGTAAACATTTTTTCTTATCACTCTGTGGAGTCATATTTTCTAATTTAAATTACTTGGAACTGATTCCAAATTGCATATTAAGTCATTGTACTGCTCAAAAGAAGCAGATGTCTGTGTAGCCAAGTCCTTGGCTGAGTTAATATATAAACAATAAGATAGCACATTTGCTATCTGTCTCTTTTTCATATTTTTATTAATATTGTACACGCGCTGGTCAAATAAATACAATAATAGTGAACCTATAAACAGTCAAATATTATGAGATCAATAAAATTAGAAAATAATATTTATTATAAAAATAAAAATAAATCGGAAAATATTAAATAAAATTAACATCACTACATTAAAGTATTTTTGTTTTAGCTTTTTAGCTAAAATTATACTTGTAATTAACAGTAGAAAATGAGAATAAAAAACGAAAAATAATATAATATTTTACACATTATAGCTTCCGAAGTCGATGCTAAGACATGGAGTATGTGGAGTAACATACTTACAAAAAAGTTAGTCACATTATTGATTCCTTTTTTGAAGTCGGCGAAATATTTATATCCAATTTGTATGCATATAGTAACTGCTACGGGGGTCGCAATTATAATTCACTCTAATTAAATTGTTATCAAAACTATTAAAATTGAACTCAAATATAATTTGCAAAAGCTTTACTAATTACTATTCTAAAAGCTGCAAGGGTAAGGTTTATTTTTCCACGTGTGTAGTTTCAAATGATAACGGGAGCAAATAATGAAAGAAAATAAAGGTACTGAATCACAACATAGAGACCGAATCACGTGTCGTCCAACTTCATTATCCGAACTAACGAACTGGAACTCTGAACCTTTCTGTAGCGATCCGGCCATTTCACATTTCTGACGTTCGTTATGAAATAATAATGAGAGAAATTAAATAGTATTTACGCTACTCTGCAAACAAATAATTTCATAACGGATGTAGAAATGTCATTTAATATAACCCACGTATGATGCATAGTAGAAAAAGGATGCTTCGACATGTTCTACGTACAAATGTAGTATGTAAGTAACTGATACAAGCAAATTTTATATTTAGTAGAGCAATATCAAGACTTCAAAAAATTTTAATCATTGAAGTTCCTGTATGGATTTTTAATAAGATATTCATTATTATTGCTTAAGTAATGAAGTATACGTTAAAATTAAAATTATAATAAAGTGTAAATTTTGTCTTTTTTAATTCAGGATTTTGTTTTATCACACATGCAAACTTTTATTCGTTCTACGAATGTGGGTGCCAGTTTTTCCTTATCAAACGTGATACTGTTTTCGGCGCGGCTTAAATGTCTATTTGTTTTCGGAAATTCGATATATCTTAAATGTAAAGTAACAGGTTACCTTTTTCACCTTTTTTATATAGAATAAGGCTAACAAACGAGTACACAGACCACCTAATGGTAAATGGATGCTGTGGCCTATAAACATCTACATTTATCCTCGATTAAGAATCAAAATGCAGATGCGTTGGCCTCCTTGAGGACTTAGATGGAGTGCCTCATTTCCAGTTAAAAGTGTCTCCGGTTCTCTACACACACTATGCGAAACACATCAGCAATGAGCTGCTTTTTTGCGCTCGTGCTGTGGCCCATAAACATTTACAATATTCCTTGATTAAGAATCAAAATGCAGTTGCGTTGTCACCCCTGTGGACTAAGATGAAAAGCCTCGTTTCCATTAAAAAGGTATCCAGTTTTCTACACTCATCATACGCAACACAGCAGCATTAAGCTACTACTTCACTTTGGTACTCTGAGAGAGTGTGGTCGTTTCCTGGGCGATCTGACCAATTTGTGCTACAACCGTAATAAAAAAGCTCCCATTATTTAAGGATTTTTAAGCAGGTAAAGTGTGCCGTGTAGTCCCAATGAGTGCTTAAGTAATGAAGTATTTTGTTTAAATCGTATCGAGCTTATTAATCAGATTGATATAACGCCTTAAAGTTACTTAAATCAACTAAGTTACTGTGTTTTTGAACAAAGTTAAAGAAGACAAAGACTTTGGCAAAGGAATTTAAATACAAGATGTTTATGGAAAAAAAAAACTTCCTTTGCTTCCGATTAAATAATAACATTATTCGTTTCTTTTAATTCAAATCCGCTTAAAAATTATTTGTAGCGTGTTAAAACTGATGGCTAATTCTTTTAAGCTTACGCCTTGAATATTATTGTTTTATTTGGTATTAATAACGTTAACAATTATCATTTTTATTCAAGTTACGTGGTAGAATCACGCTATAGAAATATTATGGCTGTAGATTGAAGGTGTCGGCTCGATCGGGAAAGGACCACTCCCTAACAGAATACCAATGTAAATAAAAACGAGGCATTCCATTTTAACCCCTAGGGGTGACAGCACGTTCATTTTAGTTATCACTTTGAATTGTTTGAGGATAGATGTAGGTGCTTATGGGCCAGAGCAACCAATTACTATCAGGTAGACAGTGTGCTCGTTGGTCAACCTTATTCTATAAAAATATTAGAGTGACAAACAAGCATACAGACCACTGGTATTTGGATACTGTAGTCTATCATCCATCCATCCATCCATTACAGCTTATAAAAGTCCATTGCTGAACATAGGCTATCCTCGTAGTCGTGATTAACTACCACATTGGGACGTCGAACACCTCAGTCCCCTCGTGACAATGGGTGTTTTACGTAGGACATTCAATAAGTTTTAAGATATACAAAAGTATTCTAGATACTATTAATATTTATTTTACATCTTTTCAAAATATTCTCCATCATGCTCTATACAAAGTTCCATTCGCCTAAACCAACTCTGAAAACACTTTTACCAGTCTTGATCTGACAGGTTGGAAATCGCTTCTTCGTAGGCAGCCACGGCTTCTTCGGCGCTTGAAAAAAACTTGCCTTTTATTTTTTCTTTGACTCTTGGGAACAAAAAGAAATCACAAGGAGCTAATTCAGTGCTGTAAGGTGGGGGACTTAGAGTTTCAAAACCAGATTCCTCAATAAATGCTTTTGTAATAAATGTGAAGAGGCGTTATCGTGATGCAGCATGATTCCCCGAAGCCCGGTCTTTGGTCTTCTCCCCGCGCAGCTTCAAAAGCTTTGGGTAATGCAACTGTAGTATACCATTCAGAGTTGACTGACCTACAATTTCTAGCATTGACGTCGACAAATGTCCGCTCCGCGAAAAAAACTAGCCTATCTAGTCTTTGCAGTTTTGTCGGTAACTGTCCTTCTGAGTAGACCCATACCGATGATCACCTTTTATTTTCCGGATCATATTGATAGATCCATGTCTCGCCACCTGTAACGATTTCTGAAACACGCCTAGATGCCCAGTTTTCAAAACGTAGATTCATGAAAGAAACGTAGATCATTTCATGGCACCAATCCACACGAGTCTGTTTTTCGCTTTCGGAGAGTAAACGAGGGATCCATCGACAACAAAGCTTCCTCACTCCAAGATGTTGATGTAGGATGGTATGAATGCTCCCCGAACTAACGCCTACAATCTTTTCGATGTCCTTATATGTGATTCGTGGGTCTTCTCGCACCAACATTTCAGTAGTTCATACATTTTCTGCCGTTACTACTGTTTGCAAGGCCTCGGTTCTTTGGTCATCTTTAAGATAAATTTTACCCCCTTTTGAATTCAGCAAACCACCTAAAAATTGTTGCGCGTGAGGAAGCTGAGTCCCTTTATGCTGATTGTAACCGTTGTAAACTTAATTGTTCGGTTAAACCAAATTTAAAATCATAATATATCATAGCGCGCAAATGTTCACGGTTAAAGCCGGCTACTCACTAGCCTGCCGCAGGGGCAATCTAGGGTGTAAGAGTGGGGATGACCCTTAATTGTCTCCTTAATTGTGATGTGTGTATGCAAGCAGGGGCAATTTTTTAAGTCGGCCCTGCGGTAGGGCGGCAGGGGCGCAAGATCTTCCTTGCTCCCTGCCGCTGTCGCGTGTGTAGCGCAATTGGGCAATTTCAATCAGTTCGTTGCGACTTTCGCGCGGAGCACACGTGTGAGTATAAGTCGCAATGGATACAATAAAGAATGTGAAATTTGGACACTGGTGATAGAAGTGTATAAAGAGCGGCTTCTTCACACAGTATCTCCTTTTTGTCTTTTTTTGCGGTAGCACCGCAGAAAGAATGTTATTTGAACGTTGTAAATTACAAGTAACATTACTGGGATTGGTTACCGAGTGAAAAAGAAAAAAGTGAGAAAGAAAATATTCCAATAGTATTAGAATTGCTGGAATATAAATAAAATGTCATTAACTAAATAATTAAATAATAATACAAATTTAAGTAATTTAATTTATTAAAAATCATCATTAGAAAACTATCCTGGCTATTTGTAGCACTAGTTAAATTATAGTTACTAAGCACTAGTTAGTTAAGTTATATCACAGAATAAATTGGTTATATTAAATTAAATTATGACGAGTGAAGTTAGTCACATTTAATTATCTTTGAAAGCCTAAAAATAGCGTGGCAGAGCTATAATGCAGCTTATAAGCACTATAATTATGGTTGTAATTATTAATTAATTAGTTGTTTTATTTAAAAATGTGGGTGTCTATGGGCCACAGTGTCCACTTACCATCAGGTGGACTGTGCTCATTTGTCACCCTTATTCTATATAAAAAAGAGCCAAGGCTATATATACCGATTCATTGATATTTCGATAAAACTGGCGCCATTTTCAACGCGTGCGTCCAGCGCGACGTACATTCTCACACTGAACGGCAGGCATGTGTGTAGAGACAGTTCAGATATTGCCCCGATCGCTGTTCACCCTAGATTGCCCCTGCGGCAGGCAAGTGAGTAGCCGCCTATACTATATTGTGGTTGTAAATATTAATTAATTAGTTGTTTTATTGAAAAATGTGGGTGTCTATGGGCCACAGTGTCCAGATATCGCAAGAGCCAAGGCTATTGCGATATCTTAGGATTTAAATGAAAGGTGTCTTCCTCGTAACGGCTTTAATGGCGGACTGAGCGGTGACGTTACAAAAATTAACAAATACCTTACACCTCCAGCCTTAAATATCTACATAATTATATTGAAATGAACTTAATAACTAATTTTAAACTTATAATTTAACTTAACTTAACTATACTATTATTCTAACATTGAAATTTAATTACGGGTCGTCGGATTCGCCTGGAACGGGTCACTGGCCGCGACGGTGGCGGTGGTTGTGGAGGAGTGGCGGGGTCTGGTACAATATCGCTGGGACATTGCGTATCTGCTATGGCGTTATCGTTGCTATCAACGTGCTCGGTTTCCACGTCATCTTTTCCAGCAGAAACCGCAACTTCCGTTTGCAACTCTGAAGACGCATCTGCAAACTCATCCTCAAGCCCACTTCGATCCTTTTCATCGACCTCATTAGTGATATCTGGACAGGTAACATCGGATAAGCGCGACCTACGTCTTATTTGATCGATGTGTCTTTTAATAAGTCGACCGTCACCATTGTCGAGAACGTATCTTCGCGAACCTTCTTTCTGGGCTACCGTGCCCTTGACCCATTTATCCCGGGTGCCGTAGTCCCTAGTCCAGATGGTGTCTCTTAAAGAGAAATTACGCGGAACACCACCCGCATACTTGACTTGACGCTGTTGAGCATCGAACACACGCGCTCGCACCACATACTCACCGCGAAATAAATCCAACCGTGAACGCAAGGAACGTCGCTGCAGCAGCATTGCTGGGCTCTCACCCGTGGTGCTTTGCTTACTGTTGCGATAGTTTAGTAAAAAAGTTTGTACGGCGATATCAATATCCACGTCATCCCTATAAGCTTTTTTTATTGCCCTCTTACACAGGTCAACGGCATTTTCCGCTGCCCCATTAGATGCAGGGTGGTACGCCGGTGAAAACCTTTGCTGAATGCCATTATTTTTCAAAAAACTTTTAAATTCGATACTTATGAAAGGCGGTCCCTGGTCCGACACTAGTTCTAAGGGCAAACCGAACCTTGCAAATATTGACCTCAGCACCTTAATAATGGAAGACGCATTCGTTCGCGCTACTTCAATAATTTCAAGCCATTTCGAGCTCGAATCTATTAATACTAAATAAGTTTTACCTTTATACAGCCCTAGGAAGTCTATGTGAACTCTAGACCAGGGAGTCAAGTAGGGCCAGGGCTGTGGTGGCGCGCGCGGCGGGGCGTCCGCCTCGGAGGCGCAGGTCTCACAGCTTCGGCATAGCGCTTCCACATCTGCGTCGATGTTCGGCCACCACACATAACTGCGTGCCAACCCCTTAGTTTTCACGATGTCCATGTGGCTGCTGTGTAATTGTTTTAAAATAATTGGACGTAAATATGAAGGTATTACCATTCTATACCCCCACATAATCGATCCGTTATCTAAATATAGTTCATTGCGCCTAACAAAATAAGGCTTAACCTCTTCACCAGGGCAAACTGTCGGCCAACCCGATTTGATATAGGCGAAAATTCTACTTAGAATAATATCCTTTGAGGTCGCCTTCGTAACATCCTCGTTAGTAACCGGTAAAAAAATTTCCACAAAGTTAATATAAGTAATTTCTCTATTCATTGTTTTTTTATTACTAGAAGAAATTGGTAATCTTGATAAACCGTCGGCGCAATTTTTATTAGACGTCACGTATTCGATATTGTAGTCGTAACCAGATAAAAGTACGGCCCAACGTTAGATACGCGAAGCGGCCATAACCGGTATTCCCGTTTTTTTATCAAATATGTGTGTTAATGGTTTATGGTCCGTACGCAATATGAATTTTCGCCCATACAAATACTGATGATATTTTCTTACACCGAACACAATAGCGAGCGCCTCTCGATCGATCTGCGAATAGGCTCGCTCTGCAGCCGAGAGCGAGCGCGACGCATACGCCACCGGCCGCTCGCCCTCCGGCGTCAGGTGCGAGATAACCGCACCAACACCCACGCTGCTCGCATCACACGTCAGCACAATAGGCAAATCGCTAGAGTAATGCATTAGAATTTTACTAGAACTTAATAATACTTTTACCTTTTTAAAGGCTCTTTCACAATCGTCACACCAATCAAATTTTATTTCCGTACGTAATAAATTATATAAGGGTGCGAGAATAGTGCTGATATTTTTTACGAATTTTGCATAATACATTATCATTCTATATAGGCCCTTAACTCAGACACGTTCGTAGGAGCGGGAGTGTCTACTATTGCCTTAATCTTATCCGGACAAGTGTGAATACCATCCTTACTAATTACATAACCTAAGTAATTGACTGATTCAGCGAAAAATACACACTTTTCCTTTTTAACTCGAAGTCCGTACGATTGCAACCGGTCAAATACTTTATGCAAATTACTAATATGCTCCTCGGTGTTGCGCCCTGTAATAATTATATCGTCCAAAAATACGCCTACATACGGTAGATTAAAGAATTGCTCTAAATGTTTTTGAAAAATACCAGGACTTGATGATAAGCCGTATACTAAGCGATTATATCTAAACAAACCCTTGTGGGTGTTGATCACCGTATATTTGGCGGATTCGTCAAGTACAAATTGTGAAAGGTCAATTTTACTGAACCGCTGCCCCCCTTGTATACGTATCAGTAAGTCTTCTACTCTAGGCAAAGGATAACGGTCGACTTCTATAACTTTATTTAAAGTTAACTTATAATCGGCGCAAATCCTAATGTTACCGTCTTTTTTCACTACGGGCACAATGGGGGTCGCCCAGTCGGAGCGGTCGACGGGCGTGAGGATACCGTCCGCCACCAGCTGCTCGAGTGCGCGCTCCACAGGTGCACGCAACGCATAAGCCAGTGGATGCGCTCGCATGAACACGGGTTGCGCTCCCTCCCGCACACGTATGCTCACCGGCGGCCCAGTGAACCATCCCAGGCCGTCCGCGAACACCTTACAATATCTGGAACTGAAATCGTTCAAGTTAAAAACATCATTCGATAAACAGTTTAAGCTTCCAAAAGGGGGTAACTGTATATTGAGTTCTGCCAACCATTGTCTGCCTAACAATATTCTTTTACCATTTTTAATAACATATAAATCGAGATGCTTTTCCTTATCTTTGTACTTTACTAAAGCCCTTATCACACCTACAGGTCTCACTTGTTCACCCGTATAGTACCTTAGCAACAAAGGACACATATTCATTTTTAGGTTACTAAATTGTTGTTTATATAACTCATAGCTAATACATGAAACGGCACTGCCTGTATCGCACTCCATTTGAACGTGCCTACCGTGTACTATTAATGATATGAACAATGGTTTGTAATGACTAACGCTTAATTGATTAATGCAAACCATTACCTCGTCACTTCCTTCGCTGTTTAGTAAACTGTCATTCTCACTCTGCACTACGTTGACGCTGTGTTGACCTGCTAAATAAGGACACATCCTTTGTAAATGTCCTTGTTTATTGCACACTCGACACACGTAGCGAGCAAACTTGCAGGTCACTACATCGTGTGCTTTACCGCACGCACGACACTCTCGCTGGCGTCGTCGTCGGTCATCCAGCACCGATGTCGATACACTCGGCCCGGTGGGCGTTGCTGCTGCTACCCCGGATGCTCCGCCGTGCATCCTGACCTCGCCCTTACTGCCCGCGCGCCGCTCGCCGTCACAACCGATCGCGCTCCCGGTCCGTCTTGCACTGACAATCGCGTGGCAGTTTGTGAATGCGCTCGAGTTTCCAGGTATCTTCGGATGCACATCGACGCTGGCTGCATCCTTCTCCGCCGCCTCCATACTCACGGCTAATTGATATGCCTTGCCAAAGTCTAATTTGCTTTCGGCAAATAACCTCTGCCGAATCGTTTCACTGCTGATACCGCATACCAATTGATCGCGCAAACTTTCTTGCAACCAGCTACCAAACTCGCAAGTTTTCGACATCTTCTTTAGGTCCGTTACATATTCTGATATACTTTCACCGTCCCTTTGTTTCCTTTGTCGGAATTTAAATCTTTCAGCCAGCTCGCTGGGTTTTGTTGAATGTAATTTTCTAAAATGTTTGTTAACTCCAAAACGATTTTGATGTGGGTTTTCCGGTACACAAACTCACGAGTAGTTCATAACTCTCCGCCCCATTACCGTGATTAATGTAGGTACATGTAGCTCACTAGGAATTTAGTTCACAACGAAGAATTGTTCTAGCCTTTCCACATATAGTCTCCAATTATCTGTAGCCACTTTAAATTCCGATATTTTTCCAATCGACATGGTTTAGGCCGGTAAGCTTACACACACGCGAACTATTACGATTTTTTTTTTCTCGTCGCCAATGCGATATCTTAGGATTTAAATGAAAGGTGTCTTCCTCGTAACGGCTTTAATGGCGGACTGAGCGGTGACGTTACAAAAATTAACAAATACCTTACAGCTATATATACCGATTCATTGATATTTCGATAAAACTGGCGCCATTCTCAACGCGTGCGTCCAGCGCGACGTACATTCTCACACTGAACGGCAGGCATGTGTGTAGAGACAGTTCAGATATTGCCCCGATCGCTGTTCACCCTAGATTGCCCCTGCGGCAGGCAAGTGAGTAGCCGCCTATACTATATTGTGGTTGTAAATATTAATTAATTAGTTGTTTTATTGAAAAATGTGGGTGTCTATGGGCCACAGTGTCCACTTACCATCAGGTGGACTGTACTCATTTGTCACTCTTATTCTATATAAAAAAGAGCCAAGGCTATATATACCGATTAATTGATATTTCGATAAAACTGATGCCATTCTCAACGCGTGTGTCCAGAAAGACGTACACTCTCATACTGAATGGCAGGCATGTGTGTAGAGACAGTTCAGATATTGCCCCGATCGCTGTACACCCTAGATTGCTCCTGCGGCAGGCATATGAGTAGCCGCCTAAGATCCATCGTTTTAAATGAAAAGCGCGGGAAGCGTTGCAGGAAAATTAATAGAACTTTTTTTTTTTAATATTGAGCAATTGGCTTATGGAGTTCTATTTTTAAATAAATTTGCTTTTTAGAAACATATAACACAGTAGCGTTCCATTTTTAAATTTCGAGCATCTCAAAACTTATTGACTGACCTACGTAAAGTGCTCGAAACGTCGGGAATGTGAAATATGTTATATACGCAATTAAATCCGTTAAAACTAGTATTACTTATCTTCTGTGTTACGATTCCTGGGTTCGAATGCAACTTGGAGCTTTTGTACGGCAACACAAATTGTTGGTTTTCGGATTTACCCATATTTATTACTAGCGACGCGCCCTAGCTTCGTCTGGTTGGGATCCATTAATGTGGCGTCATTTAGACTTAAGATAATAATCAAAGATCATTTATTTTATCAATTTTTCGATTTTTCAAAAATATTTTCCAACTTTTTTGGATTAAATATAACCTAAATCAATTATGGCATTACTTTGTATATGTGCTTACAGTTTCGCCACAATAGATTCAGCCATTCCGAAGATTGGCCCGGACAGACAGACAAAAATCTTAAAATGGATATTCATATGTTAGCAGCATGCAGAGGTTATTTGCGTGCTGCTAATAAAAGGCAGCTATTTCGACACAACATTTTTACATGTATGGATTACCTATACATATTATTTGTTATTAAATTATATTTAATGAATTCAACGTTTCATTTTCCCATTAATTCATTATTATCGTAGTGAGATTTGAATTTCGAAAAAACCTACTTCAAGATGGCCAATTGCATGAAATGATCGCTAGGTTATCCGACATCTCAGATTTCGTATCCAATAAGGCCTGTAGGGTACCCTTTTACGTAATGGGAATTTATCTTTGGAATGGAATCATTTTGTTTAAGATTCGAAAGTTTATTTTTGTATCTTCTTAGTAATTTGAACTAGATAAGTAGCAAGTTTCCGGAAGGTCATTAAATGTAATAATAATATTTTACCTACATACATAAACAGTCACGCCTGTCACCCAGAGGTGTAGGCAGAGACTACGGACTTTCATTTGGCACATTTCTGATACAACCCTTTGCATTCTTTATTGCATATATATTAAATAGCCCATCTTCAATATATCGACAATTTGGTCGATAAACTTCCGTTTAGTGCGTCTCTTGCGGGCTCTTGGATCCCTTCTGTAACATAAATTTGCTAAGTTTTTTTTTGCTCTTTCCTAATTTAGTCACCTACAAAACTTAATAATTTTCTAATCCAAGTCAAATCATCATCTTGCAGAATCACACTTTCTCTAATCTCACAATTTCTAACCCTGTCATTCAGATTCAACCCAAACAAACTCCTTAATTAGGTACCGCATCTCTACAGCATATTATATTCTACTATCGTGCTTATCCTAATATTTTATCACTCAGAAAATGATTAAACTTTAATAGGAATTTAGTAAGTTGATAACATACTTTGTAATATAGTTAAAATAAATGATGGTGTTATCTTCAACATTTATGATAAACATGTAATTTAGAGGTTTTCATGTGTCTTGTAATTGTCTCGGTTTATCTTAAACTTGGGATGCAGTTTGCATACAGGAAACACTTGATACAGGAAAACCGAGATAATTCAAATATTTCATTTAAATAGGTCGGTCGTATAGCGCGAAGAACCGAAAATCAATGAATAATAACATTTTTATAACTGGTAGGGTCATTCTGCATTATGCATTACCAGAAAAGGTCCACTCTTTCACAAAATACCAGCGTGAAATAGCAGCTTAATGTTGCTGTGTTTCTTATGGCGAGTGTAGATAACCGATGACCCTTTTAATGGTAGCAGACATTCCATATTAATCTTCAGGTATACAACGTATCCACATTTTGATTCTTAATCGAGATATAGATGTCGATGGACTACAGCATCCACATACATCATGTGGACTGTGTGCTTTTGTCAACCTTATTCTATTAAAATAAAATAAAATTTCATAACTTTTCATAACTCTTTAAACATTTATATATGACTATCATCATCATCATCATGATTACAGCCTTCACAAGTCCACTGCTGAATATAGGCTTCCCCAAGGAATGCCACACAGTGTGGTCCTGATTCACATGCATCCATCGACTTCCTGCATGTCTTACCAGGTCGTCACTCCATCTAGTGGGGTTCGCCCTACACTTTGCCTACTCGTACGAGGCTGCCACTCGAAAACCTTTTTTTCTATATATATATGTCGGAACGTCTATAAAATACCCGGTTGGATCGAGGTGGAATTGAGGGTATATCGAGAAACACCCACTTGTTTGTGCAGTATAAAGTTCACTGTAGGCGCCGTGCGAGAGAGATTCTGCTTAATTCATTCTACGAGTGAGGTAATTCTACGAGTGCTAAGATAGTGTCGTGGTTCTGTTCGTTGTAGTAATTCTTCTAGTGCAGGCAAGGAGGATGGTGTCGCTGAGAGGCTGCCCCGTGTTCAACTGAGATAACTAGTGTTGCTGTTGCCTTGCATACTTTGGTGTTATCATGTAATTACGTACATTACGTTACACTGGTGTGTTATCGTGGCGGGGACGTGTTACGGTGTGGTCAAACTGTAATTTCACTATACTGAATGTATAGTGTGTTACGTTGTCTTATTACTGATAATGATTAATTGCGTAAGCAAGAGAGCAAGTTGAACATTCGCTCTCACACTTTTATTATTATTATAATGAACACTATCCTCATGTATTTCCGAGATCAAAATTGGGATCCTCTGCTGAATCTCCGACATATATATACAGACTATACTGTATCTAAAATATTATTATATCATTGTCACAGTCACCGTATAGTGATTACGTCAGAAAATCGTAGGTGTTCTAAGAGGCGACAGAAGGAAATAAAATGGGAGATGGTCAGCAACATCTTCCTGACAACAATAAAAAATAATAAAAAATACGGTTGCCTGGCAAGCGAGGCAACTATGGCAAATATAATATAATAAATAAGCATTTGTTCAGTAGTGGATTTTTGATAGCCATAAATAAATGAATGAATGAATTCTGAACAGACTTTTCATTTTGAAGTGAGATCAGGCAAATTGATGAAGTAAGCAAAAAGAAATTGTTGAATCAATTTAAGTATTTCAGTTCGTTAATTAAATGAAGTTGGGTACGATACTCGAGCTGCATGAGCCTCACTTCGCAATTAATTCAATAATTTGGTTCGTTCTTTTGATGTTAAGTGGTATTCAAGAGTTATTGACATGAAAACTCGTTTCATTTATTAAGAAAATTTGTGTAATTGCAATATTCAAAAGCTGCACTTGCAAATACTGGTTTTAAGTTAAATAACGATAACGAAGGGACCGATTTTTTTTGTAGTAGGTATTATAGTGTTTTCGTTGACCTTAATCTTCAGTATTACTTAAGACAGATAGACAGGTCTATCTGTCTTTATTTTGTTGTTCTGAGATTGGAACACACTACAACAAACTAAAGTATATACAACTCATGGTAATTTTACGAAATTATATTTAAAAAATAGCAGTGTTCACTACACTTTTTATTCATACGTCGTATGTCTATGGGCGACAGCATCCACATACTCGTACTGTGGGCGACATGGTAGGCTGTGTGCTCGCTTGTCACCCTATTCTATAAAAACGTAGAGGCGGTTTAAGAATATCCACTACCCTGTGGGTGTCGTAAGAGGCGACAGACTGAAACATTAACAGGAGGTGGGCGATAGGATCTTCCTAATAACAACTCCAAATTATAAAAAGAGCGTGGCAAAATCCTTCCCTGTGAGACTATATATGTCGGAGGTATAATATGTTCAGCAGTGGACTTTTATGGGCTGTATGTATGACGTTATTATAAAAAAAAGAAATATTGTCAGCTGTTTTTGCTTTACGTATCTAGTCGCAGACCAACAAAGATGAACGGAGCGCTACGTACATTTCAAGTGACGCCGAAACCATTGCTAACTTCTTGACACGCTCTCATTCACACATATTTTTTAATGGCCCGTAAAAATACTGTTGGACTAACACATTTGCAAATAAAAGCCTTCTACTTACATTAAGTTGAGCATGGCTTGCTTTCAGTTACATAAATGTATGCAGCGCTCCGTCTATCTTTCTTTGTTAGTCTGAAGTGCTTGCTATGTTGATTGTTTTACCGACTAGTTTCTTTATAGAATAGTTTATTTTAATCATAAGCTTTTATTTAACTTCACTAGTATGTACTGGAATTTTGCAAGAATTTTTTCGCCCACTTCCACTGGAGTTATCGGGCTAAATTTTGTCACACACGTTTGGTTCACGTGACAATGCACGATTACTTAAATGCCGCCATTTTAATCCAATATGGCATACGTTACAAAATGGCGATTTATCATTTCACAGCAACCCTTATGATATGGGTATCAAATGAAAGGCTTGATAGGCGAAATACAATAAGTGAAGTGACGTTATTCTAAATACAATATGGCGGACGTCACGAAATGGCGATTTATAATTTCCATAGTAATCTCTATGATATGGGTATCAAATTAAAGGCATTGAATTAAACTACTTTTACGGATTATATCGCGTTTAATTAACTTATTTTATTAATTCCCGACGTTTCGGGTGCTTTACAGCACCCATGGTCACGGGGGACTGAGGTGTTTGACGTCCCAATGTCAAAGTTAATCCGGAGTACCTTCAGCTTTTTTAATTATTAATTTTGGTCCGATCTACGCAGAATGAACTAACTGTGTCTTGAAGTCTTGCAGTGGTATGCTTAGGTTTAGTTTTGATTTTATTAATTACAGGATCCCAAGCAGGTGGTAGTACACGTCAAACACTCAGTCCCCGTGACCATGGGTGCTGTAAAGCACCGAAACGTCGGGAATTAATAAAATAAGTTAATTAAACGCGATATAATCCGTAAAAGTAGTTTAATTCAATGTGTAGTGTTCGCGTAAATATAAGAAATCATTAAAGGCATTGATGAGCGAAACACAATAAGTAAAATGATGTCATTATAAATCCAATATAGCGGACATCAAACGATGGCGAATTGCGTTTTTATGCACCTCTATGATATGGGTAGCATATGAAAGGGTTTGCTGAGAAGAATTCGCATAAAATGATGTCCGCGTTCAGCTTTTCAAGGAGATGGTGTATTACTGCTAGGTTAAACGGTGAAACTTAGCGGGGTCGTGTCTTAACTAATATCAACCTACACCCAGGGCAAATTCTGGCGGTGGTGAAAATAATTCAAGGCGGAAAATAAAATGGCCCTATACCAAAAAATAGTAAGAGTTATAACTCAGCAAAGGTTAGGGATGGTTTGGTGGTGCTCGAACAAATGTTGTAGTGACCGACAAGGGTCAAAGGTCAACTGCTGGCGATAAAAAAATTAAGATGACGAATCTACGATGGCGATCAAAACCAACAATAACTCATTAAATGTAGTGAACACACCTAGAAACATGTCCAGCGGTAACTAAAAATAAATAAATAGTCAAAACACATTTTTAAAACAAGCTTTTATTTATATGCTCTAAAAAGAAGGAAATAAACTTTAAATTAAATCAAGCCATAAACATAAAAGATGCTTTTGCAGCATGCATTACTCCTTAAATTTGTCAACTTTTGACCTGCTTTGGAAAAATTCTCTGAACGGAACTGGATACACTAATATTTTAAATGTAATTTGTACAGATGCGGGTTTGTATACGTCTGAAATCATGTACGTCCCATGTACTAGCTATTTGTATATGTCTGAGATCGTGTACGTCTCATGTACTTATGAACCTAACTAAATAAAACCGAAAACAATGCCAAAAACAATAATCGAGATTTCTCCTATAAGGTCCGCCACAAAAATACGGAATGCCGTTTCGATTCCGTTTCGAATCCGATTCGGTTTCCGAACGCAGCAAGTCCATATAAAATCAAGGACCCGCCACACACGTATTGGCATTTTCCGTACGGAATTTTCTCCGATTCGAGATTCCATATGACCACCTGAGCGTTTGGAATCCTGAACGGAAAAAGCCACTCGAACGCAAGTCTTCCATAGATTTTGTATGAGTCGCAACACACATACGTAAATTTCGTACAGAAGGCGCTCAGTGTTCGTTGCACGACCGAAGCGAGTAGTTGTGTTTATGTATGTTTTAACATTTAATCTTATATGTGTATAACTTTTCGTAACTTTTCATCTTATTTTGTTTAATAATTCGTCGAAAGAGTTTATTGACATCCATATTTTAATAAATATCTCTGGATAGATAGATTTTTTTACCTAATATTGACTATATTACAAGCTTAGGGTGATAAGGGATGCACCCAGTAAAAATGATACAGCAACAATGGAATCTCAATCAGAAAATCGTCATTATTATTCGCTGGCAGAATGTCTAGACTCAATGGCTAGCGTCTCTCAACTGAGCCTTGATTCAACTGAGTCTTATTCCGAATGGAAATAAACGTATGTGAGTGATGTATTTACGGAATCCCAAAACGGAATTCCGAAACGGAATCCTGAAACGAAATTCCGTATGTATGTGGCCGGCCTAATAGAGCACTTTACTGTGTAGTACCTACCCATCACTAAGTAACGGGATTCCCTTTATAAGTAAGCTTACCATAACTTATATAGTTTTTCCCAATAATTTATTGTAATCGATTGTCTAAATGATAATCGATTGCAAACGATCATCTTGATAACCGATCCATCGATTTTCGATAATCGATTCCGCACACCATTACACGCGAGCCATGATGCTTAGGTACCATCCCAAAATTCAGTAGTGACTTTAAAAAAATGTATTTCTAAAGAGATAAAATAGAAAGACTTATTTGAATTCAAGTGAAGTAATAGTGAAAGCGGGAGTGATTATATTTTCTTTTGAAAGATCCAAGACGTGGGTGTAATTTTGGTATTTATTTTATATTAACCTCACTTTTTGCTTGTAAGTATCGTGCATTTTTTCAAATTATTAATTTTTAATGATCTATTCATTCTTTTTTATTGATTAGTGAAAATAGATCCCAAACAACATTACCGTAATTAAAGAAATATGATTAAAGCCAAGGTGATGTAAATGTAAAATAATATGTCCATTTATAATATTACCTATACACGCCATATAGACTTCAAAGAACTAAAATGAATTATATAATTTCACATTCTGGAGGAAGGTGTTTAATCCCTCTATACACTTTGTACTTTTTATTTTTTTTGACTGCCTCATTGGTTTATTGGTCGTTAACGCTGTTGCTGATAATGTCCTGGTTTAGAATACCGAGTCGGGAGAAGCTGCTTCAAGAAGCTTCTTTTTTTTCTTATTCTAAAATCAGTAGCAGCCGCGAGTCATAAAGTGCATCATATTAAAAGATTTTTTTTTAAAAGCAGCACAGAGAGACAAGAACAGTGTGGGAACTATATAAATCAAAAACACCAATCACACCAAAATAACTAGATGATAACATGTCTATTTATGATTTTGTTATGAATCAGAAGGAAATTTTGCAACGACAAGAGATATGAGATAAGAGTGTTGTCTTCAATATCCATAGCCTGTATTCCCATATTTCTGTTATCATTTTGTTTCTGCCTTGGACAGCTCTGCAAGCTTTCAGCCTGCACGGCATACACATTTATTCTAAGCAATCCACCTGAAAAAAGTAATTAATATTGTAAAGGTTATTTAGATAGATTGCGTGTGTGTGTGTGTGTGTGTGTGTGTGTGTAATGACCGCTGTTTATTAAATTATTTATAACTTTAGCAGATGTAACTCAATATAATGTCCTTCATAAACACATGTTTTGGGTTACAGTTTAGTACTTAATCATTTAATTTTAAGAAACTTTTGTCTCCACAAATGTAAACAGTATTGTGTTCACAAATAAAATAAAAAATTAAATAAGATTGCAATAAGTATATATTTCATGAAATCTTTCATACAAGTCACCAATTAAGAGACTAATGATTATGCTACCTTTGTACTTAAAATAGCATGAAGGGTCTACACTTTTTACTTTCACTGGTTTCATTTAGGATAAAAAATATTTTAGTACTTTTTAGTAGATAACAAATTAATATCCCACAATAACACAGCTTTTTGATGTGCTTTTAAAATTGCAACCACATAAAAGCCAAATATTTCTGTACCCATATACTTTTATGTAATGCGTATTATATATAAGAACTTTCTTGCAATATCATTATGCAGTTTTTACAACTGGATTTACTGGAACTGGATTTATCTGAAAAAAGTTAATGGGTAAATATAATACAAAAGTAAAAAGATATGAAATTCTTTGCATTTCTTAAAACAAAATGGATTAATAGTATTCACCTCGCAAGAAATCCACATACAAGTTGGTGCTTGGAGCACATCTGCAGTTACTCGGAAAACTCACATTGCGTTGTAATAATATTGCACTATTTGGAGTGCATGCTTTCGTACATAATTACTTGAAAGACACCGTCGTGTTGTTAAAAAACAACAGAAAGACTAAACTAATAGATAGTAATGTTGATCTATGTCTCCTTTCATTATATATTTTTTATTGATCGAATAACTGATTTTTAGATTCAATAATGGCAGAATCCGAAAACTCCATGGAGTATTTAGATACAATAATAGTTGAAGTTGATGTTCATCATCGTCATTGTTTGCAAATTAGTACCTCAATCAAAACTACAAACAACATACGTATGAAAACAACAGCAGAGCGTTCAAAAGAGTAGAGAGCTCGGAAAAAGAATGACACTCAGGCAACTATTGATCTTTCTTCAATCCACCATGCACATCCAAAAACAGCTGCACAGTGAATGCAAGAGTATAGAACCCGGAAAAAAAAGTAAACTCCGACAGCGAACCGTCGAAAATGTAAAAAATCAGAAGCAGAGCGTGCACAAGAGTATAGAAAGCGGAAAAATGCTAAAATTCAGTCAGCAGGTGAGATTTTCTCAGTTATTTATAATCAAAATCACAATACATAATATTTTTAGATTATATCATAACATATGTGCTATTGTTACAGCTAATAACATTAGAAATGTGCCTGTTACTAATAAATCCAGATGCTTAAGAGACAATCACACAATAAGAGAACAAATCCAAGAATCACAAAATGAAACTATTCCTCTGGTTTACACGGATTTTCATCGGCATTGTTTGGCTCATTTTGAATTTCAGAAAAAAATTGTTCGAAATTCATTTGGTCATGATGTATGCTCAGTTTTTGAAAGCTATGGTTTAAAGATGACTTACGATCTGCATGCCTTCAACATGACACAATTTTAAAAACAATAGTTCCTCATCTTAATATATTAATTATAAAAGTATATAATAATGATAACAATGATAATAATAATTCGATCATAATTAATGAACTACAATAATAATCATAAGAGCAGTAATAAAATTTATTGATCATATTATTTGTCTATGGCAATAAAATAGCTTTAATTAAATACGAAATTTTTTTTTTGCTTAAACCTTCTTAACCAATTTTTGTTAAGCAGTAAATAGAAGAAAATGATGTCATAAAGAAGTTTCACTTCTTACGTGTGTACACATTACACACACCCATTTTTATTTTATTTTATACTTAAAAAGTCTGATTGACTTCCGTAAAACTCGTCACGCCACCTAACGTCTCCTATTGAGACGCTGAATCTTTCCGCAGCTACGATCATCTACGAGACGTCTTGCAAAGCGTGGCAGTTATGGTAAATTGTCCCTACTACATATGGCAAAAACCGTGTCCAGCAAGGGACTGTTACAGGCTGATAGAGAAGATTGAAATCAGATAATAGAACATCATCATCCTATCCAGTGGTGGATTTATAATAGGGCCGCCGAGAATCACCGCCCTAGAGGGTCTAACGATGCAACAGACCAGCAAGTATTTCAATAAGTTTAATGAAACTGACACTGATTTTATCACGAATGAATTGAAAAATCCATTAAATTTAGTATTAGGATTTCTATTCGTTAGTTCAGATAACAAAGTTGATACAGTACGTGACTGGATTATCTGTATTGTGGCTCACTGCGTTTTATTTTCTTTTATTGCTCCATAGAATTTATCTCGAATGTGTAAATTTATTTTAACGTGAAACATAGTAAGCAAATAATGAAGAATAATTAATGTTTTATATAATTTTTATTTTTTGTATTTATATTTTATTTTAAGACTTAAATATTGCCTGTTTTAATTAGAGAGACAAAATGGTCTATATGCTGGTAAATAATTACTGGAACTAATGGATCCTGCAATGGCCACAGCCTGAGATTATGCTCCTTCTCCCAACCTTCATAATGGAATAACTGACAATTCCAACGCAACAATGGATATTCTGCTTGTTACGAAGCAAGCAATAAACGCATTCCAATTTGCCAATACACCCTATAAAATTCCACGGCTGGCTAGAGGACTCCTCCATAGATTGCCTCATATATTGCATTTTTGGGAGTTAAAGAAAACGTTCCGGGAAGAAATCGGGAATCTAGAAACTTCAATTGATTTCCTGGGTGAGCAGCCGAGTACTATTGATCAAACCCTAAAAAAACACGATAACAAAATCAAAGAACTTGAAAATAAAAACCAAGACCTACAAAATAAGAACAAAAACCTTGAACTTAGAGTGAGCATACTAGAGCAAGAAGTAAAAACGTTTCAGCAGAAATCTTTATCAAATATGGTAGAAATCGCAGGCCTGCCGGAGGCTTGCCTCAAAGACGTTAAAATCCTAGAAACGCTGGCTTCGGAACTGATTACTAAGGTAAGCGACATTCAATCTTCGCAACGCTTGCCCAGCTGTAAGGACCGCCCTAGTCCAATCCGCGTTGAGATGAATAAACAAAAGCAGCTCAAAAAATAATGGATTGAAGCTGTCAAAGAGAAATGTCTCTCCGTGGGAACAATCCTAACAAACTCGCCGAAGGAAGTAGCTGAACAGCGAGTGTACATCAGGGTGGCCCTCACCAAGCACTTAAAAACTCTAATATATAACACCAAAGCGAAACTTAGTAAATTCGTCCAATATATATGGTGTAAGGAAGGTAAAGTACTTGTCAGGAAAGGTCCTAATACTATTTTTTTTATAGGAGAGGGGGCAAACGATCATGCGATTCACCTGATGGTAAGTGACTACCGCCGCCCATGAACAACTGCAACACCAGAGGAATTTGCTGTTACTATATTCGATCAGAAAATGATATTGAATTTCTCCTAAAACAATTAGATAGCTCTAAAATCTCTTAATTATATTATTTTCTTTGTTTTTCATTGTTCGAATATACCTACCTATTTATTAACTACTCTTCAAACATTATTATGATTATAAACATTAAAGAATTTGTTAACTGTAACGATATAAATAACTACTTTCAACAATTACCCCAAATCGTCCTGCATTATTTACTAGCCTAAATTTTAATATACGATCACTCATAAAAAATGTTACGAAGCTTCAACAAGTTATTCATAGTTCCAAATACCCCTTAGACTCGATTATTTTAACCGAAGTTGGCTTAACAGATATGATTGTTAACCTTTTTAATATATCGGGTTATAATATTATGTACTACCCATTGCGACCTGCGCAACGGGGTGGCGGTATCATTGCTTATGTTAAAAACCATCTCAAGTTTACATTAACACCGCATAAAAGTATCATGTTCGAAAATATAACAGGTATCTCAAAACTGTCCCCGAACGTAGATGTAGTTGTGTGTGATATTTATAAACTTCCAAAAAGAAACAAGGATTTTGTTTGTAAAGGAGCTTGGACGCTAAAACAAACATTTTACTAACCGGAGACTCAAACATTGACCTAAAAACCAATTTCATCTTATAGGGACACTTATTTTCAAACACTCAGCGAGCGCGGATTGATGTGCGGAATTTCAGATTATACTAGAATTGAAACAAGAAAAAATAAAGTCACTAAATCTTGCATAAATCACATATAATATGCGAGGTTCCCCACATTAGATCCGTACTTGGCTGTGTTGGACATTGCACTGGCCCATCGGGCCATAGTGCTTACGTGCCTTGACAACTCGCCACCTATACGACGCGTACAGGATGTTACACAAAAAACTACTTTCCATCATACCATTTTTAGTCATTACTAAAATGGTATGATGCATAAAATAGTGAGCGTTACAGATTGGGAACAGACAAATGACATGAGTTCGTCAAATGAGTCCGTCCAATTACAGGCCTATCGCCATCACCTCCTTGTTCTCGAAAATAATGGAGTCAATTATTAACTGCCAGCTCATGCGGTACCTTGAGGAGCACCAGCTGATTAGTGACTGCCAGTACGGTTTCCGTCGGGGTCGCTCAGCTGGTGATCTTCTTGTTTACCTAACACATAGATGGGCGCAGGCGATCGAGTCCAAGGGGGAGGCATTGGCCGTTAGTTTGGACATAGCGAAGGCCTTCGATCGGGTCTGGCACAGCGCTTCTTTCGAAGCTTCCTTCCTATGGGTTCCGAAATTGTGCAATTGAATCACCAGTTTTCTGGCTGATCGAGCATCAAGGTCGTAGTAGACGGTCATCATCATCATCATCATAGCCCTTCACAAGTCCACTGCTGAACATAGGCCTCCCCAAGGAATGCCACAGCACGGTCCTGAGCCACCCGCATCCATCGACTTCTGCATGTCTTACCAGGTCGTCATCCATCTAGTGGGGACGCCCACACTGTCCGCCGGTACGAGCCGCCACTCGAGAACCTTTTTTCCCATCGGTTGTCGGTTCTTCGAGCTATATGGCCGGCCCATTGCCACTTCAGCTACTAATCTGTTGGCGTCGGTCACTCTGGTTCTACTGCGGATATCCTCATTTCTGTTTATCACGCAGTGAGACTCGAGCATAGCCTTCCATAGCTCTGAGCGACCTTGAGCCTCATCCGGCCAGGTGAAGGACCACGTCTCAGTTCCAGGTCATCACTGGCAACACGCACTGGTTGTACAGCCTCGTTTTCAAGTTTTGAGGTATACCTGACGAGAAGATGCCGTATTTCCCGAACGCTGCCCAGCCGAGTTGAATCCGTCGATTGACCACTCGGTCGAAGTTGGACTTACCTAGTCGGACTATTTGTCCCAGGTAAACATATTCGTCAACAACTTCGAGCTTAGTGCTCCCAACAACTACCGGCATAGGTGTGACATGGACATTAAACATGATCTTTGTTTTGTCCATGTTCATCTTAAGACCTATCCGTTGGGAGGCACTATTGAGGTCATTGAGCATAGTGCTTAGGTATATCGTCGGCAAATCGAAGGTGAGTGATGTACTCGCCATTGATGTTAATGCCGTATCCTTTCCAGTCCAGAAGCTTGAAAACGTCTTCCAATGCAGCGGTGAAGAGTTTCGGGATATAACGTCACCCTGTCTTACACCTCTGCAGTTGGATAGGTTTTGTACTCTGGTTCTGTACTCGGATAGCCATCGTGGCCCTACTGTACAAGCACTTCAGCACTTCGATATACCGACAGTCAACTTGGCACCGCTGGGGACTGCAGCACCGCCCAAATTTCGACGGAATTGTTTCTTGCACATACGCCAGACATAGTGGCAAATTGTACCCCGGACTTCTGCAATTTGCCGAAGGGAATGTATGGGTCTATGGTGCTAAAGCCTTTTCGGAAACCGGCTTGTTCGGGAGGCTGGAAGTCGTCGAGTCTGCGTGCAGACGATTCGTAATGACTCGAAAACAGCACGAGGCGGCTCAGAAGGAAATCGGTCTGTAGTTCTTCAAGAGAGCGTTGTCGCCTTTCTTGAAGAACAAGACCACCGCACTCTGCTCCACGCCTCCGGTGTAGTGCCACCATGTAGGACGGATTAAAGAGCTTTTGAAGGACTTCAGTACCGGTTTTCCACCCGCTTTCAGAAGCTCCGCTGTAATTCTATCCTCGCCTGGGGCCTTGCCGTTTTTAAGATGCTGGAGAGCCATTCTAATCTCGCTCAGACTGACGTCCGGGATATCATCGGAATAGTGTCGGATAAGACTCGCTTTGATCGTTACCACACTTGCGTGGCTCCAACGATGATGTACAGCTGCCCATAGAACCTCTCAATCTCACCAAAATCTCAGGTGTCCCGTAAACGACGCTGCCACACTCGGTCTTCAGCTTCGACAGTTGGCTCTTTCTGGCAGACAGATCTCATAAAGACTTTGGAGCCCTGGTTCGCTCGATCGCTTCTTCAATACGAGCTGTATTGAAGTTGCGCAAGTCCCGCCGCATGCATTTGGAGATCTGTCTGTTCAGTTGCCTGTATGCTATCAAATCTACTGAAGATTGCAGCTTCATTTCCGTCTAACAGCCATGAGATTAAGAGTGTGATCGGAGAGTTTTTGTTCTTCTGCGGCGGGTCTTACAAAACTTAGCTCCGACCGCATGGACAGTTTCCACGAGCTTGTCATTCATATCGTCCACTGCATTGCAATCTTCAGGCACTGAAAACGGTTTTGTAACTCGAGCTGAAAGGTTTCGGGACTTTGGATTAGAGCACGAGGGGACGGAGCGTTGACTTCATTAGACGACACCTCCAACTTAATTTTAGGTTCAGTGTGCCTAACCATTCGGTGATCGCTACCAGTTTCACCCTCGCGATCACTGGAGACATCACTGAACAGTTGGCGTCTAGTCGTCATAATGAAGTCAATCTCATTTTTGTCGAACCGTCGGGGCTCGACCAGGTCCACTTTCCTGTGGGCCGCTTCTGGAAGAAAGAGTTCATCATAAAGAGTCCCTCTTTCTCCATGAAGTCGGCCAGCTGCTGGCCCCTGTCTGTTGTTCTAATCCGAATTTCCTACTTTCAGCTCACCGTTCTCTCTTGTGCCTAGTTTTGCGTTGAAGTCTCCCATTAACACCGTATAGTGGGTTTTAGAGGAATGCATGGCTCTAGAGATATCCTCATACATTTTCTCTACCTCCTCATCGGGGTGTGCCGAAGTTGGTGCGTAAACCTGTATGACCTTCAGCGAATACCGTTTGGTGATTCTGAGTATAAGGTACAAACCGTCGACACACTCCCAATTTTAACGTTGTTAACGAGAGATTTGTGGACGATAAATCCGACACCTCCTTGGGACAGATGGTCGCCCTCCCGGTGATAGAACAAGTTGCGGATTCGAGGATTACCGTGTCCTCCCCCTCTCTTCGGACCTCGGATAATCCTATAATATTCCAGCGCAACTTGTCTATCTCTTCTTCCAGCTCCAGGATCTTCTCGTCAGTCCTCAGAGTGCGTGCGTTATAAGTTGCCAGGTCGAGTCGTCGTAGGTGGCAACCGAACCTCCACCGGAGATTTAGCACCCCTGCCCCGCCGTTACCATGGTCGCCACCGTAGCCAGGAATAGCGGGGCCGCCGGGGACTGCAGGCCGTCTCTTCGTAACTTTCTTCATTGGGGATATTGCCGTAGTTGCCACGCCCGGCGAGCGGGTTGGCAACCGCAGCTTTTTATTGTTATTTGCTGTTATCAGAAAGATGCTGCTGCCCATCTTCTGCCTCAGTTCCCTCTGTCGCCTCTTACGACACCCACGGAAGATATAGTGGTATTCTAACCCGCCACTACACGGGCAGGGTGTAGTAGACGGTGCGTGCCCGATTACAAGACTATTAACGCTGGTGTTCCACAAGGCTGCGTGCTATCACCAACGTTGTTTCTTCTGCATATCAATGATATGTTGCAAACCGGTAATATTCATTGCTATGCGGATGACAGCACTGGTGATGCTCTATACACCGACCATGCTAATATTTTCGGGAAAACGTCGCTGAGTACCGGAACAAACTTAGGTCCAGTCGAGACTTTGTTGGACAAAGTCTCGGATTGGGCGACTAAATCTAGTCCAGTTCAATCCCCAGAAGACACAAGACGTGCGAGCGTTTACCGCTAAAGGAACCCTTTGTCGTATCACCTCAGTTTCAAGCACTTTGTTGCCTCAGCCAGTATCGGAACTCGGCGTTGACATATCGAGTGACGTGCAGTTTCGTGGTCACTTGGAAGATAAGGCAAAATTAGCCTCTAAAAGCTTGGCGTGCTCAGAGCGGGGCAGTATTTCATGCCGGCACACCGCCTGCAACTTTACAAGGCGCAGTTCGGCCTCACATGGAATACTGTTCCATCTCTGGGCAGGGCCCCAGTGCCAGCTTCCACTTGACCGCATTCAGCGCAGAGCGGATCGAATTCGACAACCGAGTTCTTTCCGATCGGCTTGACTCACTAGCACTGCGTGATGTTGCATCTTTTGCGTATTTTATGCATGTACCACGGGAGTGCTCTGAGGAATTGTTCGGACTAATTCCAGCCGCTCAATTTCACCATCGCACATCGCGACAAAACTCGCGATACCATCCATACCATCTGGATGATTGGCGTCCACCACTGTGCGATTTAGAATATGTTTTCTTCCTCGCACAACTTCCTTTGGAACCGATTACCACCAGCGATTTTTCCGGACCGATACGACTTAGGACCTTCAAGAAAAGAGCCTACCTTTTTAAAAGGCCGGCAACGCATCTGCAATTCCCCTGGTGTTGCAGTTGTTCATGGGCGGCGGTAGTCACTTAACATCAGGTGAACCGCAGGCTCGTTTGCCCCCTCTCCTATAAAAAAAAAATGATATACTTTCATCTATAAAAAATTGTTCCTAGCAGCTATAAAGACTGCGACTATTAGTAGGTCCGTTAAGTATTCTAGTAATCGTAGGAATCTGCCTATAGTCCCTTGGATCAATGGTAATGTTACCCAATTATGTGAAAAAATGGATTACTTTTTTAAGTTTTGGAAAAATAGCTCTTTTGATCCTAAAATTAGACTAGAATATAATAAAACTAGAAATTAACTCCATAAACTAAAAGAATCAAAACGTAATGAAATACATAATAACTTTAAAGATACAAAAAAAGTTCATAAAATCATTAACCAGATGTTAGGACGAGTAAGATTATCCCTTTTTTAGGCTTTTGACGGACAGGGCCTTACCACCAAAGCGATAGCTAACAACTTCGTAAATAGCTTTGAAAAGGCAGTAAAAGACATTGTTCCTCGATGCAGCTTAAAATTAACCCATTCACTAACTTATCGGAGACCGGTAGATTCTAGTATTCTGTTCCAAAAAGTTTCTCAGGACAATGTCAACAAAGTTATTAAAAGACTGAACTGACATAAGGCTCCTGGACCTGACGGTATTAGAGTGGCTGATCTAAAAGTGGTTGATAAACATATATCCTTAACCATTGCCAATTTAATTAACCGCAGTTTTACGTCTGGTGAATACCCCGACGTCCTCAAAATAGGCTGTGTGAGGCCTTTTTTCAAAAAAGGCAAACACGACGATTACTCCAACTATCGACCAATCACTCAGCTTTCTAGTATTGATAATATAGTTGAAAAAGTTATCGGTGAGCAGATTCATAATTTTTACAGAAAGCACGAAGTCATAAACAAAAACCAGTGCGGATTTCAAGCGGGTTAAATTACTACGGACCTTCTATGTAAGTTTACAGATGAGATAAACGAGCATTTCAACCATAAAAATGTGTACTGGCCTTGTTTATTGATTTTTCTCGTGCCTTCCATACGCTGCAACATCAACTCTTAATCAATAAACTGGATGATTGTAGTATTTGGGGTTCTTTGCTTTATTGGTGTAGAAATTATCTCCAAAACCATACATTTACGGTTACATTAAATAACTCGTTCAGTAACCCTAAGAATGTGACAGAAGGCACGGCCCAAGGATCAGTCCTTGGCCCGTTGCACTTTTTATCTTATGTCAAGGAGATGGGTAACTGTCTGAAATACAGTTCCTGTTACCAATTCGCAGACGATACGTGTCTTCTCGTCTCGGGTAAAGATATCTCACATGCGTGTAATGCTCTTCAGGCCGACTTGGATATGTTGAGACGATGGTGCCATGACGTTGGTCTAGTGTTAAATGCCGATAAACCAAACTCATGATTATCAAATCCTCATATTATATACCACATATTACCGTACCCTACTCCAAAACCATTAATTGCTCATAATCACAACTGCCTCCATTAACTAGGAACTTGACAATGTCCTACAATCGAAGTTGTGGCCATACAAAAATACCTCGGTCTTATAATTGACTCAAATTTTAACTGGGTCTACCACATTGAACATGTGTGTAATAAGTTGCGTCAGTTTCTAGTCAATATACATACATATATAAACACTCAATATAAAAATCTTAAAAAGTCGCATACTCTTCAAAGTAAGACTTATGTTTTACAACTCTCTGGCTGAATCTTATATTCAGTATGGCTTGTCAAGCTATGGTCGGACGTACAAATCATATTTAAAATTATCAATTTATAATTCTTAAAAATATTGTATCCGTGTATATGCGTGTCCTAATTGATGATGGTGAAAATGCGATTTTTAAACATTGTAAAATGTTACCAGTTTATGACCAAATTAAATTCATGTTATTAAAACAATATTTCTTTTGCGATAATATAAAGTCATATATAGAACAACCTGTACGCACGCTATGACACAAAACCGGCTACGGCACATCACTGCTAATAATGTGTACGGGCAGCGGATGGCCGCTTACCAGGTACCGCATTTAATAAATAACTTACCTTTCGATGTACGCGAAAAAATATCACATCAAAACATTAAAACTAAACTCGAAAGCTTTTTCCTATATGAATTATAATTACCTACTATATCTACTTACTTAACAATAACGTACCTACCTGCCTATTTCTTACTATACCTATTGTACATAATATGCTGACTTAATCTTATTATTTTAAATATTAACAATATTTTAATTAAACGTTTTTAAAATACCTATTTAATTTTATCATCAGGAAGCTCGGCGGTAATAAACACGTGTGTTTCGTTTTTCCAGCAACAGAGCATAATATTTTAATGAAGCAAGCCCATATTAAAGGCAACCGTTTACTGCGGAGGGCCCAAGTTTTAATGAAATATATAGACTAAAACGGTACGACATAAAATGGAATATTAGCAACATCATTTATCGTGTAACAGACATTATTATGTTATTGCATTCCTTTTCTATGCAATATAATGACGTAATAATAAACCTAATGAAAGTCGCTTAATTTTTTATTATGGTTTTGTATGTATTAGAACCAACTGCAGTTGTATTATAGTTGCAGAATGGCGCTTACAGCATACCAACGTAAAATATCGGCATTATACTACTGTCATTCATAGTTTGAGTGGCTACTATTTATAGCGAGTGACCCTTTTTACTGGTGACAAGACATTCCAACTTAGTACTCAGGGGTGGGACATGGCATGTGCATTTTGATTCTTTGGACCACACCACACTTACCAAGCTTGCGCCATGCGTATGTGATGTTGTATTTATTACCTTAAGAATTTAAAATGGAATTAAATATAGAAATTCTTATTTTCGACATTAGAAATTTAAAATTTCGTTTGTAAAACATCAATATCCAATCTACTATCTATTTTTAAAATGATATCTATTTTTGAGGATTTC